>CM069409.1:11971507-12277824 GCA_035609135.1 Eleutherodactylus coqui
TTGCTGTAATATAGGGGTCAGCGGTGTAGTGATGGGGGTTATAGTAGTTGTAGTTATGAGGGTCAGTTTGGTGGTCCCCGGGTGCTGCTGTAATATAGGGATCAGTGGTGTAGTGATGGGGTTATAGTAGTGTAGTTAATGAGGGTCAGTATGGTGGTCCCGGGTGCTGCTGTAATATAGAGGTCAGCGGTGTAGTGATGGGGTTATAGTAGTGTAGTTATGAGGGTCAGTATGGTGGTCCCCGGGTGCTGCTGTAATATAGAGGTCAGCGGTGTAGTGATGGGGTTATAGTAGTGCAGTTATGAGGGTCAGTATGGTGGTCCCCGGGTGCTGCTGTAATATAGGGGTCAGCGGTGTAGTGATGGGGGTTATAGTAGTGTAGTAATGAGGGTCAGTATGGTGGTCCCGGGTGCTGCTGTAATATAGGGGTCAGCGGTGTAGTGATGGGGGTTATAGTAGTGTAGTTATGAGGGTCAGTATGGTGGTCCGGGTGCTGCTGTAATATAGGGGTCGGCGGTGTAGTGATGGGGGTTATAGTAGTGTAGTAATGAGGGTCAGTATGGTGGTCCGGGTGCTGCTGTAATATAGGGGTCAGCGGTGTAGTGATGGGGGTTATAGTAGTGTAGTTATGAGGGTCAGTATGGTGGTCCCCGGGTGCTGCTGTAATATAGGGGTCAGCGGTGTAGTGATGGGGTTATAGTAGTGTAGTTATGAGGGTCAGTATGGTGTCCCCGGGTGCTGCTGTAATATAGGGGTCAGCGGTGTAGTGATGGGGGTTATAGTAGTGTAGTTATGAGGGTCAGTATGGTGGTCCGGGTGCTGCTGTAATATAGGGGTCAGCGGTGTAGTGATGGGGGTTATAGTAGTGTAGTTATGAGGGTCAGTATGGTGGTCCCCGGGTGCTGCTGTAATATAGGGT
Source organism: Eleutherodactylus coqui (assembly GCA_035609135.1). Lineage (NCBI taxonomy): Eukaryota > Metazoa > Chordata > Amphibia > Anura > Eleutherodactylidae > Eleutherodactylus > Eleutherodactylus coqui. The sequence goes on from CM069409.1 coordinate 11,972,427, forward strand.
CAGCGGTGTAGTGATGGGGGTTATAGTAGTGTAGTTATGAGGGTCAGTATGGTGGTCCCCGGGTGCTGCTGTAATATAGGGGTCAGCGGTGTAGTGATGGTGGTTATAGTAGTGTAGTTATGAGGGTCAGTATGGTGGTCCCCGGGTGCTGCTGTAATATAGGGTCGCGGTGTAGTGATGGGGTTATAGTAGTGTAGTAATGAGGGTCAGTATGGTGGTCCGGGTGCTGCTGTAATATAGGGGTCAGCAGTGTAGTGATGGGGGTTATAGTAGTGTAGTTATGAGGGTCAGTATGGTGGTCCCCGGGTGCTGCTGTAATATAGGGGTCAGCGGTGTAGTGATGGGGGTTATAGTAGTGTAGTTATGAGGGTCAGTATGGTGGTCCCCGGTGCTGCTGTAATATAGGGGTCAGCGGTGTAGTGATGGTGGTTATAGTAGTGTAGTTATGAGGGTCAGTATGGTGGTCCCCGGGTGCTGCTGTAATATAGGGGTCGGCGGTGTAGTGATGGGGGTTATAGTAGTGTAGTAATGAGGGTCAGTATGGTGGTCCCCGGGTGCTGCTGTAATATAGGGGTCAGCGGTGTAGTGATGGGGTTATAGTAGTGTAGTTATGAGGGTCAGTATGGTGGTCCCCGGGTGCTGCTGTAATATAGGGGTCAGCGGTGTAGTGATGGGGTTATAGTAGTGTAGTTATGAGGGTCAGTATGGTGGTCCGGGTGCTGCTGTAATATAGGGGTCAGCGGTGTAGTGATGGGGGTTATAGTAGTGTAGTTATGAGGGTCAGTATGGTGGTCCCGGGTGCTGCTGTAATATAGGGGTCAGCAGTGTAGTGATGGGGGTTATAGTAGTGTAGTTATGAGGGTCAGTATGGTGGTCCGGGTGCTGCTGTAATATAGGGTCAGCGGTGTAGTGATGGGGTTATAGTAGTGTAGTTATGAGGGTCAGTATGGTGGTCCCCGGGTGCTGCTGTAATATCGGGGTCAGCGGTGTAGTGATGGGGTTATAGTAGTGTAGTTATGAGGGTCAGTATGGTGGTCCGGGTGCTGCTGTAATATATGGGTCGGCGGTGTAGTGATGGGGTTATAGTAGTGTAGTTATGAGGGTCAGTATGGTGGTCCCCAGGTGCTGCTGTAATATAGGGATCAGTGGTGTAGTGATGGGGTTATAGTAGTGTAGTTATGAGGGTCAGTATGGTGGTCCGGGTGCTGCTGTAATATAGGGGTCGGCGGTGTAGTGATGGGGGTTATAGTAGTGTAGTTATGAGGGTCAGTATGGTGGTCCGGGTGCTGCTGTAATATAGGGGTCAGCGGTGTAGTGATGGGGTTATAGTAGTGTAGTTATGAGGGTCAGTATCGTGGTCCCCGGGTGCTGCTGTAATATCGGGGTCAGCGGTGTAGTGATGGGGGTTATAGTAGTGTAGTTATGAGGGTCAGTATCGTGGTCCCTGGGTGCTGCTGTAATATCGGGGTCAGCGGTGTAGTGATGGGGTTATAGTAGTGTAGTTATGAGGGTCAGTATGGTGGTCCCCGGGTGCTGCTGTAATATAGGGGTCGGCGGTGTAGTGATGGGGTTATAGTAGTGTAGTAATGAGGGTCAGTATGGTGGTCCGGGTGCTGCTGTAATATAGGGGTCAGCGGTGTAGTGATGGGGGTTATAGTAGTGTAGTTATGAGGGTCAGTATCGTGGTCCCGGGTGCTGCTGTAATATAGGGGTCGGCAGTGTAGTGATGGGGTTATAGTAGTGTAGTTATGAGGGTCAGTATGGTGGTCCGGGTGCTGCTGTAATATAGGGGTCAGCGTGTAGTGATGGGGTTATAGTAGTGTAGTTATGAGGGTCAGTATGTGGTCCGGGTGCTGCTGTAATATAGGGGTCAGCGGTGTAGTGATGGGGGTTATAGTAGTGTAGTTATGAGGGTCAGTATGGTGGTCCCCGGGTGCTGCTGTAATATAGGGGTCGGCGGTGTAGTGATGGGGGTTATAGTAGTGTAGTTATGAGGGTCAGTATGGTGGTCCCCGGGTGCTGCTGTAATATAGGGGTCAGCGGTGTAGTGATGGGGGTTATAGTAGTGCATTATGAGGGTCAGTATGGTGGTCCGGGTGCTGCTGTAATATAGGGGTCGGCGGTGTAGTGATGGGGTTATAGTAGTGCAGTTATGAGGGTCAGTATGGTGGTCCGGGTGCTGCTGTAATATAGGGGTCGGCGGTGTAGTGATGGGGGTTATAGTAGTGTAGTTATGAGGGTCAGTATGGTGGTCCGGGTGCTGCTGTAATATAGGGGTCAGCGGTGTAGTGATGGGGGTTATAGTAGTGTAGTTATGAGGGTCAGTATGGTGGTCCGGGTGCTACTGTAATATAGGGGTCGGCGGTGTAGTGATGGGGGTTATAGTAGTGTAGTTATGAGGGTCAGTATGGTGGTCCGGGTGCTGCTGTAATATCGGGGTCAGCGGTGTAGTGATGGGGTTATAGTAGTGTAGTTATGAGGGTCAGTATGGTGGTCCCCGGGTGCTGCTGTAATATAGGGTCGGCAGTGTAGTGATGGGGTTATAGTAGTGTAGTTATGAGGGTCAGTATGGTGGTCCGGGTGCTGCTGTAATATAGGGTGGCGGTGTAGTGATGGGGGTTATAGTAGTGTAGTATGAGGGTCAGTATGGTGGTCCGGGTGCTGCTGTAATATAGGGGTAGCGGTGTAGTGATGGGGGTTATAGTAGTGTAGTTATAGGGTCAGTATGGTGTCCGGGTGCTGCTGTAATATAGGGGTCAGGCGGTGTAGTGATGGGGGTTATAGTAGTGTAGTTATGAGGGTCAGTATGGTGGTCCGGGTGCTGCTGTAATATAGGGTCAGCGGTGTAGTGATGGGGGTTATAGTAGTGTAGTTATGAGGGTCAGTATGGTGGTCCCCGGGTGCTGCTGTAATATAGGGGTCGGCGGTGTAGTGATGGGGGTTATAGTAGTGTAGTTATGAGGGTCAGTATGGTGGTCCGGGTGCTGCTGTAATATAGGGGTTGGCGGTGTAGTGATGGGGGTTATAGTAGTGTAGTTATGAGGGTCAGTATGGTGGTCCGGGTGCTGCTGTAATATCGGGGTCAGCGGTGTAGTGATGGGGGTTATAGTAGTGTAGTTATGAGGGTCAGTATGGTGGTCCGGGTGCTGCTGTAATATAGGGGTTGGCGGTGTAGTGATGGGGGTTATAGTAGTGTAGTTATGAGGGTCAGTATGGTGGTCCGGGTGCTGCTGTAATATCGGGGTCAGCGGTGTAGTGATGGGGGTTATAGTAGTGTAGTTATGAGGGTCAGTATGGTGGTCCGGGTGCTGCTGTAATATCGGGGTCAGCGGTGTAGTGATGGGGGTTATAGTAGTGTAGTTATGAGGGTCAGTATGGTGGTCCGGTGCTGCTGTAATATAGGGGTCAGGCGGTGTAGTGATGGGGTTATAGTAGTGTAGTTATGAGGGTCAGTATGGTGGTCCGGGTGCTACTGTAATATAGGGGTCGGCGGTGTAGTGATGGGGTTATAGTAGTGTAGTTATGAGGGTCAGTATGGTGGTCCCGGGTGCTGCTGTAATATAGGGGTCAGCGGTGTAGTGATGGGGGTTATAGTAGTGTAGTTATGAGGGTCAGTATGGTGGTCCCCGGGTGCTGCTGTAATATAGGGGTCAGTGGTGTAGTGATGGGGGTTATAGTAGTGTAGTTATGAGGGTCAGTATGGTGGTCCCCGGGTGCTGCTGTAATATAGGGGTCGCGGTGTAGTGATGGGGGTTATAGTAGTGTAGTTATGAGGGTCAGTATGGTGGTCCCCGGGTGCTGCTGTAATATAGGGGTCAGCGGTGTAGTGATGGGGGTTATAGTAGTGTAGTTATGAGGGTCAGTATGGTGGTCCCCGGGTGCTGCTGTAATATAGGGGTCAGCGGTGTAGTGATGGGGGTTATAGTAGTGTAGTTATGAGGGTCAGTATGGTGGTCCGGGTGCTGCTGTAATATAGGGGTCAGCAGTGTAGTGATGGGGGTTATAGTAGTGTAGTTATGAGGGTCAGTATGGTGGTCCGGGTGCTGCTGTAATATAGGGGTCAGCGGTGTAGTGATGGGGGTTATAGTAGTGTAGTTATGAGGGTCAGTATGGTGGTCCCCGGGTGCTGCTGTAATATAGGGGTCAGCGGTGTAGTGATGGGGGTTATAGTAGTGTAGTTATGAGGGTCAGTATGGTGGTCCGGGTGCTGCTGTAATATAGGGGTCGGCGGTGTAGTGATGGGGGTTATAGTAGTGTAGTTATGAGGGTCAGTATGGTGGTCCGGGTGCTGCTGTAATATAGGGGTCGGCGGTGTAGTGATGGGGTTATAGTAGTGTAGTTATGAGGGTCAGTATGGTGGTCCCCAGGTGCTGCTGTAATATAGGGATCAGTGGTGTAGTGATGGGGTTATAGTAGTGTAGTTATGAGGGTCAGTATGGTGGTCCGGGTGCTGCTGTAATATAGAGGTCGGCGGTGTAGTGATGGGGGTTATAGTAGTGTAGTTATGAGGGTCAGTATGGTGGTCCGGGTGCTGCTGTAATATAGGGGTCAGCGGTGTAGTGATGGGGGTTATAGTAGTGTAGTTATGAGGGTCAGTATCGTGGTCCCCGGGTGCTGCTGTAATATAGGGGTCAGCGGTGTAGTGATGGGGGTTATAGTAGTGTAGTTATGAGGGTCAGTATCGTGGTCCCCGGGTGCTGCTGTAATATAGGGGTCAGCGGTGTAGTGATGGGGGTTATAGTAGTGTAGTTATGAGGGTCAGTATGGTGGTCCCCGGGTGCTGCTGTAATATCGGGGTCAGCGGTGTAGTGATGGGGGTTATAGTAGTGTAGTTATGAGGGTCAGTATCGTGGTCCCTGGGTGCTGCTGTAATATCGGGGTCACCGGTGTAGTGATGGGGTTATAGTAGTGTAGTTATGAGGGTCAGTATGGTGGTCCCCGGGTGCTGCTGTAATATAGGGGTCGGCGGTGTAGTGATGGGGTTATAGTAGTGTAGTAATGAGGGTCAGTATGGTGGTCCGGGTGCTGCTGTAATATAGGGGTCAGCGGTGTAGTGATGGGGGTTATAGTAGTGTAGTTATGAGGGTCAGTATCGTGGTCCCCGGGTGCTGCTGTAATATAGGGGTCGGCAGTGTAGTGATGGGGTTATAGTAGTGTAGTTATGAGGGTCAGTATGGTGGTCCGGGTGCTGCTGTAATATAGGGGTCAGCGGTGTAGTGATGGGGGTTATAGTAGTGTAGTTATGAGGGTCAGTATGGTGGTCCGGGTGCTGCTGTAATATAGGGGTCAGCGGTGTAGTGATGGGGGTTATAGTAGTGTAGTTATGAGGGTCAGTATGGTGGTCCCCGGGTGCTGCTGTAATATAGGGGTCGGCGGTGTAGTGATGGGGGTTATAGTAGTGTAGTTATGAGGGTCAGTATGGTGGTCCCCGGGTGCTGCTGTAATATAGGGGTCAGCGGTGTAGTGATGGGGGTTATAAGTAGTGCAGTTATGAGGGTCAGTATGGTGGTCCGGGTGCTGCTGTAATATAGGGGTCGGCGGTGTAGTGATGGGGTTATAGTAGTGCAGTTATGAGGGTCAGTATGGTGGTCCGGGTGCTGCTGTAATATAGGGGTCGGCGGTGTAGTGATGGGGGTTATAGTAGTGTAGTTATGAGGGTCAGTATGGTGGTCCGGGTGCTGCTGTAATATAGGGGTCAGCGGTGTAGTGATGGGGGTTATAGTAGTGTAGTTATGAGGGTCAGTATGGTGGTCCGGGTGCTACTGTAATATAGGGGTCGGCGGTGTAGTGATGGGGGTTATAGTAGTGTAGTTATGAGGGTCAGTATGGTGGTCCGGGTGCTGCTGTAATATCGGGGTCAGCGGTGTAGTGATGGGGTTATAGTAGTGTAGTTATGAGGGTCAGTATGGTGGTCCCCGGGTGCTGCTGTAATATAGGGGTCGGCAGTGTAGTGATGGGGTTATAGTAGTGTAGTTATGAGGGTCAGTATGGTGGTCCGGGTGCTGCTGTAATATAGGGGTCAGCGGTGTAGTGATGGGGGTTATAGTAGTGTAGTTATGAGGGTCAGTATGGTGGTCCCCGGGTGCTGCTGTAATATAGGGGTCGGCGGTGTAGTGATGGGGGTTATAGTAGTGTAGTTATGAGGGTCAGTATGGTGGTCCGGGTGCTGCTGTAATATAGGGGTTGGCGGTGTAGTGATGGGGGTTATAGTAGTGTAGTTATGAGGGTCAGTATGGTGGTCCGGGTGCTGCTGTAATATCGGGGTCAGCGGTGTAGTGATGGGGGTTATAGTAGTGTAGTTATGAGGGTCAGTATGGTGGTCCGGGTGCTGCTGTAATATAGGGGTTGGCGGTGTAGTGATGGGGGTTATAGTAGTGTAGTTATGAGGGTCAGTATGGTGGTCCGGGTGCTGCTGTAATATCGGGGTCAGCGGTGTAGTGATGGGGGTTATAGTAGTGTAGTTATGAGGGTCAGTATGGTGGTCCGGGTGCTGCTGTAATATCGGGGTCAGCGGTGTAGTGATGGGGGTTATAGTAGTGTAGTTATGAGGGTCAGTATGGTGGTCCGGGTGCTGCTGTAATATAGGGGTCGGCGGTGTAGTGATGGGGTTATAGTAGTGTAGTTATGAGGGTCAGTATGGTGGTCCCCGGGTGCTGCTGTAATATCGGGGTCAGCGGTGTAGTGATGGGGGTTATAGTAGTGTAGTTATGAGGGTCAGTATGGTGGTCCCCGGGTGCTGCTGTAATATCGGGGTCAGCGGTGTAGTGATGGGGGTTATAGTAGTGTAGTTATGAGGGTCAGTATGGTGGTCCGGGTGCTGCTGTAATATAGGGGTCAGCGGTGTAGTGATGGGGGTTATAGTAGTGTAGTAATGAGGGTCAGTATGGTGGTCCCCGGGTGCTGCTGTAATATAGGGGTCAGCGGTGTAGTGATGGGGGTTATAGTAGTGTAGTTATGAGGGTCAGTATGGTGGTCCCCGGGTGCTGCTGTAATATAGGGGTCAGCGGTGTAGTGATGGGGGTTATAGTAGTGTAGTTATGAGGGTCAGTATGGTGGTCCCCGGGTGCTGCTGTAATATAGGGGTCAGCGGTGTAGTGATGGGGTTATAGTAGTGTAGTAATGAGGGTCAGTATGGTGGTCCCCGGGTGCTGCTGTAATATAGGGGTCGGCGGTGTAGTGATGGGGGTTATAGTAGTGTAGTTATGAGGGTCAGTATGGTGGTCCCCGGGTGCTGCTGTAATATAGGGGTCGGCGGTGTAGTGATGGGGTTATAGTAGTGTAGTTATGAGGGTCAGTATGGTGGTCCGGGTGCTGCTGTAATATAGGGGTCAGCAGTGTAGTGATGGGGGTTATAGTAGTGTAGTTATGAGGGTCAGTATGGTGGTCCCCGGGTGCTGCTGTAATATAGGGGTCAGCGGTGTAGTGATGGGGGTTATAGTAGTGTAGTTATGAGGGTCAGTATGGTGGTCCCCGGGTGCTGCTGTAATATAGGGGTCAGCGGTGTAGTGATGGGGGTTATAGTAGTGCAGTTATGAGGGTCAGTATGGTGGTCCGGGTGCTGCTGTAATATAGGGGTCAGCGGTGTAGTGATGGGGGTTATAGTAGTGTAGTTATGAGGGTCAGTATGGTGGTCCCCGGGTGCTGCTGTAATATAGGGGTCAGCGGTGTAGTGATGGGGGTTATAGTAGTGTAGTTATGAGGGTCAGTATGGTGGTCCGGGTGCTGCTGTAATATAGGGGTCAGCGGTGTAGTGATGGGGGTTATAGTAGTGTAGTTATGAGGGTCAGTATGGTGGTCCGGGTGCTGCTGTAATATAGGGGTCAGCGGTGTAGTGATGGGGATTATAGTAGTGTAGTTATGAGGGTCAGTATGGTGGTCCGGGTGCTGCTGTAATATAGGGGTCAGCGGTGTAGTGATGGGGGTTATAGTAGTGTAGTTATGAGGGTCAGTATGGTGGTCCCCGGGTGCTGCTGTAATATAGGGGTCAGCGGTGTAGTGATGGGGGTTATAGTAGTGTAGTTATGAGGGTCAGTATGGTGGTCCCCGGGTGCTGCTGTAATATAGGGGTCAGCGGTGTAGTGATGGGGGTTATAGTAGTGTAGTTATGAGGGTCAGTATGGTGGTCCGGGTGCTGCTGTAATATAGGGGTCAGCGGTGTAGTGATGGGGGTTATAGTAGTGTAGTTATGAGGGTCAGTATGGTGGTCCCCGGTACTGATGTATAGGAGGCACAAGCACAGTTGCAGAGGGATGTAGTGTAGCCCAGCGGTGGTCATAGGGTGTGCGGTACACTTTGGGGGTCACTGCAGGGGTAGGATGATGATGATGCACATTGTTGGGGACTGCTTATTCTCTCATTGCCCTTTGTTGTGCCGCTCGTGTTTTGGGGTATTCTGGGTGTGGGCGGTGGCCTGAGGTTCAGGGGTTAATCCGCAGGAGACTCTGGCTCTTTTCTTACTCATTGACTCCATTCTTTTGGCTGCCTGTTAGTCAGCTGCTGCTGTGATGTGTCGGGGCCCCGGTGACTCTGCTGCACCTGTGCAGGGTGAGCTCGCTACACAGCTGTGACGTGCCGGGGTGTGCGGACTCCGCTGCGCCTGTGCTGAGTGTGCTCGCTACACAGCTGTGACATGCCGGGTCCCGGGGACTCTGCTGCGGCTGTGCAGAGTGCGCTTGCTACACAGCTGTGACGTGACGTGCCGGGTCCTGGGGACTAAGCTAAGCCTGTGCAGAGTGCGCTCACTACACAGCTGTGACGTGCCGGACTCTGCTGAGCCCGTGCAGGGTGCACTCACTACACAGCTGTGATGTGCTGGGTCCCCGGGACTCCGCTGCGCGTGTGCAGAGTGCGCTTGCTACACAGCTGTAACGTGTCGGGTCCTGGGGACTCTGCTGAGCCTGTGAGGGGTGCACTTACTACACAGCTGTGACGTGCCGGGTCCCGGTGACTCTGCTGCGCCTGTGCAGAGTGTGCTCGCTACACAGCTGTGACTTGACGTGCCGGGTCCTGGGGACTCTGCTGAGCCTGTGCAGGGTGCTCTCACTACACAGCTGTGACGTGCCGGACCCTGCGGACTCTGCTAAGCCTGTGCAGGGTGCGCTTACTGCACAGCTGTGACGTGCTGGGTCCCGGGGACTCCGCTGTGCCTGTGCAGAGTACGCTTGCTATACAGCTGTGACGTGCCAGAGCCTGCGGACTCCGCTGAGCCTTTGTGGGGTGCGCTCACTACACAGCTGTTACGTGCCGCATCCTGCGGACTCCGCTGAGCGCGTGCAGGGTGCGCTTACTACACAGCTGTGATGTGCCGGATCCTGCGGACTCCGCTGAGCCTGTGCGGGGTGCGCTCACTACACAGCTGTGACGTGACGGATCCTGCGGACTCCGCTGAGCCTGTGAGGGGTGCGCTCACTACACAGCTGTGACGTGCCGGATCCTGGGGACTCCGCTGAGCCTGTGCAGGGTGCGCTCACTACACAGCTGTGACGTGCCGGACCCTGCGGACTCCGCTGAGCCTGTGCAGGGTGCGCTCACTACACAGCTGAGACGTGCCGGATCCTGCGGACTCCGCTGAGCCTGTGCAGGGTGCGCTCACTACACAGCTGAGACGTGCCGGATCCTGCGGACTCCGCTCAGCCTGTGCGGGGTGCGCTCACTACACAGCTGTGACGTGCCGAACCCTGCGGACTCCGCTTAGCCTGAGCAAGGTGCGCTCACTACACAGCTGTGACGTGCCGGATCCTGCAGACTCCTCTGAGCCTGTGCGGGGTGCGCTCACTACACAGCTGTGCCGTGCCGGATCCTGTGGACTCCGCTGAGCCTGTGAAGGGTGCGCTCACTACACAGCTGTGACGTGCCGGATCCTGCGGACTCCGCTGAGCCTGTGCAGGGTGCGCTCACTACACAGCTGTGACGTGCCGGATCCTGGGGACTCCGCTGAGCCTGTGCGGGGTGCGCTCACTACACAGCTGTGACGTGTCGGATCCTGCGGACTCCGCTGAGCCTGTGCAGGGTGCGCTCACTACACAGCTGTGACGTGCCGGATCCTGCGGACTCCGCTGAGCCTGTGCAGGGTGCGCTCACTACACAGCTGTGACGTGCCAGATCCTGCGGACTCCGCTGAGCCTGTGCGGGCGGGGTTAACTACACAGCTGTGCCGTACCGGATCCTGCAGACTCCGCTGAGCCTGTGCAGGGTGCGCTCACTACACAGCTGTGCCGTACCGGATCCTGCAGACTCCGCTGAGCCTGTGCAGGGTGCGCTCACTACACAGCTGTGATGTGCCCAGGGGCTCAGGGCATTATAATACTGTGCGTCATAGTTATTGTACAGACCTGTAATGTATCACACGGGGGGGGGGGGGGGGGGAGTAATATTGATGCTGAACTGTGGATTATACCCCTCTGGGTGAAGAAATATTTGCATTGTGCCTTCCTGTGATTTTATCCTCAGCATGTCCTGTGCTACATCTTCATTATAGGATGGTGTTGGGCCCCGGTCGGTGGGGCCCTCGGGTTCGCTGATTGCACTCTGATCTACATAGTCCCTGGGTTCAGCCTTGATACAGATGAGGGTGCAGGCGGAGTGCAATCACAGGAAGCCCCGGGCGCTGCAGAACATCACACTCTCTATACTACCCGTAGATTCCAGCTGCATGTTTCTCATAGACTGTGTTTGCTTCTCGCCATTTTCAAGATACCTGCTTGCTGTCTGTGAATTGCACAATTCATTGTTTGTATCCAGTAGCTGAAAATCCAGATCTGCTCAGGCAGCTGTTGACTTCCATACATTGTATCAACCACGTGTGAGCCAAACATCCTGTATACAATGTATCCCCTGGAATGCAGTATTATAGTAGTTATATTCTTGTACATAGGGGGCAGTATTATAGTAGTTATATTCTTGTACATAGGAGCAGTATTATAGTAGTTATATTCTTGTACATAGGGGGCAATATTATAGTAGTTATATTCTTGTACATAGGGGGCAGTATTATAGTAGTTATATTCTTGTACATAGGGGGCAGTATTATAGTAGTTATATTCTTGTACAAAGGGGGCAGTATTATAGTAGTTATATTCTTGTACATAGGAGCAGTATTATAGTAGTTATATTCTTGTACATAGGAGGCAGTATTATAGTAGTTATATTATTGTACATAGGGGGCAGTATTATAGTAGTTATATTATTGTACATAGGGGGCAGTATTATAGTAGTTATATTCTTGTACATAGGAGGCAGTATTATAGTAGTTATATTCTTGTACATAGGAGGCAGTATTATAGTAGTTATATTCTTGTACATAGGGGGCAGTATTATAGTAGTTATATTCTTGTACATAGGAGACAGTATTATAGTAGTTATATTCTTGTACATAGGGAGCAGTATTATAGTAGTTATATTCTTGTACATAGGGGGCAGTATTATAGTAGTTATATTCTTGTACATAGGGGGCAGTATTATAGTAGTTATATTCTAGTACATAGGGAGCAGTATTATAGTAGTTATATTCTTGTACATAGGGGGCAGTATTATAGTAGTTATATTCTAGTACATAGGGAGCAGTATTATAGTAGTTATATTCTTGTACATAGGGGGCAGTATTATAGTAGTTATATTCTAGTACATAGGAGGCAGTATTATAGTAGTTATATTCTTGTAAATAGGAGCAGTATTATAGTAGTTATATTCTTGTACATAGGAGGCAGTATTATAGTAGTTATATTCTAGTACATAGGGGGCAGTATTATAGTAGTTATATTCTTGTACATAGGGGGCAGTATTATAGTAGTTATATTCTTGTACATAGGAGCAGTATTATAGTAGTTATATTCTTGTACATAGGGGGCAGTATTATAGTAGTTATATTCTTGTACATAGGAGCAGTATTATAGTAGTTATATTCTTGTACATAGGGGGCAGTATTATAGTAGTTATATTCTTGTACATAGGGGGCAGTATTATAGTAGTTATATTCTTGTACATAGGGAGCAGTATTATACTAGTTATATTCTTGTACACAGGAGGCAGTATTATAGTAGTTATATTCTTGCACATGGGAGGCAGTATTATAGTAGTTATATTATTGTACATAGGAGGCAGTATTATAGTAGTTATATTATTGTACATAGGGGGGCAGTATTATAGTAGTTATATTCTTGTACATAGGGGCAGTATTATAGTAGTTATATTCTTGTACATAGGAGCAGTATTATAGTAGTTATATTCTTGTACATAGGGGGCAGTATTATAGTAGTTATATTCTTGTGCATAGGGGGCAGTATTATAGTAGATATATTCTTGTGCATAAGGGGCAGTATTATAGTAGTCATATTCTTGTACATAGGGGGCAGTATTATAGTAGTTATATTCTTGTACATAGGGGGCAGTATTATAGTAGTTATATTCTTGTACATAGGGGGCAGTATTATAGTAGTTATATTCTTGTACATAGGGGGCAGTATTATAGTAGTTATATTCTTGTACATAGGGACAGTATTATAGTACTTATATTCTTGTACATAGGAGGCAGTATTATAGTAGTTATATTCTTGTACATTGGAGCAGTTTTATAGTAGTTATATTCTTGTACATAGGGGGCAGTATTATAGTAGTTATATTCTTGTACATTGGAGCAGTATTATAGTAGTTATATTCTTGTACATAGGGGGCAATATTATAGTAGTTATATTCCTATACATAGGGGGCAGTATTATAGTAGTTATATTCTTGTATATAGGGGGCAGTATTATAGTAGTTATATTCTTGTACATTGGAGCAGTATTATAGTAGTTATATTCTTGTACATAGGGGGCAATATTATAGTAGTTATATTCCTATACATAGGGGGCAGTATTATAGTAGTTATATTCTTGTACATAGGGGGCAGTATTATAGTAGTTATATTCTTGTACATTGGAGCAGTATTATAGTAGTTATATTCTTGTACATAGGGGGCAATATTATAGTAGTTATATTCCTATACATAGGGGGCAGTATTATAGTAGTTATATTCTTGTATATAGGGGGCAGTATTATAGTAGTTATATTCTTGTACATAGGGAGCAGTATTATAGTAGTTATATTCTTGTACATAGGGGGCAGTATTATAGTAGTTATATTCTTGTACATAGGGGACAGTATTATAGTAGTTATATTCTTGTACATAGGAGCAGTATTATAGTAGTTATATTCTTGTACATAGGGGGACAGTATTATAGTAGTTATATTCTTGTACATAGGGAGCAGTATTATAGTAGTTATATTCTTGTACGTAGGGTGCAGTATTATAGTAGTTATATTCTTGTACATAGGGGGCAGTATTATAGTAGTTATATTCTTGTACATAGGGGGCAGTATTATAGTAGTTATATTCTTATACATAGGAGGCAGTATTATAGTAGTTATATTCTTGTACATAGGAGGCAGTATTATAGTAGTTATATTCTTGTACATAGGGGGCAGTATTATAGTAGTTATATTCTTGTACATAGGAGCAGTATTATAGTAGTTATATTCTTGTACATAGGGGGGCAGTATTATAGTAGATATATTCTTGTACATAGGGGGCAGTATTATAGTAGTTATATTCTTGTACATAGGGGCAGGATTATAGTAGTTATATTCTTGTACATAGGGGGCAGTATTATAGTAGTTATATTCTTGTACATAGGAGCAGTATTATAGTAGTTATATTCTTGTACATAGGGGGCAGTATTATAGTAGATATATTCTTGTACATAGGGGGCAGTATTATAGTAGTTATATTCTTGTACATAGGGGGCAGTATTATAGTAGTTATATTCTTGTACATAGGAGCAGTATTATAGTAGTTATATTCTTGTACATAGGGGGACAGTATTATAGTAGTTATATTCTTGTACATAGGGAGCAGTATTATAGTAGTTATATTCTTGTACGTAGGGTGCAGTATTATAGTAGTTATATTCTTGTACATAGGGGGCAGTATTATAGTAGTTATATTCTTGTACATAGGGGGCAGTATTATAGTAGTTATATTCTTATACATAGGAGGCAGTATTATAGTAGTTATATTCTTGTACATAGGAGGCAGTATTATAGTATGTATATTCTTGTATATAGGGAGCAGTATTATAATAGTTATATTCTTGTACATAGGAGGCAGTATTATAGTAGTTATATTCTTGTACATAGGAGGTAGTATTATAGTAGTTATATTCTTGTACATAGGGGGCAGTATTATAGTAGTTATATTCTTGTACATAGGGGGCAGTATTATAGTAGTTATATTCTTGTACATAGGGGCTGTATTATAGTAGTTATATTCTTGTACATAGGAGCAGTATTATAGTGGTTATATTCTTGTACATAGGGAGCAGTATTATAGTAGTTATATTCTTGTAGATAGGAGGCAGTATTATAGTAGTTATATTCTAGTACATAGGGGGCAGTATTATAGTAGTTATATTCTTGTACATAGGGGGCAGTATTATAGTAGTTATATTCTTGTACATAGGGGGCAGTATTATAATAGTTATATTCTTGTACATAGGGGGCAGTATTATAGTAGTTATATTCTTGTACATAGGAGGCAGTATTATAGTAGTTATATTCTTGTACATAGGGGGCAGTATTATAATCGTTATATTCTTGTACATAGGGGGCAGTATTATAGTAGTTATATTCTTGTACATAGGAGGCAGTATTATAGTATGTATATTCTTGTATATAGGGAGCAGTATTATAATAGTTATATTCTTGTACATAGGAGGCAGTATTATAGTAGTTATATTCTTGTACATAGGAGGTAGTATTATAGTAGTTATATTCTTGTACATAGGGGGCAGTATTATAGTAGTTATATTCTTGTACATAGGGAGCAGTATTATAGTAGTTATATTCTTGTACATAGGGGGCAGTATTATAGTAGTTATATTCTTGTACATAGGGGGCAGTATTATAGTAGTTATATTCTTGTACATAGGGGCTGTATTATAGTAGTTATATTCTTGTACATAGGAGCAGTATTATAGTGGTTATATTCTTGTACATAGGGAGCAGTATTATAGTAGTTATATTCTTGTAGATAGGAGGCAGTATTATAGTAGTTATATTCTAGTACATAGGGGGCAGTATTATAGTAGTTATATTCTTGTACATAGGGGGCAGTATTATAGTAGTTATATTCTTGTACATAGGGGGCAGTATTATAATAGTTATATTCTTGTACATAGGGGGCAGTATTATAGTAGTTATATTCTTGTACATAGGAGGCAGTATTATAGTAGTTATATTCTTGTACATAGGGGGCAGTATTATAATCGTTATATTCTTGTACATAGGGGGCAGTATTATAATAGTTATATTCTTGTACATAGGGGGCAGTATTATAGTAGTTATATTCTTGTACATAGGGGGCAGTATTATAGTAGTTATATTCTTGTACATAGGGGGCAGTATTATAGTAGTTATATTCTTGTACATAGGGGGCAGTATTATAGTAGTTATATTCTTGTACATAGGGGGCAGTATTATAGTAGGTATATTCTTGTACATAGGGGGGCAGTATTATAGTAGTTATATTCTTGTACATAGGGGCAGGATTATAGTAGTTATATTCTTGTACATAGGGGGCAGGATTATAGTAGTTATATTCTTGTACATAGGGGGCAGTATTATAGTAGTTATATTCTTGTACATAGGGGCAGTATTATAGTAGTTATATTCTTGTACATAGGGGGCAGTATTATAGCAGTTATATTCTTGTACATAGGGGCAGTAATATAGTAGTTATATTCTTGTACATAGGAGCAGTATTATAGTAGTTATATTCTTGTACATTGGGGCAGTATTATAGTAGTTATATTCTTGTACATAGGGGGCAGTATTATAGCAGTTATATTCTTGTACATAGGGGGCAGTATTATAGTAGTTATATTCTTGTACATAGGAGCAGTATTATAGTAGTTATATTCTTGTACATAGGGGGGCAGTATTATAGTAGTTATATTCTTGTACATAGGAGTCAGTATTATAGTAGTTATATTCTTGTACATAGGGGGCAGTATTATAGTAGTTATATTCTTGTACAGAGGGGGCAGTATTATAGTAGTTATATTCTTGTACATACGGGCAGGATTATAGTAGTTATATTCTTGTACATAGGGGCAGGATTATAGTAGTTATATTCTTGTACATAGGGGGCAGTATTATAATAGTTATATTCTTGTACATAGGGGGCAGTATTATAATAGTTACATTCTTGTACATAGGGGGCAGTATTATAGTAGTTATATTCTTGTACATAGGGGGCAGTATTATAATAGTTATATTCTTGTACATAGGGGGCAGTATTATAGTAGTTATATTCTTGTACATAGGAGGCAGTATTATAATAGTTATATTCTTGTACATAGGGAGCAGTATTATAGTAGTTATATTCTCATACATAGGAGGCAGTATTATAATAGTTATATTCTTGTACATAGGAGCAGTATTATAGTAGTTATATTCTTGTACATAGGGGGCAGTATTATAGTAGGTATATTCTTGTATATAGGAGCAGTATTATAATAGTTATATTCTTGTACATAGGAGCAGTATTATAGTAGTGATATTCTTGTACATAGGGGGCAGTATTATAGTAGTTATATTCTTGTACATAGGAGCAGTATTATAGTAGTTATATTCTTGTACATAGGGAGCAGTATTATAGTAGTTATATTCTTGTACATAGGGAGCAGTATTATAGTAGTTATATTCTTGTACATAGGGAGCAGTATTATAGTAGTTATATTCTTGTACATAGGGGGCAGTATTATAGTAGTTATATTCTTGTACATAGGAGCAGTATTATAGTAGTTATATTCTTGTACATAGGAGCAGTATTATAGTAGTTATATTCTTGTACATAGGGAGCAGTATTATAGTAGTTATATTCTTGTACATAGGGAGCAGTATTATAGTAGTTATATTCTTGTACATAGGGGGCAGTATTATAGTAGTTATATTCTTGTACATAGGGAGCAGTATTATAGTAGTTATATTCTTGTACATAGGGGGCAGTATTATAGTAGTTATATTCTTGTACATAGGGGGCAGTATTATAGTAGTTATATTCTTGTACATAGGAGCAGTATTATAGTAGTTATATTCTTGTACATACGAGCAGTATTATAGTAGTTATATTCTTGTACATAGGGGGCAGTATTATAGTAGTTATATTCTTGTACATAAGAGGCAGTATTATAGTACTTATATTCTTGTACATAGGGGGCAGTATTATAGTAGTTATATTCTTGTACATAGGGGGCAGTATTATAATAATTATATTCTTGTACATAGGAGCAGTATTATAGTAGTTATATTCTTGTACATAGGGGGCAGTATTATAGTAGTTATATTCTTGTACATAGGGGGCAGTATTATATTAGTTATATTCTTGTATATACCATGGCAGTTTGATATCAGCGCCCCCCTTGATTCCTGTAGTACTTGGTTTCTATTTCCGGTAATTCCGGGTCACATTTTGGTAATTTTGTATTCTTGTGGATATGTCAGTCGTGTTTTATAACGAAATTACTTCTGCGCTTTTTCTATCGCCATCGTGAGAAATAAAACTCATCTGCACTCCGGACAATAAATTCTTCTTTGCATTTAATTGTTTTTCTGTTGCCTGTATAAGAACAGTGGTCCGCACGTGTGAATATTTTATGACCGCTGTGTTCTCCTCGGCCGCGCAGAGTCCGCCGGAAGCCGCTTGCGATTTAGTAAAATCAAGTGGACCAATTTATCCCCGGAGGTTTTGTCCCGCGGCTCCTGCGATCGTGTTTACAGAGTGGCGATCAGCGTTGTGTATTTATAGCCGCCATATTTACTGCAGTCTCCGTCGCGTCTTCGGTATATATTAGTAATGGAATAACGCGGCGTGGTCATAGCAAAAGAATATTAGGTAAGTAGAGCCAAGGCGCGGCGCCTCTACGGGGTTAATCTGCCGGCTCCACGTCTTCCTACACATGTGCTGACAGATCAGTCATATTGCTGGTAGCTGTTTGCTGTGTGACCAGTAGGGCGGCGATCTTGTAGGAGTATTGTAGTAAGCCTATAGTCCTGTCATACTGATCTCTCTATAAGGCTCGGGCTACGTGGTGGCTTTGGACACGGCACGGCTTGTAGTCCTGCAGACTCCTGATCTAATAGAAGTCAGTGCGAGTCATGTTGTGACTCAATGGCAGGAAGCTGACCTGCTGTGCCACATGGAACCTGTACACAGTGGTGGCGCTGTTCATTGAAGGAAACTTTGTTTTAGCTGTGCGACCCTCTATTCCCGGGGGAGACTGTCAAGGTAACCGGGGTCTTTATATGCAGGTAGAGTATGAAATTCTGCACTGTCCACGTTTCATAAGCTTTAGATAGTGCTAGCATGTTCTGTAGGGCTTTAGATTTCATTGGGTTCAGGTACCATCAGTCAGAATTGGCACCAAACAATTCAAGTAGGAGGCGTGATGCACTGATCACAAGAGCTTACCATCTATAAACAGGAGTGGGGGTCCTGCTCACAAGAGCTTACAATCTATAAACATGGGTGAGGGTCCTGCTCACAAGAGCTTACAATCTATAAACATGGGTGAGGGTCCTGCTCACAAGAGCTTACAATCTATAAACTGGAGTAAGGGTCCTGCTCACAAGAGCTTACAATCTATAAACAGGGGGAGGGTCCTGCTCACAAGAGCATGCAATCTATAAACAGGGGTGAGGGTCCTGCTCACAAGAACTTGCAATCTATAAACAGGGGTGAGGGTCCTGCTCAAGAAAGCTTACCATCTATAAACAGGGCTGAGGGTCCTGCTCACAAGAGCTTACCATCTATAAACAGGGGAAAGGGTCATGCTCACAAGAGCTTACAATCTATAAACAGGGGTGGGGGTCCTGCTCACAAGAGCTTACCATCTATAAACAGGGGGAGGGTCCTGCTCACAAGAGCATGCAATCTATAAACAGGGGTGAGGGTCCTGCTCACAAGAACTTGCCATCTATAAACAGGGGTGAGGGTCCTGCTCAAGAAAGCTTACCATCTATAAACAGGGGTGAGGATCCTGCTCACAAGAGCATGCAATCTATAAACAAGGGTGGGGGGGTCCTGCTCACAAAAGCTTACAATCTATAAACAGGAGTGAGGGTCCTGCTCGCAAGAGCTTACAAACTATAAACAGGGCTGAGGGTCTGGCTCACAAGAGCTTACCATCTATAAACAGGGCTGAGGGTCCTGCTCACAAGAGCTTACCATCTATAAACAGGGCTGAGGGTCCTGCTCACAAGAGATTGCCATCTATAAACAGAGGTGAGGGTCCTGCTCACAAGAGCATACAATCTATAAACGGGTGGGGGTGGGGGGTCCTGCTCACAAAAGCTTACAATCTATAAACAGGTGGGAGGATCCTGCTCATAAGAGCATACAATCTATAAACCGGGGTGGGTCCTGCTCACAAGAGCATACAATCTATAAACAGAGGTGAGGGCCCTGCTCACAAGAGCTTACAATCTATAAACATGGGTGAGGGTCCTGCTCACAAGAGCTTACCATCTATAAACAGGGGGGAGGGTCCTGCTTACAAAAGCTTACTATCTATAAACAGGGGGGAGGGTCCTGCTCACAAGAGCTTACAATTCTAAAAAGGGGTGAGGGTCCTGTTCACAAAAGCTTGCAATCTATCCACAGGGGTGAGGGTCCTACTCACAAGAGCTTACAATCTCTGAACAGGGGTGAGGGTCTTGCTTACAAGAGCTTACCATCTATAAACAGGGGTGAGGGTCCTGCTCACAAGAGCTTTCCTTCTATAAACGGAGGTAAGGGTCCTGCTCACAAGAGCTTACCTTCTATAAGCAGGGGTGAGGGTCCTGCTCTGAGGAGCTTACCTTCTATAAGCAGGGGTGAGGGTCCTGCTCTGAGGAGCTTACAATATATAAACAGATGTGAGGGTCCTGCTCACAAGAGCTTACAATTTATAAACAGGAGTGAGGGTCCTGCTCACAATAGTTTACAATCTATAAACAGGGGTGGGGGTCCTGCTCACAAGAGCTTACAATCTATAAACAGGGGTGGGGGTCCTGCTCACAAGAGCTTACAATCTATAAACAGGGGTGGGGGTCCTGATCACATTAGAAGTTGAATTTCACATTGACAGAGTTTAGGAAGGATTAGCGGTCGCTCTCCTTTTAATAGTCCGACCTCGGTGTGTTGGAGCAGTGCAGTGCAGCGGCTCCCATTCGCGCGTTCCCAGCAGTCTTTGTGTTGTGAAGCTGAATTATTGGTTCTATTATTGAAAAGTTCCATCCAGTAGATTGAGAAAGTAGCGACAATTGGCGTCATACATGCAAACGAGGCGCCACAGTGGCAGAATATCGCTAATGAAGCCGGAGGTACAGGCTGACCCCTCGTGATCCATGTTGGCAGCTGAACAGTCACAAGTTGAGAAACGCTCAAGCTGGACGCCTACCCCCAACAACTGTCCACTGACGGACTGGCTGACAGATGTCCCTGCCGGTTCCATCGTACTCAGGAATGTTTGGCTTAACGGAGCGTTCCTGTCTTTAGGGAGGAAACCCACAACCATACAAAAGAATTGGAAGCTGAAATTTAATTCCCCTGATCCCTGAAATTCCTGGCGCCAAGGATCCTTATAGGCCTGACATACCTGGCGCCAAGGGTCCTTACAGGCCTGACATACCTGGCGCCAAGGGTCCTTACAGGCCTGACATACCTGGCGCCAAGGGTCCTTACAGGCCTGACATACCTGGCGCCAAGGGTCCTTGCAGGCCTGACATACCTGGCGCCAAGGGTCCTTGCAGGCCTGACATACCTGGCGCCAAGGGTCCTTGCTGGCCTGACATACCTGGCGCCAAGGGTCCTTGCTGGCCTGACATACCTGGCGCCAAGGGTCCTTGCAGGCCTCACATACCTGGCGCCAAGGGTCCTTGCAGGCCTGACATACCTGGCGCCAAGGGTCCTTGCAGGCCTGACATACCTGGCGCCAAGGGTCCTTGCAGGCCTGACATACCTGGCGCCAAGGGTCCTTGCAGGCCTGACATACCTGGCACCGAGGATCCTTATTCTTTGTAGGCGGACATACCTGGTGTCAAGCTACTTTACTCCTTACAGGCCGGACGTACCCTGCACCGAGGGCCCTCGCTCCTCAGAGGCCGAACGTACCCGGCACCAAGGGCCTTTGCTTCTTACAGGCCAGACGTTTGTTGACCCAAAAATTCTTATAAGGCTAAGCACATCTAGTGCTAAGGGCCCTTACAGGCTGGAAATACCTGGGGTCAAGAAGTCTAGAGATTTGTTCCCCCTTTGTGCTATGCGTGCACCTGTAGCTAGTCTTCTCTAGACCTTCTACAAGGTCCCCCGTTTGGTCAGCGGCAACTAAAGATGACTGAGGTCAAAGAAAAGCGGCCATGAAACTGCCATCTATGTTCAGATGAAGGCAAACCCTACAATCCGCATGGTGTCACCTCTTCTGATGAGGTGGCATGGAGTGAGAGGTTACTGGGTTTTCTTCACTGGCACCTCACTGGGCACACCCTGGCCCACGGGCCATAGCTGGCAGAGATGTGATCAGGTCATGGAACAGATTGTCCATCATTTGCACGTATGACGTCAGTACACTGCTAATCATCGGATTGCTGGCTGTGACTTGTTTACCTGGTGCCGTTTATAGTGCCCACCAATATTAACCCTTCATGTAAAGTACATCTAACACCACCAGGTAGAAGCTTCCCTAGCAGATGATCCGTGTTCCCGCGAGGCTGGAGTTCCCAGACATCCTGTGCCTCGTATCTACTGCCGGACCTGCAATATTAATGCCCATTTATCATCTGGACGGAGACAGGAGGATTGTGCGCTGCATACCAACGGCGTCCTCTGTCTGTGCCAACTGTGGACTAAGGAGGGGCACACCGAGCCCTGCTGTCCTGCACGGTATACACCGATCGGCCAACCTACACCCGCTGACAGGTGATGTAACACTTATTATAATGGCGCCTGTCAGAGTGGGGTATATCAGGCAGCAAGTGACTAGTCAGTGGAAGCAGGAAAATATGCAATCGTAAGGACCTGAGCGCAGCTCTGGAGTATAATACAGGATATGTAATGTGACTCCACCACAGAATTGTGAGTGGTACCAGAGGGTCCTGCCTAAGGCGCTGCCTGGCCTTGTGGAGTTCTTCTGTCTTGTGGCACTCGAGGGGTTAATACGAGGCAGCTTGTGTTCGCTGCAAGATCTTCAAAGTGTTTAAAGATGAAAGTCACTTCTGCAGCTAATGAGTTGTCCACCACACCCTTGGATTTCACCAGCCCTCCTACATGCCCGACGTTAATTATGCTGAGTGCCAGGCTGATGGGGCTCTATATATGTGCCAGCCGCCGAGCAGAGGTGACACCGGTGCGATGAGGAGGCAGCCATGGACCACTCAGGAAAAGATTGTGGGCCACTGCAGACAGCCCCCCTCTGCTTCCTGGACCCTGGGGGTCCCAGCAGTTGATCAGGTGGTGGGATGTCACCAGGTGTAGAGCTGACAACAGGGTCTGGAGAGGGGATGTCACCAGGTGTAGAGCTGACAACGGGGTCTGGTGGGGGCATGTCACCAGGTGTAGAGCTGACAACAGGGTCTGGAGGGGGATGTCAGCAGGTGTAGAGATGACAATGGGGTCTGGCGGGGGAAGGTCACCAGGTGTAGAGCTAACAGGGTCTGGCAGTGGGATGTCACCATGTGTAGAGCGAACAATGGGGTCTGGCGGTGGGATGTCACGAGGTGTAGAGCCAACAACGGGGTCTGGTGGTGGGATGTCACCAGGTGTAGAGCCGACAATGGGGTCTGGTGGGGGAATGTCACCAGGTGTAGAGCTGACAAGGGGTCTGGTAGTGGCATGTCACCAGGTGTAGAGCTAACAGGGTCTGGCGGTGGGATGTCACCAGGTGTAGAGCCGACAATGGGGTCTGGTGGTGGGATGTCACCAGGTGTAGAGCCGACAATGGGTCTGGTGGTGGGATGTCACCACGTGTAGAGCCAACAATGGGGTCTGGTGGGGGGATGTCACCAGGTGTAGAGCCGACAATAGGGGCTGGTGGGGGGATGTCACCAGGTGAAGAGCTGACAACGGGGTCTGGTTGTGGGATGTCATCCTGTGTAAAACCGACAACTGGGTCTGGTGGGGGGATGTCACCACGTGTAGAGTCAACAACTGGGTCTTGTGGGGGCATGTCACCAGGTGTAGAGCTGACAATGGGGTCTTGTGGGAGAATGTCACCAGGTGTAGAGCTGACAAGGGGTCTGGCGGTGGGATGTCACCAGGTGTAGAGCTAACAGGGTCTGGCGGTGGGATGTCACCAGGTGTAGAGTCGACAATGGGGTCTGGTGGGGGGATGTCACCAGGTGTAGAGCTGACAATGGGTCTGGTGGTGGGATGTCACCAGGTGTAGAGCTGACAATGGGTGTGGTTGTGGGATGTCACCAGATGTAGAGCTGACAATGGGGTCGGGGGATGTCACCAGGTGTAGAGCTGACTATGGGGTCTGCTGGGGGGATGTCACCACATGTAGAGCCGACAATGAGGTCTGGTGGGGGAATGTCACCAGGTGTAGAGCTGACAATGAGGTCTGGTGGTGGGGATGTTGCCAGGTGTAGAGCTGACAACGGGGTCTGGTGTTGGGATGTCACCAACCAATCGGTACGGACATTACAGCATCTGGACCTTCCAGACTCCACTGTTGGCCATGTTATTGGGAGATGGAAGTCATCCGGTGTGTGCGGCCTCGCTCCTCAGAGGCCAGACGTACCCAGCACCGAGGGCCCTCGCTCCGCAGAGGCTGGACGTCGAGGTCTGGTGGTTGGGATGTCGCCAGGTGTAGAACTGACAACGGGGTCTGGCATTGGGATGTCACCAACCAATCGGTATGGACATTACAGCATCTGGACCTTCCAGACTCCACTGTTGGCCATGTTATTGGGAGATGGAAGTCATCCGGTGTGTGCGGCCTCGCTCCTCAGAGGCCAGACGTACCCAGCACCGAGGGCCCTCGCTCCACAGAGGCTGGATGTCGAGGTCTGGTGGTGGGATGTCGCCAGGTGTAGAGCTGACAACGGGGTCTGGTGGTGGGATGTCACCAGGTGTAGAGCTGACAACGAGGTCTGGTGGTGGGGATGTCGCCAACCAATCGGTACGGACATCACAGCTTCTGGACCTTCCAGAGTCCACTGTTGGCCATGTTATTGGGAGATGGAAGTCATCCGGTGTGTGCGGTGCCGCCATGTTCAGGGAGACCTCGTAAACTGACAGAACATGGACAACGAAGCCTTGTAGGAGCTGTGAACACATCACACACATCGTCTGTCCTCGCTCAGGGGTTTTCACAGGCCATTGGACATCCATTAGTACCAGAACCCTCCGTAGGGAACGGCATGTGAAGGGTTACCATGGACGAGCAGCAGCACACAACATCCCAGCAGTGACTGCACAGCGGCGCCTGCGATGGGGCTTACCGGCGGATTGTAAGTGAGTGGAAGTAAGTGTTGTGGATGAATCACAGGACACCATCCGATTGGATGGTGGCACTTGGGTGTGGCGGTTACCTGGAGAGCGGGTCGGTTTCTATGTGACGCCATCGTCCCAACAGTGAGGTTTGGAGGGGGTTAGGTTATGGGGGGTGGGGGAGTGGGGTTCTGCTGGGAAGGACGAGGGCTATTGGTTATAATGAAGTTCACCCTCGTCACCAACGGGTACAGAGACATCCCGGACAATGTGGCATTGCTTCCCCTGTGGTAATACTCTGGTACAGCTTCATGTCTCCACCAACATGACGAGCGCCATGTCATACGGCACGCAGTGTGGGGGAGCAGAACGTCTGCAGACTTCATTGCCAGCCCAAAGTCTGGATCTCAGTCCCATCGAGCAGGACGAACTAGAACACCGTATCCGTGCGCCCAACATGCCCATCATCCACCATCACTATGTGAAACTCCTCCAGGATTGGAGGCAAACCCTCCACACATCTATGGAGACCTGGTGGGAAGCAGCCGTGGAGGGGGGCTGCAGTCATGGAGGCCAGAAGCGACTAACGCCGGATGGAAAAGTGCTAAAATCCGATTTCATCACCTTCTATGTGCGTCCCAATACTTCATCAACATAATGTATGTTGCAGGTTGGCATCATCCTGCTTGGCACAGTGGCAGCAAATCTAGAGCAGAATATAGAACTGGCCAAAAATGCCAGGAGGTACTGCAGGGCGCCCCCCAAGGCAGTGAAGAGGGGAGCGCTGCTGTGTGTCTGCATATGCTGCTACCATGGTGGCAATGACCGGATACCTTGGCATTCCCACTGTATAAATGCAGGGTGGACGGCATTTTTTTTCTATTAAAAACACTGTACCCCGAGCACGCTGCCATTAAAAAAAACCACAAACGCAAGGAAATAAAGAAACAACCGCCCTGCCTGAAGGGGGCGTCATATCCTCCCAAGCATCCGTATGCAGCAGTTTTTACTTTAAGAAAAAATAAGCACCAAAAATAACAAAAACACTGAATTTTTACAAAAATAGACTGTCAGCCCGCCACAATGTAGGAGCCGGTGACCCGCGATCGCCGCAGCCCGGGAGCGCAGCAGCCCCTTGTTTTGCTGAGCTTCTGCGTACAACTGGGATGCGGTTTGTCTTTTCTGCACAACAAAGGAGGCTTCGCTTTCAGGCGCTTGTCAGCCGCGGCCGCCATCGGCGCGGAGTGGAAACTGATGCTCCCCTGTGCATGTTCTCCAGACACTGGAGGAGAGGGAAACCGTGGAAGTGCTTGTGATCACACTGGGAAACGGGCCAGGAAGACACAACCGAGCTCACCGAGCCTGCAAGAGCGTCTAGACTGCAACCACACGGCAGTGACTTCTGCAGCCCCTCCAGCAGTGTGAATCGGTCCGTCTGCAGAGCCTTCAGATTGGATCTTTATGTCCGCAAACTGTTTTATGGTTTGTAAGTATATTCTGGAAGAGCTTGTAGACTAGAACTACACCTCAGTAACTTCTGCAGCGCTTCCCATATCTGCACCTCAGTAACTTCTGCAATGCTTCCCATATCTGCACCTCAGTAACTTCTACAGAGCTTCCCATATCTGCACCTCAGTAACTTCTACAGAGCTTCCCATATCTGCACCTCAGTAACTTCTGCAGAGCTTCCCATATCTGCACCTCAGTAACTTCTGCAGAGCTTCCCATATCTGCACCTCAGTAACTTCTACAGAGCTTCCCATATCTGCACCTCAGTAACTTCTGCAGCGCTTCCCATATCTGCACCTCAGTAACTTCTGCAGCGCTTCCCATATCTGCACCTCAGTAACTTCTGCAGAGCTTCCCATATCTGCACCTCAGTAACTTCTGCAGAGCTTCCCATATCTGCACCTCAGTAACTTCTACAGAGCTTCCCATATCTGCACCTCAGTAACTTCTGCAGAGCTTCCCATATCTGCACCTCAGTAACTTCTACAGAGCTTCCCATATCTGCACCTCAGTAACTTCTGCAGAGCTTCCCATATCTGCACCTCAGTAACTTCTGCAGCGCTTCCCATATCTGCACCTCAGTAACTTCTGCAGCGCTTCCCATATCTGCACCTCAGTAACTTCTGCAGCGCTTCCCATATCTGCACCTCAGTAACTTCTGCAGAGCTTCCCATATCTGCACCTCAGTAACTTCTGCAGAGCTTCCCATATCTGCACCTCAGTAACTTCTGCAGAGCTTCCCATATCTGCACCTCAGTAACTTCTGCAGAGCTTCCCATATCTGCACCTCAGTAACTTCTGCAGAGCTTCCCGTATCTGCACCTCAGTAACATCTGCAGAGCTTACCATATCTGCACCTCAGTAAATTCTGCAGCCACTGAAAATGCTTTTGTGAGTCCATCGGCACATTTTGCAGAGCTTCCTGCGTCCGTAAATTCTCAGCAGTCTCTGGATTTAGGGATCAGTAAATGCCGCTCAGGCTGTAGACTACTTCTGCAGGTCAGTAAATGCCGCTCAGGCTGTAGACTACTTCTGCAGGTCAGTAAATGCTGCTCAGGCTGTAGACTACTTCTGCAGGTCAGTAAATGCCGCTCAGGCTGTAGACTACTTCTGCAGGTCAGTAAATGTCGCTCAGGCTGTAGACTACATCTGCAGGTCAGTAAATGCCGCTCAGGCTGTAGACTACTTCTGCAGGTCAGTAAATGCCGCTCAGGCTGTAGACTACTTCTGCAGGTCAGTAAATGCCGCTCAGGCTGTAGACTACATCTGCAGGTCAGTAAATGCCGCTCAGGCTGTAGACTACTTCTGCAGGTCAGTAAATGCCGCTCAGGCTGTAGACTACTTCTGCAGGTCAGTAAATGCCGCTCAGGCTGTAGACTACTACTGCAGGTCAGTAAGTACCGCTCAGGCTGTAGACTCCATCTGCAGGTCAGTAAGTACCGCTCAGGCTGTAGACTCCATCTGCAGGTCAGTAAATGCCGCTCAGGCTGTAGACTACTTCTGCAGGTCAGTAAATGCCGCTCAGGCTGTAGACTCCATCTGCAGATCAGTAAATGCCACTCAGGCTGTAGACTCCATCTGCAGGTCAGTAAATGCCGCTCAGGCTGTAGACTACATCTGCAGGTCAGTAAATGCCGCTCAGGCTGTAGACTACTTCTGCAGGTCAGTAAATGCCGCTCAGGCTGTAGACTCCATCTGCAGGTCAGTAAGTACCGCTCAGGCTGTAGACTCCATCTGCAGGTCAGTAAGTACCGCTCAGGCTGTAGACTACTTCTGCAGGTCAGTAAATGCCGCTCAGGCTGTAGACTCCATCTGCAGGTCAGTAAGTACCGCTCAGGCTGTAGACTCCATCTGCAGGTCAGTAAATGCCGCTCAGGCTGTAGACTACTTCTGCAGGTCAGTAAATGCCGCTCAGGCTGTAGACTACATCTGCAGGTCAGTAAATGCCGCTCAGGCTGTAGACTACTTCTGCAGGTCAGTAAATGCCGCTCAGGCTGTAGACTACTTCTGCAGGTCAGTAAATGCCGCTCAGGCTGTAGACTACTACTGCAGGTCAGTAAGTACCGCTCAGGCTGTAGACTCCATCTGCAGGTCAGTAAATGCTGCTCAGGCTGTAGACTCCATCTGCAGGTCAGTAAATGCCGCTCAGGCTGTAGACTCCATCTGCAGGTCAGTAAATGCCGCTCAGGCTGTAGACTCCATCTGCAGGTCAGTAAATGCCGCTCAGGCTGTAGACTACATCTGCAGGTCAGTAAATGCCGCTCAGGCTGTAGACTACTTCTGCAGGTCAGTAAATGCCGCTCAGGCTGTAGACTACATCTGCAGGTCCGTAAATGCCGCTCAGGCTGTAGATTACTTCTGCAGGTCAGTAAATGCCGCTCAGGCTGTAGACTCCTTCTGCAGGTCAGTAAATGCCGCTCAGGCTGTAGACTACTTCTGCAGGTCAGTAAATGCCGCTCAGGCTGTAGACTACATCCGCAGGTCAGTAAATGCCGCTCAGGCTGTAAACTACTTCTGCAGGTCAGTAAATGCCGCTCAGGCTGTAGACTACTTCTGCAGGTCAGTAAATGCCGCTCAGGCTGTAGACTACTTCTGCAGGTCAGTAAATGCCGCTCAGGCTGTAGACTACTTCTGCAGGTCAGTAAATGCCGCTCAGGCTGTAGACTCCATCTGCAGGTCAGTAAATGCCGCTCAGGCTGTAGACTACATCTGCAGGTCAGTAAATGCCGCTCAGGCTGTAGACTACTTCTGCAGGTCAGTAAATGCCGCTCAGGCTGTAGACTACTTCTGCAGGTCAGTAACTTCTGCAGCTCCCTGAGTGGTTATGTGGGTCTGTCAGTAGAACCCACAGAGCCTTTAGACTGGACCTGTGTGCAGTAAGTTCTGCAGACCCTCTGGATCAGCTCCACAAGTCAGTAAGTTCTGCAGACCCTCTGGATCAGCTCCACCAGTCAGTAAGTTCTGTAGATCAGATCTGTGTGTCAGTAAATGCAGGACGGTGACCTGCAATAGAGAAATATTACTACACGCTTCATAGAAAATGGAAATCACATAGTTGCACGCGGCTGCGATGCTCTGCAGTGGGGCCCTTGTCGGTGGCAGTGAATACTCTGCTGTGGTGGTGACTACATCTGCCCCTCTTCTGGCACAGTGTGCAAGGTGCATTTCCTCCTGGCTGAGCGCCATCCTCGCTCTTCATCACTTTCCTCTCTGACATGTTCTGCACAGTAACGAGTCCCGACACTGAACACGACGGCTCGCAGCAGTGCAGATCACAGCCTGCCTTCTCCTAAGAACCTACAAAAACTCTCCTGACAGAACAAAGTCGCTGAGACACCAAGAGGAAAGGGCGAACACAGCGAGCAAATCCAGGATGAAACGAAGGGAAGCGAGGTGATAGCGGAGCAGCGGATAAGGAAGTCGTGATGCTTGGGACCTTTAGTCACTGGGTAGATGCCATAAATGGCTGGGCAGTCCCAGAACATGTGGAGGCCACGGACGGTTAGGTAAGGTCAGAACATGTGGAGGCCACGGACAGCTGGGCAGTCTCAGATGATGTGGAGGCCACAGGCGGCTGGGTAAGCTCAGATGATATGGTGGACACGGGCGGCTGGGTAAGCTCAAGTGATGTGGGGGGTCACGGGCGGCTGAGTAAGCTCAGATGATGTGGGGGCCACGGACGGCTGGGCAGTCTCAGAACATGTGGAGGCTACGGACGGCTGGGTAAGCTCAGATGATGTGGGGGCCACGGATGGTTGGGCAGTCTCAGATGGTGTGGGGGCCACGGATGGTTGGGCAGTCTCAGATGATGTGGGGGCCACGGATGGTTGGGCAGTCTCAGATGGTGTGGGGGCCACAGACGGCTGGGCAGGCTCAGAACATGTGTGGGCCACGGACGTCTGGGCAGTCTAAAAACGTGTGGGCCATGGACGGCTGGGCAGGCTCAGAATATGTGTGGTTCACGGACAGCTGGGCAGGCTCCGAACATGTGGGGGCCACAAACGACTGGGCAGGCTTAGAAGATGTGGAGGCCACGGACGACCGGGCAGGCTCAGAAGATGTGGAGGCCACGGACGGCCGGACAGGCTCAGAAGATGTGGAAGCCACGGACGGCCGAGCAGGCTCAGAAGATGTGGAGGCCACGGACGGCCGAGCAGGCTCAGAAGATGTGGAGGCCACGGACGGCCGAGCAGGCTCAGAAGATGTGGAGGCCACGGACGGCCGAGCAGGCTCAGAAGATGTGGAGGCCACGGACGGCCGAGCAGGCTCAGAAGATGTGGAGGCTACGGACTGCTCAGCAGGCTCAGAAGATGTGGAGGCTACGGACTGCTCAGCAGGCTCAGAAGATGTGGAGGCTACGGACTGCTCAGCAGGCTCAGAAGATGTGGAGGCTACGGACTGCTCAGCAGGCTCAGAAGATGTGGAGGCTACGGACTGCTCAGCAGGCTCAGAAGATGTGGAGGCTACGGACTGCTCAGCAGGCTCGGAAGATGTGGAGGCTACGGACTGCTCAGCAGGCTCAGAGGATGTGGAGGCTACGGACTGCTCAGCAGGCTCAGAGGATGTGGAGGCTACGGACTGCTCAGCAGGCTCAGAAGATGTGGAGGCTACGGACTGCTCAGCAGGCTCAGAAGATGTGGAGGCTACGGACTGCTCAGCAGGCTCAGAAGATGTGGAGGCTACGGACTGCTCAGCAGGCTCAGAAGATGTGGAGGCTACGGACTGCTCAGCAGGCTCAGAAGATGTGGAGGCTACGGACTGCTCAGCAGGCTCAGAAGATGTGGAGGCTACGGACTGCTCAGCAGGCTCAGAAGATGTGGAGGCTACGGACTGCTCAGCAGGCTCAGAAGATGTGGAGGCTACGGACTGCTCAGAAGATGTGGAGGCTACGGACTGCTCAGCAGGCTCAGAAGATGTGGAGGCTACGGACTGCTCAGCAGGCTCAGAACATGTGGAGGCTACGGACTGCTCAGCAGGCTCAGAAGATGTGGAGGCTACGGACTGCTCAGAAGATGTGGAGGCTACGGACTGCTCAGCAGGCTCAGAACATGTGGAGGCTACGGACTGCTCAGCAGGCTCAGAACATGTGGAGGCTACAGGCAGCTGGGAAGCTCAGAAGATGTGGAGGCCACAGATGGCTGGGCAGGCTCAGAAGATGTGGAGGTTACGGATGGCTGGGTAGGCTCAGAAGATGTGGAGGCTGTTTATGATTGACCACTTGATTATGTTGTTTAGGCTATTGATGATGTTGGTTGACTCTATTAAGGCTCTTGTGGTGTTCATGCTTTTATATTGCAGAGTTGTTGAGTCTTTTGATGAAGTTGTTCAGTCTTTTGATGATGATTTTAACAGCCTTGCTATCATCAAGAACCTTCTCATCAAAAGACTATTTATATTGCTCAGACTGTTGGTAATTCTGCTTTGCAGCTGCTGTTATGGCTGTCCAGGCTGTTGATGAGGGTCTTGATGCTGTCCGGGCTCTTGATGAGGCTGTTGACGTTGTCCGGGCTCTTGATGAGGCTGTTGACGTTGTCCGGGCTCTTGATGAGGCTGTTGACGTTGTCCGGGCTGTTGATGAGGCTGTTGATGTTGTCCAGGCTGTTGATGAGGCTGTTGACGTTGTCCAGGCTGTCGACGTTGTCCTGACTGTCGACGAGGCTGTCGACGTTGTCCTGACTGTCGACGAGGCTGTCGACGTTGTCCTGGCTGTCGACGTTGTCCTGGCTGTCGACGAGGCTGTCGACGTTGTCCTGGCTGTCGACGAGGCTGTCGACGCTGTCCTGGCTGTCGACGAGGCTGTCGACGAGGCTGTCCTGGCTGTCGACGCTGTCCAGGCTGTCGACGAGGCTGTCGACGCTGTCCAGGCTGCTGTTGATAACGGTGGGGTTGGAGCTGATGTTTTTGTGGCTGCTTTTGCTGTTGATGTTTAGATTATATTGATGATGAGGCTCGAAAAGAAGTTAATCAGGATGTTCAGGCTTTTATTTATGTTGATACATGGTTTATGAGGCTTTTGATGATGATCTGGCCATTCTGGTTGTCCCGTTGAGCCTGTTGAAGTTGTTCAGGCTTTGACTATGTTGATTTGGGCTGTTTGCTGTTGATGCTGGTTTTGTGGTGGCTGTTTAGTTTGTTGTTCCTCAGACTATTGAAGAGGCATGGAAGATCTGGATGAGGTTGTTCATGGTTGTTGTTGTAGCTATTAAGGCTGTTTTGTGGCTGTTCAGGTTGATGATGATGATGATGATGATGATGATAATGATGATAAGTGGCTGTTGATGCGCATGAAGTTGTTGATGTAGACGAGGCTGTTGATGTCTTGTCTGATGCTCCTGGTATTTGCAGTGTAGTTGGAGTATCACCTGGCTTCGGTTGATCACACCTTTCCGTAGAACCTTCTCTCACTTCTTTTTCGGCATCTGGAGTTGGACCCTTTTTTTTTGTTGCTTGTTTGCTTTGTGTGAATTCACATGAACAGATTTCTGCCCAGTTTCTACCCAGTAAGACCAGTTCATTCTCTGCGTGTAACTGGTTCATCGATCTGACCTCTGTCTTCGGCTGTAGGTACATAATGGAGATGGCTGTAGACGTCTTACCTGTGTACCGTTGTGGCAAAATCGTGGCAGCGCTGCATGATGTTTTTGTTGCAGGTTTACCTTGAATGTGTTTTCTCTTAAAGGGGCCATCAATATCAGACTAATATGGCTCCGACACCCAGCACTCCCACCGATCGGCTGCTTACTTCTGGGCATGTTGTGGGGCTGCACATGTTGTGCCCATTCTCTGTACCATGAAAAGCTTTAACCAGAGTGCAAACCCCTGGACTCGGCTGACCTCAGCCGGGCCCACGTACCTAGACCTTAATATGACACCCTGCAGGAGATGTAGTCCATAATTTGCTGACAGCGGGTTCTTATCTTAGTATCCGGTTTGCCGCCTGCCTCCTCTGCTGCAGCTCTGCCTGCTCTGATAGGCTGCTATGTATAAACACAAGCCCAGCACCACACTGCAGGAAGTCAGTGCACCAAGGACAGAACCATTATAAAGAGTGGACTATAAACTACTGAGATGATTAACCCCTTCCCACCCTGGGACGTAAGTTTCCGTCTTGACTTGGAATGGGTTCCCACTAATGGATGTAAACTTACTTCCTGTAGATTGTGCGGGCTCAGGAGCTGACCCCCGTTCCATCTGCCGCAGGAGCTGGCTGTTACTGAGAACAAGCCGCCTGCTGTTAACCACTTACATGCCACGATCAAGGTTCATCGTGGCATGCAAAGGGTTCACAGAGGGAGGGCGCGCATTCTGTGATGTCATTGGCCCACCGCTGTGTAATCGCGGAGGGCTGATGCGATGACTTGGTAATCGGATGCTGGACAATGGCATCTGGGTCTACTATGGCCTATGATTGCTATGAATAGTAATAATGCATTGCAGTATGGGAGTACTGCAGTCTATTATAGCAATTATATGATCACATGTTCAAAAAAATGTTTAAAAAACAAAACTTTTGTCCACTTTTCCCTCTTTGTTTAATAAGCAATACAAACAATAAAAAAACCACACATTTGGTATCCTTGCATCCGTAACGCCTGTAAAAAATGCAGTAAGTGATAAAAAATGCCTTATATACCCCCAAAAATGGTACCAATAAAAACTACAGCTTGTCATGCAAAAAACAACCTCCCTACAGCAGAGTCAACGGAAACATGAAATGTTATGGCCTCTGAAAGGTGGAGAGGAAAATCCTCCAAAAGTTGTTGCGCCTGTAGATCCAAAATAGACCGCTTCACTAAAGGGGTTAACGAGGAATTGCCAGACATGGGCTTGAAGGGAACGAGTCTTAGAAGGGGGAGTCTGGGGGGCCACTATGAAGGGGTTTTCTCATTTACTCTATTTTCGTAACCTCCTTTCACTTCTGTGGACTTACATCCCAGTCGGCTGTTTCCATCCTTTCGGCCACTAATGGCCACGATGCCGGAGTGGGTTATTGTACGGGGACCTCTGTTCTGGTGATACATAGGGGTCTCCTCTCTGGGAACCTCATCTATCAGACCCCTGTACTGTCCTCTCTAGTGTCCGCGGCGTCCTTCTTGAGTGTTACAATGTTGCCTATTATATCACTGGTTACTCAGAAGGGTCGGTGATCGGGGATTATTCTGATTGCCAGATTGGAGTCAGGAAGGAATTTTTATCCCTTTTTTTTTTTTTGCCTTCCTCTGGATCAACATTGGTGGTGGTGGTGGTGGGGGGGGGGGGGTAATAGGCTGAACTGGATGGATGTAGGTATGTTTTCGGCCTCACATACTGTGTTATATCTCCGCTCGGCCAGCGTTAGGCCAGGTAGTGATGATGATGGCAGGCGGTGACCTGATCGTCCTAGAGCGGAGTGCTGTCATACGTAGCATCTGCTTAAAGGTCATTCCATGAATACATTACCAGCAACGCCTGTACCTAGTGCAGAGAACAGCACCAGCCATCTGCAGCAGGAAGACCCCTGGGACCCTCACAGACATAAATGTAGCAGTTCTTGTGTAGGACACAATTTTTGGGGGGGCATCTGTAAAGAACACATCGTTATAGGGGAGGGGGGATCTGGGGAGGACACACGGTTAAAGGAAAAGGGGAATTTGGGGAGGACACACTGTTAGAGGGGAGGGGGAATCTGGGGAGGACACTGTTATAGGGGAGGGGGAATCTGGGGAAGACACACTGTTCAAGGGCTGGATCTGGGGAAGACACTTTTCTGGGGGGGGGGGGATCTGGGGAGGACACATGGTTATGGGGGGGATCTGGAGAGGACACATGGTTATAGGGGAGGGGGAATCTGGGGAGGACACACAGTTATAGGGGAGGGGGATCTGGGGAGGACACACGGTTATAGGGGAGGGTGGGATCTGGGCAGGACACACGGTTATAGGGGAGGGTGGGATCTGGGCAGGACACACGGTTATAGGGGAGGGTGGGATATGGGGAGGATACACGGTTATAGGGGAGGGTGGGATATGGGGAGGATACACGGTTATAGGGAAGGGGGGGATCTGGGGAGGATACACGGTTATAGGAAAGGGGGGGATCTGGGGAGGACACACTGTTATAGGGGAGGGGGGATTTAGGTAGGACACATGGTTATAGGGGAGTGGGGATCTGGAGAGGACACATGGTTATAGGGGAGGGGGGATCTGGGGAGGACACATGGTTATAGGGGAGTGGGGATCTGGGGAGGACACATGGTTATAGGGGAGTGGGGATCTGGGGAGGACACATGGTTATAGGGGAGGGGGGATTTAGGTAGGACACATGGTTATAGGGGAGGGGGGATCTGGGGAGGACACATGGTTATAGGGGAAGGGGGATCTGTGGAGGACACATGGTTATAGGGGAGGGGGATCAGGGGAAGACACATGGTTATAGGGGAGGGGGATCAGGGGAAGACACATGGTTATAGGGGAGGGGGATCTGGCGAAGACACATGGTTATAGGGGAGGGGGATCTGGGGAGGACACATGGTTATAGGGGAGTGGGGATCTGGGGAGGACACATGGTTATAGGGGAGGGGGGATTTAGGTAGGACACATGGTTATAGGGGAGGGGGGATCTGTGGAGGACACATGGTTATAGGGGAGGGGGATCTGGGGAGGACACATGGTTATAGGGGAGGGGGATCTGGGGAGGACAGACGGTTATAGGGGAGGGGGGATCTGGGGAGGACACACAGTTATGGGGGGGATCTGGCGAGGACACATGGTTATAGGGGAGGGGGGATCTGGGGAGGACACATGGTTATAGGGGAGGGGGGATCTGGGGAGGACACATGGTTATAGGGGAGGGGGATCTGGGGAGGACACACAGTTATGGAGGTGATCTGGGGAGGATACACGGTTATGGAAAGGATCTAGGAAGGACAGACAGTTATGGGGGATCTGGGGAGGACACATGGTTATAGCGGGGGATCTGAGAAGGACACATGGTTATAGGAGAGGAGGGATTTGGGGAGGACACACGGTTATAGGGGGGATCTGGGAAGAACACACTGTAATGGGGAGTCGGATCTGGGGAGGACACATGGTTATAGGGGAAGATCTGGGGAGAAAACACTGTAATAGGGGAGGGGGATCTGGGACGTACATACTGTTTTAGGAGAGGGAGGATCTGGGGAGTACACACTGTTCTATGGGAGGGGGATCTGGGGAGTATACACTGTTCTAGGGGAGGGTGGATCTGGGGAGAACGCACTGTTCTAGGGGAAGGGGGGATTTAGGTAGGACACATGGTTATAGGGGAGTGGGGATCTGGGGAGGACACATGGTTAGAGGGGAGTGGGGATCTGGGGAGGACACATGGTTATAGGGGAGGGGGGATTTAGGTAGGACACATGGTTATAGGGGAGGGGGGATCTGGGGAGGACACATGGTTATAGGGGAGGGGGATCTGGGGAGGACACATGGTTATAGGGGAGGGGGGATCTGGGGAGGACACATGGTTATAGGGGAGGGGGGATCTGGGGAGGACACATGGTTATAGGGGAGGGGGGATCTGTGGAGGACACATGGGTATAGGGGAGGGGGGTACTGTGGAGGACACATGGTTATAGGGGAGGGGGATCTGTGGAGGACACATGGTTATAGGGGAGGGGGATCTGGGGAGGACATGGTTATAGGGGAGGGGGATCTGGGGAGGACACATGGTTGTAGGGGAGTTGGGATCTGGGGAGGACACATGGTTATAGGGGAGGGGGGATTTAGGTAGGACACATGGTTATAGGTGAGGGGGGATCTGGGGAGGACACATGGTTATAGGGGAGGGGGGATCTGTGGAGGACACATGGTTATAGGGGAGGGGGATCTGGGGAGGACACATGGTTATAGGGGAGGGGGGATCTGGGGAGGACACACGGTTATAGGAGAGGGGGGATCTGGGGAGGACACACGGTTATAGGGGGGGATCTGGGGAGGACACATGGTTATAGGGGAGGGGGGATTTAGGTAGGACACATGGTTATAGGGGAGGGGGGATCTGGGGAGGACACAGTTATAGGGGAGGGGGGATCTGGGGAGGACACATGGTTATAGGGGAGGGGGATCTGGGAAGGACACACGGTTATAGGGGGATCTGGAAAGAACACACTGTAATAGGGAGGGGGATCTGGGAAAGACACATGGTTATAGGGGAGGGGGGATTTAGGTAGGACACATGGTTATAGGGTAGGACACATGTTTATAGGGGAGGACACATGGTTATAGGGGAGGGGGGATCTGGGGAGGACACATGGTTATAGGGGAGGGGGATCTGGGGAGGACACATGGTTATAGGGGAGGGGGATCTGGGGAGGACACACGGTTATAGGGGGGATCTGGAAAAAACACACTGTAATAGGGAGGGGGATCTGGGGAAGACACATGGTTATAGGGGAGGGGGATCTGGGGAGGACACACGGTTATGGAGGTGATCTGGGGAGGATACACGGTTATAGGGGAGATCTGGGGAGGACACACGGTTATAGGGGGGATCTGGAAAGAACACACTGTAATGGGGAGGGGGATCTGGGGAAGACACATGGTTATAGGGGAGGGGGATCTGGGGAGGACACACAGTTATGGAGGTGATCTGGGGAGGATACACGGTTATGGAAAGGATCTAGGGAGGACAGACAGTTATGGGGGATCTGGGGAGGACACATGGTTATAGCGGGGGATCTGAGAAGGACACATGGTTATAGGAGAGGAGGGATTTGGGGAGGACACACGGTTATAGGGGGGATCTGGGAAGAACACACTGTAATGGGGAGTCGGACCTGGGGAGGACACATGGTTATAGGGGAAGATCTGGGGAGAAAACACTGTAATAGGAGAGGGGGATCTGGGACGTTCATACTGTTTTAGGAGAGGGAGGATCTGGGGAGTACACACTGTTCTAGGGGAGGGGGATCTGGGAAGTACACACTGTTCTAGGGGAGGGGGATCTGGGGAGAACGCACTGTTCTAGGGGAAGGGGGGATTTAGGTAGGACACATGGTTATAGGGGAGTGGGGATCTGGGGAGGACACATGGTTATAGGGGAGTGGGGATCTGGGGAGGACACATGGTTATAGGGGAGGGGGGATTTAGGTAGGACACATGGTTATAGGGGAGGGGGGATCTGGGGAGGACACATGGTTATAGGGGAGGGGGGATCTGGGGAGGACACATGGTTATAGGGGAGGGGGATCTGGGGAGGACATGGTTATAGGGGAGGGGGATCTGGGGAGGACACATGGTTATAGGGGAGTGGGGATCTGGGGAGGACACATGGTTATAGGGGAGGGGGGATTTAGGTAGGACACATGGTTATAGGGGAGGGGGGATTTAGGTAGGACACATGGTTATAGGTGAGGGGGGATCTGGGGAGGACACATGGTTATAGGGGAGGGGGGATCTGTGGAGGACACATGGTTATAGGGGAGGGGGGATCTGTGGAGGACACATGGTTATAGGGGAGGGGGGATCTGGGGAGGACACATGGTTATAGGGGAGGGGGATCTGGGGAGGACACACGGTTATAGGGGAGGGGGGATCTGGGGAGGACACACGGTTATAGGGGGGGATCTGGGGAGGACACATGGTTATAGGGGAGGGGGGATTTAGGTAGGACACATGGTTATAGGGGAGGGGGGATCTGGGGAGGACACACGGTTATAGGGGGTGATCTGGGGAGGACACATGGTTATAGGGGAGGGGGGATTTAGGTAGGACACACGGTTATAGGGGAGGGGGGATCTGGGGAGGACACACGGTTATAGGGGGGGATCTGGGGAGGACACATGGTTATAGGGGAGGGGGGATTTAGGTAGGACACATGGTTATAGGGGAGGGGGGATCTGGGGAGGACACATAGTTATAGGGGAGGGGGGATCTGGGGAGGACACATGGTTATAGGGGAGGGGGATCTGGGAAGGACACACGGTTATAGGGGGATCTGGAAAGAACACACTGTAATAGGGAGGGGGATCTGGGAAAGACACATGGTTATAGGGGAGGGGGGATCTGGGGAGGACACATGGTTATAGGGGAGGGGGATCTGGGGAGGACACACGGTTATAGGGGGGGATCTGAAAAAAACACTGTAATAAGGAGGGGGATCTGGGGAAGACACATGGTTATAGGGGAGGGGGATCTGGGGAGGACACACGGTTATGGAGGTGATCTGGGGAGGATACACGGTTATAGGGGAGATCTGGGGAGGACACACGGTTATAGGGGGGATCTGAAAAAAACACTGTAATAGGGAGGGGGATCTGGGGAAGACACATGGTTATAGGGGAGGGGGATCTGGGGAGGACACACGGTTATGGAGGTGATCTGGGGAGGATACACGGTTATAGGGGAGATCTGGGGAGGACACACGGTTATAGGGGGGATCTGGAAAGAACACACTGTAATGGGGAGGGGGATCTGGGGAAGACACATGGTTATAGGGGACGGGGATCTGGGGAGGACACACAGTTATGGAGGTGATCTGGGGAGGATACACGGTTATGGAAAGGATCTAGGGAGGACAGACAGTTATGGGGGATCTGGGGAGGACACATGGTTATAGCGGGGGATCTGAGAAGGACACATGGTTATAGGAGAGGAGGGATTTGGGGTGACACACGGTTATAGGGGGGATCTGGGAAGAACACACTGTAATGGGGAGTCAGACCTGGGGAGGACACATGGTTATAGGGGAAGATCTGGGGAGAAAACACTGTAATAGGAGAGGGGGATCTGGGACGTACATACTGTTTTAGGAGAGGGAGGATCTGGGGAGTACACACTGTTCTAGGGGAGGGGGATCTGGGAAGTACACACTGTTCTAGGGGAGGGGGATCTGGGGAGAACGCACTGTTCTAGGGGAAGGGGGGATTTAGGTAGGACACATGGTTATAGGGGAGTGGGGATCTGGGGAGGACACATGGTTATAGGGGAGTGGGGATCTGGGGAGGACACATGGTTATAGGGGAGGGGGGATTTAGGTAGGACACATGGTTATAGGGGAGGGGGGATCTGGGGAGGACACATGGTTATAGGGGAGGGGGAATCTGGGGAGGACACATGGTTATAGGGGAGGGGGATCTGTGGAGGACACATGGTTATAGGGGAGGGGGATCTGGGGAGGACATGGTTATAGGGGAGGGGGATCTGGGGAGGACACATGGTTATAGGGGAGTGGGGATCTGGGGAGGACACATGGTTATAGGGGAGGGGGGATTTAGGTAGGACACATGGTTATAGGTGAGGGGGGATCTGGGGAGGACACATGGTTATAGGGGAGGGGGGATCTGTGGAGGACACATGGTTATAGGGGAGGGGGATCTGGGGAGGACACATGGTTATAGGGGAGGGGGAATCTGGGGAGGACACACGGTTATAGGAGAGGGGGGATCTGGGGAGGACACACGGTTATAGGGGGGGATCTGGGGAGGACACATGGTTATAGGGGAGGGGGGATTTAGGTAGGACACATGGTTATAGGGGAGGGGGGATCTGGGGAGGACACATAGTTATAGGGGAGGGGGGATCTGGGGAGGACACATGGTTATAGGGGAGGGGGATCTGGGAAGGACACACGGTTATAGGGGGATCTGGAAAGAACACACTGTAATAGGGAGGGGGATCTGGGAAAGACACATGGTTATAGGGAAGGGGGGATTTAGGTAGGACACATGGTTATAGGGGAGGACACATGGTTATAGGGGAGGGGGGATCTGGGGAGGACACATGGTTATAGGGGAGGGGGGATCTGGGGAGGACACATGGTTATAGGGGAGGGGGATCTGGGGAGGACACACGGTTATAGGGGGGATCTGAAAAAAACACTGTAATAGGGAGGGGGATCTGGGGAAGACACATGGTTATAGGGGAGGGGGATCTGGGGAGGACACACGGTTATGGAGGTGATCTGGGGAGGATACACGGTTATAGGGGAGATCTGGGGAGGACACACGGTTATAGGGGGGGATCTGGAAAGAACACACTGTAATGGGGAGGAGGATCTGGGGAAGACACATGGTTATAGGGGAGGGGGATCTGGGGAGGACACATGGTTATAGGGGAGGGGGGATCTGTGGAGGACACATGGTTATAGGGGAGGGGGATCTGGGGAGGACACATGGTTATAGGGGAGGGGGAATCTGGGGAGGACACACGGTTATAGGAGAGGGGGGATCTGGGGAGGACACACAGTTATGGAGGTGATCTGGGGAGGATACACGGTTATGGAAAGGATCTAGGGAGGACAGACAGTTATGGGGGATCTGGGGAGGACAATGGTTATAGCGGGGGATCTGAGAAGGACACATGGTTATAGGAGAGGAGGGATTTGGGGAGGACACACGGTTATAGGGGGGATCTGGGAAGAACACACTGTAATGGGGAGTCGGACCTGGGGAGGGCACATGGTTATGGGGGAAGATCTGGGGAGAAAACACTGTAATAGGAGAGGGGGATCTGGGACGTACATACTGTTTTAGGAGAGGGAGGATCTGGGGAGTACACACTGTTCTAGGGGAGGGGGATCTGGGGAGTATACACTGTTCTAGGGGAGGGTGGATCTGGGGAGAACGCACTGTTCTAGGGGAAGGGGGCATCTGGGGAGGACGCACTGCGCTAGGTCGGATCTGGGGAGTATACACTGTTCTAGGGGAGGGTGGATCTGGGTAGAACGCACTGTTCTAGGGGAAGGGGGCATCTGGGCAGGGCACACTTTTCTAGGGGGGGTCTGGGGAGTGCACAATTTTCCAAGGGGGGATCTGGGGATTACACACTGTTCAAGGGGAGGGTGGATCTGGGGAGAACACTGTTCTAGGGGAAG
Organism: Eleutherodactylus coqui; assembly: GCA_035609135.1. Taxonomy (NCBI): domain Eukaryota; kingdom Metazoa; phylum Chordata; class Amphibia; order Anura; family Eleutherodactylidae; genus Eleutherodactylus; species Eleutherodactylus coqui. The sequence continues at coordinate 12,014,272 of CM069409.1, forward strand.
GGGGCATCTGGGCAGGGCACACTTTTGTAGGGGGGTCTGGGGAGGGCACACTTTTCCAAGGGGGGATCTGGGGATTACACACTGTTCAAGGGGAGGGTGGATCTGGGGATTGTCTTGTCACGTTATGTTGTATGTAGGCCCGGTGTCATCCTGTGTCCCAGAGTGTGTGTCCAGGAGTGGAGTCCTACAGATAACTAGGACTGTAGGCCAGGTGTCATCCTGTGTCCCGGAGTGTGTGTCCAGGAGTGGAGTCCTACAGATAACTAGGACTGTAGACCCGGTGTCATCCTGTGTCCAGGAGTGGAGTCATACATATAACTAGGACTGTAGGTCCGATGTCATCCTGTGTTTTCCTCCAGTGTGTGTGTCCAGGAGCATTCACATTATGATGTTGGTACTGAACATAGTATATATGGTGGTATTAGATGGACTCTCCCCAATGGAATTACATTAGCATTATACGGCAGTGATTTGTGAACCCTGTACGGTGTAATTACTTTACAACTGTATGGCGGTATTATGTTGGCACTGGCAGTATTATAGTTGTTATATTCTTGTACATTGGGGGGAGTATTATAGTAGTTATATTTTTGTACATAGGGGGGCAGTATTAAAGTAGTTATATTCTTGTACATAGGGGGCAGTATTATAGTAGTTATATTGTTGTACACAGGGGGCAGTATTATAGTAGTTATATTCTTGTACATCGGGGGCAGTATTATAGTAGTTATATTCATGTACATAGGGGGCAGTATTATAGTAGTCATATTCTTGTACATAGGGGGCAGTATTATAGTGGTTATATTCTTGTACATAGGGGGCAGTATTATTGTAGTTATATTCTTGTAGCCAGGGGCCAGTATTATAGTAGTTATATTCTTGTACATAGGGGGCAGTATTACAGTAGTTATATTCTTGTACTATAATAGGGGGCAGTATTATAGTAGTTATATTCTTGTACTATAATAGGGGGCAGTATTATAGTAACATAGTATGTAAGGCTGAATGAAGACAATGTCCATCTAGTCCAGCCTGTCTATCCTCCTGTGTTGATCCAGAGGAAGGCAAAAAACCCCAAGGCCAGAAGCCAATTAGCCCTTTTGGGGAAAAAATTCCTTCCCGACTCCCTGATGGCAATCAGACTGTTCCCTGGATCAACCCCTAATAGTTCCTACCTGCCTGTATACCCGGATTGACAATTAACCTACGACTTGTATCCTATAATGTCCTTCCGCTCCAGAAAGACATCAAGTCCCCTTTTAAACTCTTCTATGGATTTTGCCATCACCACATCCTCAGGCAGAGAGTTCCACAGTCTCACTGCTCTTACAGTAAAGAACCCTTTTCTGTGTTGGTGATGAAACCTACTTTCCTCTAATCATAGCGGATGTCCTCTTGTTACCGTCGTGGTCCTGGGTGTAAACAGATCCTGGCAGAGATCCTTGTATTGTCCCCTCATGTATTTATACATCGTTATTTGGTCGCCCCTTAGCCATCTTTTTTCCAGGGTGAATAATCCCAGTTTTGGTGCCTCTCTGGGTATTCCAGTCCCGTCATTCCATGTATGAGTTTAGTTGCTCTTCTTTGAACCCCCTCCAGCACTGCAACATCTTTCCTGAGCGCCGGTGACCAGAACTGTGCGCAGTATTCCATGTGGGGCCTGACTAGTGCCTTATATAGTGGGAGGATAATGTTTTCGTCCCTCGCCCCTATACCTCTTTTACTGCACCCCAAGACTCTATTTGCCTTTGCAGCAGCTGACTGACATTGGTTACTCCAGTTTAGTCTACAGCCCACTAGTACCCCCAGATCCCTTTCCATCTCACTTTTCCCTAGCAGTACCCCATTTAGTGTATATTGGTGACATCCGTTTCTCCTGCCCATGTGCAGAACCTTACATTTATCAATATTGACCTTCATTTGCCATTTTCCTGCCCAAGCCCCCGCCTTATCTCGGTCCGTTTGTAGCCGCACATTGTCCTCCGTTGCATTGATTATATTGTATAATTTTGTGTCATCTGCAAATATTGATATTTTGCTGTGCAGCCCCTCTATCAGGTCATTGATAAGTACATTGACCAGAGTGGGGTCAACCAGAGTTATATTCTTGTAGCCAGGGGCAGTATTATAGTAGTTATATTCTTGTACATAGGGGGCAGTATTATAGTAGTTATATTCTTGTACATAGGGGGCAGTATTATAGTAGTTATATTATTGTACATAGGGGGCAGTATTATAGTAGTTATATTCTTGTACATAGGGGGCAGTATTATAGTAGTTATATTCTTGTACATAGGGGGCAGTATTATAGTAGTTATATTCTTGTACATAGGGGGGTAGTATTACAGTAGTTATATTCTTGTACATAGGGGGGAATATTATAGTAGTTATATTCTTGTACATAGGAGGCAGTATTATAGTAGTTATATTCTTGCACATAGGGAGCAGTATTATAGTAGTTATATTCTTGTACATAGGAGGCAGTATTATAGTAGTTATATTCATGTACATAGGGAGCAGTATTATAGTAGTTATATCCTTGTACATAGGGGGCAGTATTATAGTAGTTATATTCTTGTACATAGGGGGCAGTATTATAGTAGTTATATTCTTGTACATAGGGGGCAGTATTATAGTAGTTATATTCTTGTACATAGGGGGCAGTATTATAGTAGTTATATTCTTGTACATAGGAGGCAGTATTATAGTAGTTATATTCTTGTACATAGGGGGCAGTATTATAGTAGTTATATTCTTGTAGCCAGGGGCAGTATTATAGTAGTTATATTCTTGTACATAGGGGGCAGTATTATAGTAGTTATATTCTTGTACATAGGGGGCAGTATTATAGTAGTTATATTATTGTACATAGGGGGCAGTATTATAGTAGTTATATTCTTGTACATAGGGGGCAGTATTATAGTAGTTATATTCTTGTACATAGGGGGCAGTATTATAGTAGTTATATTCTTGTACATAGGGGGGTAGTATTACAGTAGTTATATTCTTGTACATAGGGGGGAATATTATAGTAGTTATATTCTTGTACATAGGAGGCAGTATTATAGTAGTTATATTCTTGCACATAGGGAGCAGTATTATAGTAGTTATATTCTTGTACATAGGAGGCAGTATTATAGTAGTTATATTCTTGTACATAGGAGGCAGTATTATAGTAGTTATATCCTTGTACATAGGGGGCAGTATTATAGTAGTTATATTCTTGTACATAGGGGGCAGTATTATAGTAGTTATATTCTTGTACATAGGGGGCAGTATTATAGTAGTTATATTCTTGTACATAGGGGGCAGTATTATAGTAGTTATATTCTTGTACATAGGAGGCAGTATTATAGTAGTTATATTCTTGTACATAGGGGGCAGTATTATAGTAGTTATATTCTTGTACATAGGAAGCAGTATTATAGTAGTTATATTCTTGTACATAAGGTGCAGTATTATAGTAGTTATATTCTTGTACACAGGGGGCAGTATTATAGTAGTTATATTCTTGTACATAGGGAGCAGTATTATAGTAGTTATATTCTTGTACATAGGGGGCAGTATTATAGTAGTTATATTCTTGTACATAGGAGGCAGTATTATAGTAGTTATATTCTTGTACATAGGGGGCAGTATTATAGTAGTTATATTCTTGTAGCCAGGGGCAGTATTATAGTAGTTATATTCTTGTACATAGGGGGCAGTATTATAGTAGTTATATTCTTGTACATAGGGGGCAGTATTATAGTAGTTATATTATTGTACATAGGGGGCAGTATTATAGTAGTTATATTCTTGTACATAGGGGGCAGTATTATAGTAGTTATATTCTTGTACATAGGGGGCAGTATTATAGTAGTTATATTCTTGTACATAGGGGGGTAGTATTACAGTAGTTATATTCTTGTACATAGGGGGGAATATTATAGTAGTTATATTCTTGTACATAGGAGGCAGTATTATAGTAGTTATATTCTTGCACATAGGGAGCAGTATTATAGTAGTTATATTCTTGTACATAGGAGGCAGTATTATAGTAGTTATATTCTTGTACATAGGAGGCAGTATTATAGTAGTTATATCCTTGTACATAGGGGGCAGTATTATAGTAGTTATATTCTTGTACATAGGGGGCAGTATTATAGTAGTTATATTCTTGTACATAGGGGGCAGTATTATAGTAGTTATATTCTTGTACATAGGGGGCAGTATTATAGTAGTTATATTCTTGTACATAGGAGGCAGTATTATAGTAGTTATATTCTTGTACATAGGGGGCAGTATTATAGTAGTTATATTCTTGTACATAGGAAGCAGTATTATAGTAGTTATATTCTTGTACATAAGGTGCAGTATTATAGTAGTTATATTCTTGTACACAGGGGGCAGTATTATAGTAGTTATATTCTTGTACATAGGGAGCAGTATTATAGTAGTTATATTCTTGTACATAGGGGGCAGTATTATAGTAGTTATATTCTTGTACATAGGAGGCAGTATTATAGTAGTTATATCCTTGTACATAGGGGGCAGTATTATAGTAGTTATATTCTTGTACATAGGGGGCAGTATTATAGTAGTTATATTCTTGTACATAGGGGGCAGTATTATAGTAGTTATATTCTTGTACATAGGGGGCAGTATTATAGTAGTTATATTCTTGTACATAGGGGGCAGTATTATAGTAGTTATATTCTTGTACATAGGGGGCAGTATTATAGTAGTTATATTCTTGTACATAGGTGCAGTATTATAGTAGTTATATTCTTGTACATAGGAGCAGTATTATAGTAGTTATATTCATGTACATAGGGGGCAATATTATAGTAGTTATATTCTTGTACATAGGGGGCAGTATTATAGTAGTTATATTCTTGTACATAGGGGGCAGTATTATAGTAGTTATATTCTTGTACATAGGAGGCAGTATTATAGTAGTTATATTCTTGTACATAGGGGGCAGTATTACAGTAGTTATATTCTTGTACATAGGAGGCAGTATTACAGTAGTTATATTCTTGTACATAGGAGGCAGTATTATAGTAGTTATATTCTTGTACATAGGGGGCTGTATTATAGTAGTTATATTCTTGTACATAGGAGGCAGTATTATAGTAGTTATATTCTTGTACATAGGGGGCAGTATTATAGTAGTTATATACTTGTACATAGGGGCAGTATTATAGTAGTTATATTCTTGTACATAGGAGGCAGTATTATAGTAGTTATATTCTTGTACATAGGGGGGCAGTATTATAGTAGTTATATTCTTGTACATAGGGGGCAGTATTATAGTAGTTATATTCTTGTACATAGGAGGCAGTATTATAGTAGTTATATTCTTGTACATAGGGGGCAGTATTATAGTAGTTATATACTTGTACATAGGGGCAGTATTATAGTAGTTATATTCTTGTACATAGGAGGCAGTATTATAGTAGTTATATTCTTGTACATAGGGGGGCAGTATTATAGTAGTTATATTCTTGTACATAGGGGGCAGTATTATAGTAGTTATATTCTTGTACATAGGGGGCAGTATTATATTTGTTATATTCTTGTACATAGGGGGCAGTAGTATAGTAGTTATATTCTTGTACATAGGGGGCAGTATTATAGTAGATATATTCTTGTACATAGGGGGCAGTATTATAGTAGTTATATTCTTGTACATAGGGGGCAGTATTATAGTAGTTATATTCTTGTACATAGGAGTAGTATTATAGTAGTTATATTCTTGTACATAGGAGGCAGTATTATATTTGTTATATTCTTGTACATAGGGGGCAGTATTATAGTAGTTATATTCTTGTACATAGGGGGCAGTATTATAGTAGTTATATTCTTGTACATAGGAGCAGTATTATAGTAGTTATATTCTTGTACATAGGAGGCAGTATTATAGTAGTTATAATCTTGTACATAGGGGCAGTATTATAGTAGTTATATTCTTGTACATAGGAGCAGTATTATAGTAGTTATATTCTTGTACATAGGAGGCAGTATTATAGTAGTTATATTCTTGTACATAGGGGGCAGTATTATAGTAGTTATATTCTTGTACATAGGGGGCAGTATTATAGTAGTTATATTCTTGTACATAGGAGGCGGTATTATAGTAGTTATATTCTTGTACATAGGATGCGGTATTATAGTAGTTATATTCTTGTACATAGGGGGCAGTATTATAGTAGGTATATTCTTGTACACAGGGGGCAGTATTATAGTAGCTATATTCTTGTACATAGGAGCAGTATTATAGTAGTTATATTCTTGTACATAGGGGACAGTATTATAGTAGTTATATTCTTGTACATAGGGGGCAGTATTACAGTAGTTATATTCTTGTACTATAATAGGGGGCAGTATTATAGTAGTTATATTCTTGTACTATAATAGGGGGCAGTATTATAGTAACATAGTATGTAAGGCTGAATGAAGACAATGTCCATCTAGTCCAGCCTGTCTATCCTCCTGTGTTGATCCAGAGGAAGGCAAAAAACCCCAAGGCCAGAAGCCAATTAGCCCTTTTGGGGAAAAAATTCCTTCCCGACTCCCTGATGGCAATCAGACTGTTCCCTGGATCAACCCCTAATAGTTCCTACCTGCCTGTATACCCGGATTGACAATTAACCTACGACTTGTATCCTATAATGTCCTTCCGCTCCAGAAAGACATCAAGTCCCCTTTTAAACTCTTCTATGGATTTTGCCATCACCACATCCTCAGGCAGAGAGTTCCACAGTCTCACTGCTCTTACAGTAAAGAACCCTTTTCTGTGTTGGTGATGAAACCTACTTTCCTCTAATCATAGCGGATGTCCTCTTGTTACCGTCGTGGTCCTGGGTGTAAACAGATCCTGGCAGAGATCCTTGTATTGTCCCCTCATGTATTTATACATCGTTATTTGGTCGCCCCTTAGCCATCTTTTTTCCAGGGTGAATAATCCCAGTTTTGGTGCCTCTCTGGGTATTCCAGTCCCGTCATTCCATGTATGAGTTTAGTTGCTCTTCTTTGAACCCCCTCCAGCACTGCAACATCTTTCCTGAGCGCCGGTGACCAGAACTGTGCGCAGTATTCCATGTGGGGCCTGACTAGTGCCTTATATAGTGGGAGGATAATGTTTTCGTCCCTCGCCCCTATACCTCTTTTACTGCACCCCAAGACTCTATTTGCCTTTGCAGCAGCTGACTGACATTGGTTACTCCAGTTTAGTCTACAGCCCACTAGTACCCCCAGATCCCTTTCCATCTCACTTTTCCCTAGCAGTACCCCATTTAGTGTATATTGGTGACATCCGTTTCTCCTGCCCATGTGCAGAACCTTACATTTATCAATATTGACCTTCATTTGCCATTTTCCTGCCCAAGCCCCCGCCTTATCTCGGTCCGTTTGTAGCCGCACATTGTCCTCCGTTGCATTGATTATATTGTATAATTTTGTGTCATCTGCAAATATTGATATTTTGCTGTGCAGCCCCTCTATCAGGTCATTGATAAGTACATTGACCAGAGTGGGGTCAACCAGAGTTATATTCTTGTAGCCAGGGGCAGTATTATAGTAGTTATATTCTTGTACATAGGGGGCAGTATTATAGTAGTTATATTCTTGTACATAGGGGGCAGTATTATAGTAGTTATATTATTGTACATAGGGGGCAGTATTATAGTAGTTATATTCTTGTACATAGGGGGCAGTATTATAGTAGTTATATTCTTGTACATAGGGGGCAGTATTATAGTAGTTATATTCTTGTACATAGGGGGGTAGTATTACAGTAGTTATATTCTTGTACATAGGGGGGAATATTATAGTAGTTATATTCTTGTACATAGGAGGCAGTATTATAGTAGTTATATTCTTGCACATAGGGAGCAGTATTATAGTAGTTATATTCTTGTACATAGGAGGCAGTATTATAGTAGTTATATTCATGTACATAGGGAGCAGTATTATAGTAGTTATATCCTTGTACATAGGGGGCAGTATTATAGTAGTTATATTCTTGTACATAGGGGGCAGTATTATAGTAGTTATATTCTTGTACATAGGGGGCAGTATTATAGTAGTTATATTCTTGTACATAGGGGGCAGTATTATAGTAGTTATATTCTTGTACATAGGAGGCAGTATTATAGTAGTTATATTCTTGTACATAGGGGGCAGTATTATAGTAGTTATATTCTTGTAGCCAGGGGCAGTATTATAGTAGTTATATTCTTGTACATAGGGGGCAGTATTATAGTAGTTATATTCTTGTACATAGGGGGCAGTATTATAGTAGTTATATTATTGTACATAGGGGGCAGTATTATAGTAGTTATATTCTTGTACATAGGGGGCAGTATTATAGTAGTTATATTCTTGTACATAGGGGGCAGTATTATAGTAGTTATATTCTTGTACATAGGGGGGTAGTATTACAGTAGTTATATTCTTGTACATAGGGGGGAATATTATAGTAGTTATATTCTTGTACATAGGAGGCAGTATTATAGTAGTTATATTCTTGCACATAGGGAGCAGTATTATAGTAGTTATATTCTTGTACATAGGAGGCAGTATTATAGTAGTTATATTCTTGTACATAGGAGGCAGTATTATAGTAGTTATATCCTTGTACATAGGGGGCAGTATTATAGTAGTTATATTCTTGTACATAGGGGGCAGTATTATAGTAGTTATATTCTTGTACATAGGGGGCAGTATTATAGTAGTTATATTCTTGTACATAGGGGGCAGTATTATAGTAGTTATATTCTTGTACATAGGAGGCAGTATTATAGTAGTTATATTCTTGTACATAGGGGGCAGTATTATAGTAGTTATATTCTTGTACATAGGAAGCAGTATTATAGTAGTTATATTCTTGTACATAAGGTGCAGTATTATAGTAGTTATATTCTTGTACACAGGGGGCAGTATTATAGTAGTTATATTCTTGTACATAGGGAGCAGTATTATAGTAGTTATATTCTTGTACATAGGGGGCAGTATTATAGTAGTTATATTCTTGTACATAGGAGGCAGTATTATAGTAGTTATATTCTTGTACATAGGGGGCAGTATTATAGTAGTTATATTCTTGTAGCCAGGGGCAGTATTATAGTAGTTATATTCTTGTACATAGGGGGCAGTATTATAGTAGTTATATTCTTGTACATAGGGGGCAGTATTATAGTAGTTATATTATTGTACATAGGGGGCAGTATTATAGTAGTTATATTCTTGTACATAGGGGGCAGTATTATAGTAGTTATATTCTTGTACATAGGGGGCAGTATTATAGTAGTTATATTCTTGTACATAGGGGGGTAGTATTACAGTAGTTATATTCTTGTACATAGGGGGGAATATTATAGTAGTTATATTCTTGTACATAGGAGGCAGTATTATAGTAGTTATATTCTTGCACATAGGGAGCAGTATTATAGTAGTTATATTCTTGTACATAGGAGGCAGTATTATAGTAGTTATATTCTTGTACATAGGAGGCAGTATTATAGTAGTTATATCCTTGTACATAGGGGGCAGTATTATAGTAGTTATATTCTTGTACATAGGGGGCAGTATTATAGTAGTTATATTCTTGTACATAGGGGGCAGTATTATAGTAGTTATATTCTTGTACATAGGGGGCAGTATTATAGTAGTTATATTCTTGTACATAGGAGGCAGTATTATAGTAGTTATATTCTTGTACATAGGGGGCAGTATTATAGTAGTTATATTCTTGTACATAGGAAGCAGTATTATAGTAGTTATATTCTTGTACATAAGGTGCAGTATTATAGTAGTTATATTCTTGTACACAGGGGGCAGTATTATAGTAGTTATATTCTTGTACATAGGGAGCAGTATTATAGTAGTTATATTCTTGTACATAGGGGGCAGTATTATAGTAGTTATATTCTTGTACATAGGAGGCAGTATTATAGTAGTTATATCCTTGTACATAGGGGGCAGTATTATAGTAGTTATATTCTTGTACATAGGGGGCAGTATTATAGTAGTTATATTCTTGTACATAGGGGGCAGTATTATAGTAGTTATATTCTTGTACATAGGGGGCAGTATTATAGTAGTTATATTCTTGTACATAGGGGGCAGTATTATAGTAGTTATATTCTTGTACATAGGGGGCAGTATTATAGTAGTTATATTCTTGTACATAGGTGCAGTATTATAGTAGTTATATTCTTGTACATAGGAGCAGTATTATAGTAGTTATATTCATGTACATAGGGGGCAATATTATAGTAGTTATATTCTTGTACATAGGGGGCAGTATTATAGTAGTTATATTCTTGTACATAGGGGGCAGTATTATAGTAGTTATATTCTTGTACATAGGAGGCAGTATTATAGTAGTTATATTCTTGTACATAGGGGGCAGTATTACAGTAGTTATATTCTTGTACATAGGAGGCAGTATTACAGTAGTTATATTCTTGTACATAGGAGGCAGTATTATAGTAGTTATATTCTTGTACATAGGGGGCTGTATTATAGTAGTTATATTCTTGTACATAGGAGGCAGTATTATAGTAGTTATATTCTTGTACATAGGGGGCAGTATTATAGTAGTTATATACTTGTACATAGGGGCAGTATTATAGTAGTTATATTCTTGTACATAGGAGGCAGTATTATAGTAGTTATATTCTTGTACATAGGGGGGCAGTATTATAGTAGTTATATTCTTGTACATAGGGGGCAGTATTATAGTAGTTATATTCTTGTACATAGGAGGCAGTATTATAGTAGTTATATTCTTGTACATAGGGGGCAGTATTATAGTAGTTATATACTTGTACATAGGGGCAGTATTATAGTAGTTATATTCTTGTACATAGGAGGCAGTATTATAGTAGTTATATTCTTGTACATAGGGGGGCAGTATTATAGTAGTTATATTCTTGTACATAGGGGGCAGTATTATAGTAGTTATATTCTTGTACATAGGGGGCAGTATTATATTTGTTATATTCTTGTACATAGGGGGCAGTAGTATAGTAGTTATATTCTTGTACATAGGGGGCAGTATTATAGTAGATATATTCTTGTACATAGGGGGCAGTATTATAGTAGTTATATTCTTGTACATAGGGGGCAGTATTATAGTAGTTATATTCTTGTACATAGGAGTAGTATTATAGTAGTTATATTCTTGTACATAGGAGGCAGTATTATATTTGTTATATTCTTGTACATAGGGGGCAGTATTATAGTAGTTATATTCTTGTACATAGGGGGCAGTATTATAGTAGTTATATTCTTGTACATAGGAGCAGTATTATAGTAGTTATATTCTTGTACATAGGAGGCAGTATTATAGTAGTTATAATCTTGTACATAGGGGCAGTATTATAGTAGTTATATTCTTGTACATAGGAGCAGTATTATAGTAGTTATATTCTTGTACATAGGAGGCAGTATTATAGTAGTTATATTCTTGTACATAGGGGGCAGTATTATAGTAGTTATATTCTTGTACATAGGGGGCAGTATTATAGTAGTTATATTCTTGTACATAGGAGGCGGTATTATAGTAGTTATATTCTTGTACATAGGATGCGGTATTATAGTAGTTATATTCTTGTACATAGGGGGCAGTATTATAGTAGGTATATTCTTGTACACAGGGGGCAGTATTATAGTAGCTATATTCTTGTACATAGGAGCAGTATTATAGTAGTTATATTCTTGTACATAGGGGACAGTATTATAGTAGTTATATTCTTGTATATAGGGGGCAGTATTATAGTAGCTATATTCTTGTACACAGGGGGCAGTATTATAGTAGTTATATTCTTGTACATAGGGGGCAGTATTATAGTAGTTATATTCTTGTACATAGGGGGCAGTATTATATTAGTTATATTCTTGTACATAGGGGGCAGTATTATAGTAGTTATATTCTTGTACATAGGAGCAGTATTATAGTAGTTATATTCTTGTACATAGGGGGCAGTATTATAGTAGTTATATTCTTGTACATAGGGGGCAGTATTATAGTAGTTATATTTTTGTACATAGGAGCAGTATTATAGTAGTTATATTCTTGTACATAGGGGGCAGTATTATAGTAGTTATATTCTTGTACATAGGGGGCAGTATTATAGTAGTTATATTCTTGTACATAGGAGCAGTATTATAGTAGATATATTCTTGTACATAGGAGCAGTATTATAGTAGATATATTCTTGTACATAGGGGGCAGTATTATAGTAGTTATTCTTGTACATAGGGGGTAGTATTATAGTAGTTATATTCTTGTACATAGGGGGCAGTATTATAGTAGTTATTCTTGTACATAGGGGGCAGTATTATAGTAGATATATTCTTGTACATAGGGGGCAGTATTATAGTAGTTATATTCTTGTACATAGGGGGCAGTATTATAGTAGTTATATTCTTGTACATAGGGGACAGTATTATAGTAGTTATATTCTTGTACATAGGGGGCAGTATTATAGTAGTTATATTCTTGTACATAGGGGGCAGTATTATAGTAGTTATATTCTTGTACATAGGGGGCAGTATTATAGTAGTTATATTCTTGTACATAGGGGCAGTATTATAGTAGTTATATTCTTGTACATAGGAGGCAGTATTATAGTAGTTATATTCTTGTACATAGGAGCAGTATTATAGTAGTTATATTCTTGTACATAGGGGGCAGTATTATAGTAGTTATATTCTTGTACATAGTGGGCAGTATTATAGTAGTTATATTCTTGTACATAGGGGGCAGTATTATAGTAGTTTAGTTTTGGTTCACTTATAACCCTTGTCTTTATCTGTATCTTGCTTCTATAATGATAAGTTCCATATAATGAGGTTTATTAGTTCCGTACTCCTTTCTGTATGTAGATCAGGTTCTCCGCTGCCTCCTTCAGATGTCTGTATTCTACGTACGGCTTGTGATTATTCTGTAAGTCGCGGTCAGGCTTTTCCCACCACCTTCTATCCTCCTCTCTATTTAGCTGCTCATTAGTATCTTGTTATCACTCCGTAGCGAATAATTGCAGGAGGTGAATAAAGCTCATTATGTAATAGTGCTGGAGCCCTAAGTACAGTCATTAATACCCCGCCGCCCCTCCCCCACTGTACATCATACTGAGTGTTGTGCGACGCTCGTCTCCTTCTCTCTACATCTATAGTTTGTCTCTCGCCAAGGTCAATTGAGTCTTTCGCACTGAGGAAACTTCGTAACTTACTGTTGATCCGGGAAGGAGGAAATCCAATAACTGCACATTCCCCCAGTGGAAAATAAGTTGGATTTTGCTAATTAGGGCCATCAAATAGCTGCTGGTGGAGTGTTGATTCCCGGGATGGAGGGGGTTGGGGGGGGGGGAGAAGCAATAAGCAGCGGATCAAAGAAATAGCCGACCGCAGGATAGTCCTGTTCCTTAACTTCAAATTCTTTCTATGAAGTTTGTATAAGTTGAGGTAAGTCCCCTGGTGAAGCACCGAGTCACGGCCGACCTCTGGGGTGAAGTCCCATCGGGACGTTTTATTGGCAGACTGTTTTGCAGGGTTGTTTGCCATTGACTTCCCCTGTCATCTTTAACCCCCGCAAGCTGGGTGCTCATTTTACCGTCCTCGGAAGGATGGGAGGCGGAGTACATATTCTTGTACCTGACCCAAAGTTTGCATAAACTTCCCCAATATAGTAATAATCGCAAGGCTCTTCGCTGTGTACCTTGTCTTAGAGGGATTTTGTTGCAATGTGGTAGTCAGCCAGGGGTTGGGGGGGGGGGGGGTCTGTACATGTTTTTGCATTGAAAGTCATGTAGACACAAGTTGTATTCCCCCCCCCCCCTAAATAATGGAGGTATGACTAGCGCTCCCATGTTCCATACTACTGCGTTCCAAATGGTTCACCCCTGCAAAATTGCTTTATTTACCAAATATAGAGACTTTGAAGTGAAACAACAATCAAGAATAATGTAAATAGATCAATACAACTTATTCACTATGTGGACAAAAGTATTAACCCTCCACCAATCCTGTGCTGTTAGGTAATGTGTAGCAATAGCTATACAGGAGATCCCAGTGCAGAAAAAAACAGAATGTCACCAGGTGTAGAGCTGACAACTGGGTGTGGTTGTGGGATCTCACCAGGTGTAGAGCTGACAACGGGGTCTGGTGGTGGGATCTCACCAGGTGTAGAGCTGACAACGGGGTCTGGTGGTGGGATCTCACCAGGTGTAGAGCTGACAACTGGGTGTGGCGGGCGTATGTCACCAGGTGTAGAGCTGACAACGGGGTCTGGTGGTGGGGTGTCACCAGGTGTAGAGCTGACAATGGGGTCTGGTGGGGGGATGTCACCAGGTGTAGAGCTGACAACTGGGTCTGGTGGTGGGATGTCACCAGGTGTAGAGCTGACAACTGGGTCTGGTGGTGGGATGTCACCAGGTGTAGAGCTGACAACTGGGTGTGGCGGGGGGATGTCACCAGGTGTAGAGCTGACAACTGGGTCTGGTGGTGGGATGTCACCAGGTGTAGAGCTGACAACGGGGTCTGGTGGTGGGATGTCACCAGGTGTAGAGCTGACAACTGGGTGTGGTGGGGGGATGTTACCAGGTGTAGAGCTGACAACTGGGTCTGGTGGTGGGGATGTCACCAGGTGTAGAGCTGACAACTGGGTCTGGTGGTGGGATGTCACCAGGTGTAGAGCTGACAACTGGGTGTGGCGGGGGGATGTCACCAGGTGTAGAGCTGACAACTGGGTCTGGTGGTGGGATGTCACCAGGTGTAGAGCTGACAACGGGGTCTGGTGGTGGTGGAATGTCACCAGGTGTAGAGCTGACAACGGGGTCTGGTGGTGGGATGTCACCAGGTGTAGAGCTGACAACGGGGTCTGGTGGGGGAATGTCACCAAGTGTAGAGCTGACAACGGGGTCTGGTGGTGGGATGTCACCAGGTGTAGAGCTGACAACGGGGTCTGGTGGTGGGATGTCACCAAGTGTAGAGCTGACAACGGGGTCTGGTGGTGGGATGTCACCAGGTGCAGAGCTGACAACGGGGTCTGGTGGTGGGATGTCACCAGGTGTAGAGCTGACAACGGGGTCTGGTGGTGGGATGTCACCAGGTGTAGAGCTGACAACGGGGTCTGGTGGTGGGATGTACCCAGGTGTAGAGCTGACAACTGGGTGTGGCGGGGGATGTCACCAGGTGTAGAGCTGACAACTGGGTGTGGCGGGGGGATGTCACCAGGTGTAGAGCTGACAACGGGGTCTGGTGGTGGCATATCACCAGGTGTAGAGCTGACAACTGGGTCTGGTTGTGGGATGTCACCAGGTGTAGAGCTGACAACTGGGTCTGGTGGTGGGATGTCACCAGGTGTAGAGCTGACAACGGGGTCTGTCGGGGGGATGTCACCAGGTGTAGAGCTGACAACAGGGTCTGGTGGGGGGGATGTTACCAGGTGTAGAGCTGACAACGGAGTCTGGTGGTGGGATGTCACCAGATATAGAGCTGACAACGGGGTCTGGTGGTGGGATGTCACCAGGTGTAGAGCTGACAACTGGGTCTGGTTGTGGGATGTCACCAGGTGTAGAGCTGACAACGGGGTCTGGTGGTGGGATGTCACCAGGTGTAGAGCTGACAACGGGGTCTGGTGGTGGGATGTCACCAGGTGTAGAGCTGACAACCGGGGTCTGGTGGGGGTATGTCACCAGGTATAGAGCTGACAACGGGGTCTGGTGGTGGGATGTCACCAGGTGTAGAGCAGACAACGGGGTCTGGTGGTGGGATGTCACCAGGTGTAGAGCAGACAACGGGGTCTGGTGGTGGGATGTCACCAGGTGTAGAGCAGACAACGGGGTCTGGTGGTGGGGTGTCTGTAAACAATGAAGGTGCAGATAGTACTGCCTCCTGGTCATAGTATCCTAGTATGTTACACTGATAAAAGGCATATGTCCATTCAGTTCACTCTATTACCCCCAATGTTGATCTAGAAAAAGGCAAAAACCCAATTGAGGTAGAAGCCAATTTTCCTCATTTAAGGGGGAAAAAAAGTATTCATGATTCCAATCTAGCAATCAGAATAATCTCCGGATCACCGACCCTCCTGAGTAATCAGCGATATAACATGTAATATTGTAACAGTCAGGAAAGGCGTCCAGAACCCTCTTGCACTTTCCTTGTATCACCGTCACCACGTCCTCAGGCAGAGAGTTCCATAGTCTCACTGCACTTACAATAAAGAACCCTCTTCTATGTTGTATAGAAATCTTCTTTTCTCTAGACATAGAGAGCGCCCCCCTTGTTACAGTCCTGGGTATAATAAATGATAGGAGAGATCTCTGTACTGACCCCTGATATATCTATACATAGTTATTAGAGCGCCCCCTTGTTACAGTCCTGGGTATAATAAATGATAGGAGAGATCTCTGTACTGACCCCTGATATATCTATACATAGTTATTAGAGCGCCCCCTTGTTACAGTCCTGGGTATAATAGATGATGGGAGAGATCTCTGTACTGACCCCTGATATATATATACATAGTTATTAGAGCGCCCCCTTGTTACAGTCCTGGGTATAATAGATGATGGGAGAGATCTCTGTACTGACCCCTGATATATATATACATAGTTATTAGAGCGCCCCCTTGTTACAGTCCTGGGTATAATAGATGATGGGAGAGATCTCTGTACTGACCCCTGATATATCTATACATAGTTATTAGAGCGCCCCCCTGTTACAGTCCTGAGTATAATAGATGATTGAAGAGATCTCTGTACTGACCCCTGATATATTTATACATAGTTATTAGAGCGCCCCCTTGTTACAGTCCTGGGTATAATAGATGATGGGGGAGATCTATGTATTGACCCCTGATATACCTATACATAGTTATTAGAGCACCCCCTTGTTACAGTCCTGAGTATAATAGATGATTGAAGAGATCTCTGTACTGACCCCTGATATATTTATACATAGTTATTAGAGCGCCCCCTTGTTACAGTCCTGGGTATAATAGATGATGGGGGAGATCTATGTATTGACCCCTGATATACCTATATATAGTTATTAGAGCCCCCTTGTTACAGTCCTGAGTTTAATAGATGATGGGAGATATCTCTGTACTGACCCCTGATATATTATACATAGTTATTAGAGCGCTCCCTTGTTACAGCCCTGGGTATAATAGATGATGACAGAGATCTCTGTACTGATTCCTGATATATCTATACATAGTTATTAGAGCGCCCCCTTGTTACAGTCCTGGGTATAATAGATGATGGGAGAGATATCTGTACTGACCCCTGATATATTATACATAGTTATTAGAGCGACGCCTTGTTACAATCCTGGATAAAATAGATGATGGGAGAGATCTCTGTACTGACCCCTAATATATCTATACATAGTTATTAGAGCGCCCCCTTGTTACAGTCCTGGGTATAATAGATGATGGGAGAGATCTCTGTACTGACCTCTGATATATCTATACATAGTTATTAGAGCGCCCCCTTGTTACAGTCCTGGGTATAATAGATTATGTGAGAGATCTCTGTACTGACCCCTGATATATTATACATAGTTATTAGAGCGACGCCTTGTTACAATCCTGGATAAAATAGATGATGGCAGAGATTTCTGTACTGACCCCTGATATATTATACATAGTTATTAGAGCGACGCCTTGTTACAATCCTGGATAAAATAGATGATGGCAGAGATCTCTGTACTGACCCCTAATATATTATACATAGTTATTAGAGCGCCCCCTTGGTACAGTCCTGGGTATATTAGATGATGGGAGAGATCTCTTCACAGATTCCTAATATAGCTATACATATGGTAGTTATTAGAGCGCCCCCTTGTTACAGTCCTGGGTATAATAGATGATGGGAAAGATCTCTGTACTGACCCCTGATATATATGATACATAATTATTAGAGCGCCCCCCAGACGTCTTTTTCCTAAACTAAAAATCCCAATTTTAATAACCTCTCTGGGTATTGTAGTCCGCCCATTCCATTTATTACTTTAGTTGCCCCCTTTGTACCCGCACAAGCTCTGATATGTCCTTCTTGAGTACCGGTGCCCAAAATATCCTACAATATTCCATGTGTGGTGTGGCCAGTGACTAGTAAAGAGAAAGAACAATGTTCTCATCATGTGCCCCTAGACCTCTAGTGATGCCCCCCCATGATCCTATTTGGCTTGGCAGCAGCTGCCTGACACTGGTTGCTCCAGTTAAGCTTACAGTTATAAAACCCCCACTAGTAACAGTGACCCCCCTCCAATACTGCCCCCTGTGGTAAAATACTAGTAACAATGACCCTTTCAATACTGCCTCCTTTGGTACTCCACTAGTAACAGTGACCCCCTCTAATACTGCCCCTGTGGTACCCTACTAGTAACAGTGATCCCTCCAATACTGCCCCCCCTCTATCACTACCAGTTAATTACCCACTTACATAGACCAAGCATTCTTATCTTATATACCAACCTTTTATGTGGCACAGTATCAAACGCTTTGGAAAATTCCAGATACACAAGATCCAGTGACTCCCTGGCCAGTCTAGAACTTACCTCCTCGTAGAAGCTGATCAGGTTGGTGTAACAGGAGTGATCTGTCATAAACCCATGCTGATACAGAGTTACACAGATATTTTCCTTGAGGTCCTCCAGGATAGCATCTATTAGAAACCCTTCAAACATTTCACCCACAATAGAAGTCAGACTTACTGGTCTGTAGTCTGTAGGTTCGCTTTTGACCCCTTTTTGAATATCGGCATGGCATTGGCTATGTGCCAATCCAGTTGGACAGACCCTGTCACTATAGAGTCCTTAAATTTAAGAAACAAGGGGCTGTCTATCACATTACTTTTATTCCCAGAGATTTGTCTATTTTAGTCTTTTTAGGACGGCTCTGCACTTCTTCCTGGTTAGACTGCTGACATTTAGTGGAGAGTTTACTTTATCACTTTGCATCTCATCTGATTTCATTTTCTTCTGTAAATACGCTGGAGAAAAAAACTATTTTTAATAGATTTGTTTTCTCCTCATCACCCTCTACAGTTTTGCCTACATCATTTATAAAAGGGCCAGCACTTTCAGTGTTAATCTTTTTCCTTAAGACTATCCGTGTAAATGATGTAGGTACATTTAGTACTGTATCCACCTTTTCTCTGTGTAAATACTATAAGTACAGATAGTACTGTCTCCTAGTCTCTCCCTGTAAATGATGAAGGCACAGACAGCGCTGCCTCCTGAGGACAGTATAGGGACGTGCGCCTTTGCATGTGTAGGATAGTATTTAAACTTACTGACAGCAAGCAGAGGTCTTGATAATTGTGGAGAATTAAAACGCCAAGTCTTTTTGGAAGTTTCAGGACTGTTCCTGGGGCAGTGATCCCGCCGAGCGTGAGTGACATCCGAGCGCTGAATGAGGTGACATCATTACTCGCAGCGTCACGCAGGATATCCGTGGATCTGGATTCCGGGTCCGCTCGGCACTTCCAGACATTTCTCGATATTTTTAGAATTCTGAGAAGAGGCAGCGAATGAAATCTAATAAGTGTTGAGCTGTCAGACTTCATTTCCCACCGCAGCCGGATCTGGAGAAGATTACTTGCGTCTGCGCTGCAGTCATGATGATACAGCGTCTCCACAGCTGGGGCCCGCATCGGCACCCCGCGTAGGGGCAAAGGATCTAAGATATGGGGGTGCGCATATATCTGAACCCCAATTGTGACGCTTTGTAGTATGGATCGTATGGGACAATTTTGGGGGAAAAGGGGCATATTTAGAGTGATATAGTGTCGTTCTACCATTTTTGTGCAGCCCTCGTTATGCCATCTATGGCGTGCGGGTCGTACCACTCGGCTCTTTGCAACACTCCCATAGAAGTAACCTTGTGTAACCAATCCATAGATTTCTATGAACTGAGCAGGTGAAAGGGAATAAGGAGCTCAATGCTGGGCGCCGTATCGGGGGATGCGTGGCGCCGTATCGGGGGGTGCGGGGCGTCGTATCAGGGGGTGCGGGGCGTCGTATTGGGGGATGCAAGGCGTATCGGGGGATGCGGGGCGTCGTATCGGGGGATGCAGGGCGTCGTATCGGGGGATGCGGGGCGTCGTATCGGGGGATGCGGGGCGTCGTATCGGGGGGATGCGGGGCGTCGTATCGGGGGAATTGGGGGGCGTCGTATTGGGGGATGCAAGGTGTCGTATCGGGGGATGCGGGGTGCCGTATCGGGGGATGCGGGGCGCCGTATCGGGGGATGCGGGGCGCCGTATCGGGGGGTGCGGGGCGTCGTATCGGGGGGTGCGGGGCGTCGTATTGGGGGATGCAAGGCGTTGTATTGGGGGATGCGGGGCGTCGTATCGGGGGATGCGGGGTGCGCTGTGGGGCATTGCTTTTTACTGTCAGTGTCCAGATTTTAATTATATAAGTGTGTCGCACAAGTGACAGGATGTAGAATAACAAACGTGCTACAAAGTGATGCTTAGCGCTGGGGATCTTGTTGCACAACTTTTTAAAAATCCTGTGGATTCGCACAAGAAGCGTCACCGACAAGCATCACACTGTGCAGCTATTGTATGACCTCCCCTGATGGTTCTCTCTCATCCCCCCGCAGGACCCCGCAGCAGCCGCCATTTCCGATGGAGATTGTGATATCAGAGAGGGAGAGACCGTGTCCATGAACTACAAGCCTTCCCCACTACAGGTGAAATTAGGTGAGTGATGGAGCCGACCACCCATCATCTGTGCAGAGGCAGCAACGGTTACTGCAGAGGTAGTGGATACCTGGAGATGGTCTGTATCTCTGTATACCGATCCTGAGTTACATCCTGTATTATACTCCAGAGCTGCACTCACTATTCTGCTGGTGGGTGGAGTCACTGTGTACATACATTACTTATCCTGTATTATACTCCAGAGCTGCACTCACTATTCTGCTGCTGGAGTCACTGTGTACATATATTACTTATCCTGTACTGATCCTGAGTTACATCCTGTATTATACCCCAGAGCTGCACTCACTATTCTGCTGGTGGAGTCACTGTGTACATACATTACTTATCCTGTACTGATCCGGGGTTACATCCCGTATTATACTCCAGAGCTGCACTCACTATTCTGCTGCTGGAGTCACTGTGTACATATATTACTTATCCTGTACTGATCCTGAGTTACATCCTGTATTATACCCCAGAGCTGCACTCACTATTCTGCTGGTGGAGTCACTGTGTACATACATTACTTATCCTGTACTGATCCTGAGTTACATCCCGTATTATACTCCAGAGCTGCACTCACTATTCTGCTGGTGGAGTCACTGTGTACATACATTACTTATCCTGTACTGATCCGGGGTTACATTCCGTATTATACTCCAGAGCTGCACTCACTATTCTGCTGGTAGAGTCACTGTGTATATACATTACTTATCCTGTACTGCTCCTGAGTTACATCCTGTATTATACTCCAGAGCTGCACTCACTATTCTGCTGGTGGAGTCACTGTGTACACACATTACTTATCCTGCACTGATCCTGAGTTATATCCTGTATTATACTGCAGAGCTGCACTCACTATTCTGCTGGTGGAGTCACTGTGTACATACATTACTTATCCTGTACTAATCCAGAGTTACATCCTGTATTGTACTCCAGAGCTGCACTCACTATTCTGCTGGTGGAGTCACTGTGTATATACATTTCTTTATCCTGTACTGATCCGGGGTTACATCCCGTATTATACCCCAGAGCTGCACTCACTATTCTGCTGGTGGAGTCACTGTGTACATACATTACTTATCCTGTACTGATCCGGGGTTACATCCCGTATTATACTCCAGAGCTGCACTCACTATTCTGCTGGTGGAGTCACTGTGTACATACATTACTTATCCTGTACTGATCCTGGGTTACATCCTGTATTATACTCCAGAGCTACACTCACTATTCTGCTGGTGGAGTCACTGTGTACATACATTACTTATCCTGTACTGATCCTGAGTTACATCCTGTATTATACTCCAGAGCTGCACTCTCTATTCTGCTGGTGGAGTCACTGTGTACATACATTACTTATCCTGTACTGATCCAGTTACATCCTGTATTGTACTCCAGAGCTGCACTCACTATTTTGCTGCTGGAGTCACTGTGTACATACATTACTTATCCTGTACTGATCCTGGGTTACATCCTGTATTATACTCCAGAGCTGCACTCACTATTCTGCTGGTAGAGTCACTGTGTATATACATTACTTATCCTGTACTGATCCTGGGTTACATCCTGTATTATACTCCAGAGCTGCACTCACTATTCTGCTGGTGGAGTCACTGTGTACATACATTACTTATCCTGTACGGCTCCTGAGTTACATCCTGTATTATACTCCAGAGCTGCACTCACTATTCTGCTGGTGGAGTCACTGTGTACATACATTACTTATCCTGTACTGATCCAGAGTTACATCCTGTATTATACTCCAGAGCTGCACTCACTGTTCTGCTGGCGGATCTAGGTGTACACTGGGGCTTATTCCCCCGCCCTCCTACCTTTGGACATTGTCCGTTCTCTACCTCCAGTGTATAATGCAGGGTACATAGTTCCCGTGGGTGCGGATGATACATTGTAGCTCGGGTTGTACCGTGTGGTACTTGCAGTTGTCTCTTGAGCTTCTGCCCCTCGGCCTCTGCTACAATGTGCTGTTAGTCCCGTCCTCCTGCTGGTGTCTCTGCTGACCTCGTGCTCTGATTGAATTTGCTGCGCTGCTGCCTGCGGACTGGATTTTGTCATCTTCATGTCCGGCCTGTCCCTGAACCGATGACTGATCGCCGCTGCCGAGCGGACATCCATTATATTTGCATATAGACCAGAGAACAAATCTACAAACTCCTGTAGACCTTCCTGCTGAGCAGAGCTGGGTTTGTCATTTGGCAGAATTTATAGCGCTATCAATGTGTAATTGACCCTGGTATTGCCCTTTCCAAGCAGTTTGCATCTAGCAGCACTGGAGACGGAGGGGAGGGCAGGGGATGGGGTGTTCCATAGTCTGCAGGGCCGGAGGTCTTGATAAATCCATCATGTTGGTAATCGATAGTCTGCAGTGTCTGCGCTGATCGCTGTGATTCTCAGTTACTCTTCGGCTGCCTGGACGTTGAATAGAATTCCTTAATGTGAATCTCCACCTTTAGCTTATCATGCAGGACGACACACAGTGATCAAAACAATCACAAATGCAACTAAGATGTGGCAAATGGCAACAAGACTTTTCAGTCTTGTCACCATCTATGGCTAACAGCGGCACCAGGCTAAAGGAAAGAAAACTGTGCTTTGCATTTAGCAGACATGCCTCTCACCATGCCCATCTACTGGTAGACCCCTCCCCTGCTGCAGACGCTGCCCGCCAGGAGCTTGTGATGCCTCATCTCTGCTGCACAACTTCAAGTATACTTTGAGCTATTAGTGTAGGGGAAAGATGAGTTCTGGGTGTGATTATACTGCAGGGGGGCTCTGGATGTGATACTGCAGGCAGGCTCTGGGTGTGATAATACTGCAGGGGGGACTCTGGGTGTGATAATACTACAAGGGGGACTCTGGGTGTGATAATACTGCAGAGAGGCTCTGGATGGGATAATACTGCAGGCAGGCTCTGGGTGTGATTATAATGCAGGGGGACTCTGGGTGTGAATATACTGCAGGGGGGCTCTGGGTGTGATAATACTGCAGAGAGGCTCTGGGTGTGATTATACTGCAGAAGGGGCTCTGGATGGGATTATACTGCAGGGGGGCTCTGTGTGTGATAATACTGCAGAGAGGCTCTGGGTGTGATTATACTGCAGAAGGGGTTCTGGATGGGATTATACTGCAGTGGGGCTCTGGGTGTGATAATACTGCAGAGAGGGTCTGGGTGTGATTATACTGCAAGGGGGCTCTGGATGGGATTATACTGCAGGGGGGCTCTGGATGGGATTATAATGCAGGGGGGCTCTGGATGGGATTATACTGCAGGGGGGCTCTGGATGGGATTATACTGCAGGGGGGCTCTGGTGGGATTATACTGCAGGGGGGCTCTGGTGGGATTATACTGCAGGGGGGCTCTGGGTGTGATAATACTGCAGGGGGGCTCTGGATGGGATTATACTGGGGCTCTGGATGGGATTATACTGCAGGGGGGCTCTGGCCGTGATAATACTGCAGAGAGGCTCTGGGTGGGATTATAATGCAGGGGGACTCTGGGTGTGATAATACTGCAGGGGGCTATGGGTGTGATTATACTGCAGGGGGGTTCTGGATGTGATTATACTGCAGGGAGTTCAAGGTACGATTATACTGCAGGGGGGCTCTGAATGGGATTATACTTCAGGGGGGCGCTGGATGGGATTATACTGCAGAGGGGCACTGGAGAGGATTATACTGCAGGGGGGCTCTGGATGGGATTATACTGCAGGGGGGTTCTGGATGGGATTATACTGCAGGGGGGCTCTGGATGGGATTATACTGCAGGGGGGCTCTGGATGGGATTATAATGCAGGGGGGCTCTGGATGGGATTATAATGCAGGGGGGCTCTGGATGGGATTATACTGCAGGGGGGCTCTGATGGGATTATACTGCAGGGGGGCTCTGGGTGTGATAATACTGCAAGGGGGCTCTGGGTGTGATAATACTGCAAGGGGGCTCTGGGTGTGATAATACTGCAAGGGGGTTCTGGGTGGGATTATACTGCAGGGGGGCTCTGGTGGGATTATACTGCAGGGGGGCTCTGGTGGGATTATACTGCAGGGGGGCTCTGGTGGGATTATACTGCAGGGGGACTCTGGGTGTGATAATACTGCAAGGGGGCTCTGGGTGTGATAATACTGCAGGGGGGCTCTGGATGGGATTATACTGCAGGGGGCTCTGGATGGGATTATACTGCAGGGGGGCTCTGGGCGTGATAATACTGCAGAGAGGCTCTGGGTGGGATTATAATGCAGGGGGACTCTGAGTGTGATAATACTGCAGGGGGGCTATGGGTGTGATTATACTGCAGGCGGGTCTGGATGTGATTATACTGCAGGGGGTTCAAGGTACGATTATACTGCAGGGGTCTGGATGGGATTATACTGCAGGGGGGCTCTGGATGGGATTATACTGCAGGGGGGCGCTGGATGAGATTATACTGCAGAGGGGCACTGGAGAGGATTATACTGCAGAGGGGCACTGGAGAGGATTATACTGCAGGGGGGCTCTGGATGGGATTATACTGCAGGGGGGCTCTGGATGGGATTATACTGCAGGGGGGCTCTGGATGGGATTATACTGCAGGGGGGCGCTGGTGTTATACTACAGGGGGGCTCTGGATGGGATTATACTACAGGGGGGCTCTGGATGGGATTATACTACAGGGGGGCTCTGGATGGGATTATACTACAGGGGGGCTCTGGATGGGATTATACTACAGGTGGGGCTCTGGGTGTTATCATACTGCAGGGGGGCTCTGGATGGGATTTTACTGCAGGGGGGCTCTGGGTGTGATTATACTGCAGGGGGGCTCTGGATGGGATTATACTGCAGGGGGGCTCTGGATGGGATTATACTGCAGGGGGGCTCTGGATGGGATTATACTGCAGGGGGGCGCTGGGTGTTATACTACAGGGGGGCTCTGGATGGGATTATACTACAGGGGGGCTCTGGGTGGGATTATACTACAGGGGGGCTCTGGATGGGATTATACTACAGGGGGGCTCTGGATGGGATTATACTACAGGGGGGCTCTGGATGGGATTATACTACAGGGGGGCTCTGGATGGGATTATACTACAGGCGGGCTCTGGATGGGATTATACTACAGGCGGGCTCTGGATGGGATTATACTACAGGCGGGCTCTGGATGGGATTATACTGCATGGGGGGCTCTGGGTGTTATCATACTGCAGGGGGGCTCTGGATGGGATTTTACTGCAGGGGGGCTCTGGGTGTGATTATACAGCAGGGGAGCTCTGGAGGTATGGGGACCAGTGGATGTGTGAGGGCACACAAGGTGACCGGGCTCAGGATGCCCCCTACAGACCACCAGTAATGAAAAGCGTCTGACCAGACTGTTAGGAGGTGTTGGGACCAGTGGATGGGGGCACACAAGTTGACCGGGCTCAGGACCCCCTACAGACCACCAGTAGAGAGGAGCGTCTGACCAGACTGTTAGGTGTTGGGACCAGTGGATGAGGGCACACAAGGTGACTAGGCTCAGGACACCCAGTACAGATCATCAGTAGTGAGGAGCATCTGACCAGACTGTTAGGCGGTGTTGGTACCAGTGGATGTGTGAGGTCACACAAGGGGACCGGGCTCAGGATGCCCCTTACAGACCACCATAAGAGAGGAGCATTTGATTGTCCGACAAGCACCTGCATCTCCAGCTGTTATCCGCCATCCAGAGACAGGGGGCGCCATCGTTACACCCCTATGTCTGTCGTAACTATTTCCAGATGCTTGGCTGAAGGACATTTGGTCCTATGACTCCCATTACATGTATGGCCCGTGACACCCACCGTCACCTCCATTTGCAGGGATGTTGGGAACCACTAAAGTGGGACGTCACGCCATACGACAGTCGGTCTCCCCTAGTAGTGGTACGAGGGACAATGACAGCTCAGCGATATGTTCAGGACATCCTGCAGCCACATGTGTTCCTCTCATGGCGGCTTCCAGCAGGATAATGCTCGGCCGCACACAGAAGGGGGTCACAGGAAGCCCCCACAACATTGTAACACTTCCATGGCCGCCCAGTCACCAGATTTACTAGTTTAGGAGCAATGGCCGCTCGGAATCTGTCTTTTAGTCTGCAGCCTTGTCATGCCATTTTCTGGTCCAACATCCTGTGCTGATTCATTTAATATATCCCTACAACAGGCAAAACTTAATTTTACTGATACAGAGGTCCAAATCCTCTGTATATACATGAAGTCGCGTAACGTTCTGTGTGCCTGCAGCCACCACTAGGGGGAGCTCAGGAGATTACTGTGTATACATTGTACTAAATATAAAAAAAAAGTATACTGGAGCTCCCTCTAGTGGTGACTGCAAACAGCAGAATTTTTTCTTATGACTTTCTATTCAGGGATTTTACGTCTTTGTATTAAAAAATGAGTGTTGATCGCCATAAAGAAATCAACTAGCGCAGAATTTTAAACTGATGTAGGTTAAACAATAACAGTGGCACATATAAGGGCGGCCACGAATTCTCTGATTTATACTGATGTAAGTGTGATGATCCAGAAGGATTTTCATTAGGTTGAATTTTCTTCTTTGCAGACAAGCATGGTACAGCAGAGAACCTGATAGAAAGAACAGAGCTGAATACCAGTGTGAACAGGGCCTAGTACAGCTGTGCAGCTTTGGTGGCGACTAGAGTATAATACATAATGCAGCTTATCACTGTAAAATAAAGGAAGCAGAACATTGCTCCAGACTATCACGACAGGGATAGTTTCCAGAACCGTCCAGCGGTGGCGTACAGTGCGGCAGATGATGAGCAGGCAACAGCCTTGACTGCAGCGTCATCCCTCTGCTTATTCTGCACGAGTCGTCGTCTGCTTCAAGGTTCCGCTGGGTCAGCAATACTGATGCACAATGCAATGCTCATTAATCTAAGTGTCAGGAAGTTCTGCAATATTTGCCCCAGTGTCTCATTGCCTCAAGAAACAAACACGGCACGTGCCAAAGTATGGACACCAGGCGATAATTAACCGTGTAATCATCAGTCAGGGCTTGTTCTCTCCATGTGGAAGTGCTGTGTCCGCAGCACCTGATCACTAGAACATCACTTGCTCCATCTATCCTGGGCTCTGGGCCCAGAACCTGAAGGCTGAAGAGCGTTACAACGTGACAGTGCAAGAAATCCAGATATGAAGCCTGTAACGACACAGTGAAACCACAGAAGCAACTAGGGACTTACCAATAGATGACAGGGGTAGAGGGTGATGAGTATAATGACACTGGCAGTGGAAACTGGAACAGATGGTATGGACCTAAGATAACAATCAGAGAAATGCTGACCCTAGCACTGGCTCTCTCCACATCTCTCCTTAAATTCTCCTTGACACTGTCCCTTAACAGCAGACCCCCCCCCCCCCCCCCCCCCCGCTATCTATAAACAGCCGTAAATTGTCCCTGTTGATGCTCCTGTCTAAAAACACCATCTCTGATAAAAGGAAGGCATTAGGACTCAAACCAGAAGCTAAAGACGCAAATTTTAGAATGACCCAAAGCGGACAGAAACAAGCAAGGAAACATTAGACAAACCACAAATTAGCATATACAGGAGACTAAAAGAACGAAGGAGCAATACACAGTGACTGAAGAGACAAGACAAGACTAATAACCAAGGAGCAAGACACACTGACTGGACAGACTAGACAAGACTGGACTAACAACCAAGGAACAAGACACACTAACTGGACAGACAAGACAAGACTAACACCCAAGGAACAAGACACACTGACTGGACAGACAAGACAAGACTGGACTAACAACCAAGGAACAAGACACACTGACTGGACAGACAAGACAAGACTAACTCCCAAGGAACAAGACACACTGACTGGACAGACTAGACAAGACTAACAACCAAGGAACAAGACACACTGACTGGACAGACAAGACAAGACTAACAACCAAGAAACAAGAGACACTGACTGGACAGACTAGACAAGACTAGACTAGCAACCAAGGAACAAGACACACTGACTGGACAGACTAGACAAGACTAACAACCAAGGAACAAGACACACTGACTGGACAGACAAGACAAGACTAACAACCAAGAAACAAGAGACACTGACTGGACAGACTAGACAAGACTAGACTAGCAACCAAGGAACAAGACACACTGACTGGACAGACAAGACAAGACTAACTCCCAAGGAACAAGACACACTGACTGGACAGACTAGACAAGACTAACAACCAAGGAACAAGACACACTGACTGGACAGACAAGACAAGACTAACAACCAAGAAACAAGACACACTGACTGGACAGACAAGACAAGACTAACAACCAAGAAACAAGACACACTGACTGGACAGACAAGACAAGACTAACAACCAAGGAACAAGACACACTGACTGGACAGACTAGACAAGCCTAGACTAACAACCAAGGAACAAGACACACTGACTGGACAGACTAGACAAGACTGGAATAACAACCAAGGAACAAGACACACTGACTGGACAGACTAGACAAGACTAGACTAACAACCAAGGAACAAGACACACTGACTGGACAGACAAGACAAGACTAACTCCCAAGGAACAAGACACACTGACTGGACAGACAAGACAAGACTGGACTAACAACCAAGGAACAAGACACACTGACTGGACAGACAAGACAAGACTAACTCCCAAGGAACAAGACACACTGACTGGACAGACTAGACAAGACTAACAACCAAGGAACAAGACACACTGACTGGACAGACAAGACAAGACTAACAACCAAGAAACAAGAGACACTGACTGGACAGACTAGACAAGACTAGACTAGCAACCAAGGAACAAGACACACTGACTGGACAGACTAGACAAGACTAACAACCAAGGAACAAGACACACTGACTGGACAGACAAGACAAGACTAACAACCAAGAAACAAGAGACACTGACTGGACAGACTAGACAAGACTAGACTAGCAACCAAGGAACAAGACACACTGACTGGACAGACAAGACAAGACTAACTCCCAAGGAACAAGACACACTGACTGGACAGACTAGACAAGACTAACAACCAAGGAACAAGACACACTGACTGGACAGACAAGACAAGACTAACAACCAAGAAACAAGACACACTGACTGGACAGACAAGACAAGACTAACAACCAAGAAACAAGACACACTGACTGGACAGACAAGACAAGACTAACAACCAAGGAACAAGACACACTGACTGGACAGACTAGACAAGCCTAGACTAACAACCAAGGAACAAGACACACTGACTGGACAGACTAGACAAGACTGGAATAACAACCAAGGAACAAGACACACTGACTGGACAGACTAGACAAGACTAGACTAACAACCAAGGAACAAGACACACTGACTGGACAGACAAGACAAGACTAACTCCCAAGGAACAAGACACACTGACTGGACAGACAAGACAAGACTAACAACCAAGAAACAAGACACACTGACTGGACAGACAAGACAAGACTAACAACCAAGGAACAAGACACACTGACTGGACAGACTAGACAAGACTAACAACCAAGGAACAAGACACACTGACTGGACAGACTAGACAAGACTGGACTAACAACCAAGAAACAAGACACACTGACTGGACAGACTAGACTAGAAAACAACAGATCAAGACACACTGACTGTTATTAGCCCAATCCTGTGTAGTCTGTCCAGTCAGTGTGTCTTGCTCCTTTATTATTAGTCTAGTCTTATGTGGTCTGTCCAAAGAAGGAAGACACCCTGACTGGTCAGACTAGACCATATTGGATTAGAAAACTGAGGAGCAACACACTGACTGGAGAGACTTAAGGGATAATGCCTACGGCCGGATTTCCACTGCGTGAAACGTGGCGGAAATCCGAGGCGTTACACTGCAGCTATTAGGTTCTATTGAACCTAATAGCTCAATGTTCGTGCTGCGGGATTCTGCAGGGTGAAATAATACGTGGCACGTCCTATTTGCAGCAGGAATACGCATGGTCGGCTTCCATTGTAGTCAATGGAAGCCGGCTGGCACGCTATACTTCCGCTGAAGCATAGCTGAAATATCGCGTAATTACGCAGCCCTGCCCACCGCCGGCCACATCATCTGACACTGCCGGCACGACATGCGCTATACTGCGCATGCGCGCTAGCCCTCCATGCCGGATGCGGATGGAGGATCCGGAGTGGTAAGTATGGGGTTTTGGGGGGCGCCATGGCAGACTCTGCTGCGATATTCCGCTGGCGGAGTCCGTCACGCCCGTGGGCATGAGCCATAAACAAGATTGGACCAGAACTAGGTACTTGGAACTAAAACAAGGGATCCTGTATGGAACACACCTTGTCACAACTATCAACCACACCACACTGCAGAAACAAAGTATTTATAGAGAAGCAAACCAATCAGACCCTCTTCTCTGTGACAAGGCTGAGCCGTGTGGTCCGCTGATCTCTCCAATGACTCATAACATCTGACCCAAGAACAACTTGGAAAGCAGGAGATAACAATGCAGCAATGGAGGACGGTGGAGCCGGATTTCTCCTGC
This sequence comes from Eleutherodactylus coqui, assembly GCA_035609135.1. Lineage (NCBI taxonomy): Eukaryota > Metazoa > Chordata > Amphibia > Anura > Eleutherodactylidae > Eleutherodactylus > Eleutherodactylus coqui. The sequence goes on from CM069409.1 coordinate 12,045,525, forward strand.
TGATCATCACAGGCGGCACTATTGGCACATTGTATGCTCAGAGGGTGGAACATTCTTGTTAGGGCTTTCTGTGCATGCTACATGTTCCTATCCTTACCAGTTTGGGTGAGGTTATGGCTTAGGCAGTAGGTGGGTTAAATTCCTCTTTGATTATATTATGCACCAGACTCCATAAATGAGGCTTCAAGGACCAACCTGACCTAAAACCCAATAATATGAAGTGTTCTTATTACAACCCCAATTGCCAAAAAGTTGGGACGCTGCAAAATGTAAAGAAAAAGAGTGCAATGATCTGGAAATCTCATCGAACCAGATCTTATTCCCAATGGAACAATATCACAAGGGGGGGGGGGGGGGGGGCGGTATTGTTCCATTTCATCTTTTTTGTAATTACTGATTTATAAATTGATGGCAGCCACACATCTCACAAGGTTGGGCGGGCCGTGACTACCGTTGTGTAGCATCCCCTCTTCTGGAGAGGGAGGAGACAAATTGCTGGAGTTCTGGGAGGGGAATGTTGTCCCCTTCTTGTCTGATGGAGGATTCCAGGTGATCCCCAGACCCCGGCCGTCATTGCCGGATTTTTTGTTTCGTAATGCGCCAAATGTTTTCTATTGTTTAAGGTCCGGACTTCCGGCAGCCGATTCACCCCGGACTCTTCTATGAAGCCATGCTGTTGTGATGAGTGTAGTATATGGTGGTAGATATGGACTGCCGGCGGCCGGTTCACCCCAGACTCTTCTACTGGAAGCCATGCTGTTGTGATGGATGCAGTATATGGTGAAAGCTCTGGACTGCCGGCGGCCGGTTCACCCCGGCCTCTTCTACTGGAAGCCATGCTGTTGTGGTGGAAGCTCTGGACTGCCGGCGGCCAGTTCACCCCGGACTCTTCTAGAAGTCATGCTGGTGTGGTGGATGCAGTATATGGTGGTAGCTCTGGACTGCCGGCGGCCGGTTCACCCCGGACTCTTCTACTGGAAGCCATGCTGTTGTGATGGATGCAATATATGGTGGGAGCTCCGGACTGCAGGCGGACGGTTCACCCCAGACTCTTCTACTGGAAGCCATACTGTTGTGATGGATGCAGCATATGGTGGAAGCTCCGGACTGCCGGCGGCCGGTTCACCCCGGACTCTTCTATTGGAAGCCATGCTGTTGTGATGGATGCAGTATATGGTGGTAGCTCTGGACTGCAGGCAGCCAGTTCACCCTGGACTCTTCTACTGGAAGCCATGCTGTTGTGATGGATGTAGTATATGGTGGAAGGTCTGGACTGCAGGCGGCCGGTTCACCACGGACTCTTCTAGAAGCCATGCTGGTGTGATGGATGCAATATATGGTGGGAGCTCCGGACTGCAGGCGGACGGTTCACCCGGGCTCTTCTACTGGAAGCCATGCTGTTGTGATGAATGCAGTATATGGTGGTAGCTCCGGACTGCCGGCGGCCGGTTCACCCCAGACTCTTCTACTGGAAGGCATGCTGTTGTGATGGATGCAGTATATGGTGAAAGCTCTGGACTGCCGGCGGCCGGTTCACCCCGGCCTCTTCCACTGGAAGCCATGCTGTTGTGGTGGAAGCTCTGGGCTGCCGGCGGCCGGTTCACCCCGGACTCTTCTACTGGAAGCCATGCTGTTGTGATGGATGCAGTATATGGTGGAAGCTCCGGACTGCAGGCGGCCAGTTCCCCCCCGGACTCTTCTAGAAGCCATGCTGGTGTGATGGATGCAGTATATGGTGGTAGCTCTGGACTGCCGGCGGCCGGTTCACCCCGGACTCTTCTACTGGAAGCCATGCTGGTGTGATGGATGCAGTATATGGTGGTAGCTCTGGACTGCCGGCGGCCGGTTCACCCCGGACTCTTCTACTGGAAGCCATGCTGTTGTGATGGATGCAGTATATGGTGGGAGCTCCGGACTGCAGACGGACGGTTCACCCCAGACTCTTCTACTGGAAGCCATACTGTTGTGATGGATGCAGTATATGGTGGAAGCTCCGGACTGCCGGCGGCCGGTTCACCCCGGACTCTTCTATTGGAAGCCATGCTGTTGTGATGGATGCAGTATATGGTGGTAGCTCTGGACTGCAGGCAGCCAGTTCACCCCGGACTGTTCTGGAAGCCATGCTGTTGTGCTGGATGCAGTATATGGTGGAAGGTCTGGACTGCAGGCGGCCGGTTCACCACGGACTCTTCTAGAAGCCATGCTGGTGTGATGGATGCAGTATATGGTGGTAGCTCTGGACTGCCGGCGGCCGGTTCACCCCGGACTCTTCTACTGGAAGCCATGCTGTTGTGCTGGATGCAGTATATGGTGGAAGGTCTGGACTGCAGGCGGCCGGTTCACCACGGACTCTTCTAGAAGCCATGCTGGTGTGATGGATGCAGTATATGGTGGTAGCTCTGGACTGCCGGCGGCCGGTTCACCCCGGACTCTTCTACTGGAAGCCATGCTGTTGTGATGGATGCAGTATATGGTGGAAGCTCCGGACCGCCGGCGGCCGGTTCACCCCGGACTCTTCTACTGGAAGCCATGCTGTTGTGATGGATGTAGTATATGGTGGAAGCTCTGGACTGCCGGCGGCCGGTTCACCCCGGACTCTTCTACTGGAAGCCATGCTGTTGTGATGGATGCAGTATATGGTGGTAGCTCTGGACTGCAGGCGAACGGTTCACCCCAGACTCTTCTACTGGAAGCCATGCTGTTGTGATGGATGCAGTATATGGTGGAAGCTCCGGACTGCCGGCGGCCGGTTTACCCCGGACTCTTCTACTGGAAGCCATGCTGTTGTGATGGATGCAGTATATGGTGGGAGCTCCGGACTGCAGGCGGACGGTTCACCCCAGACTCTTCTATTGGAAGCCATACTGTTGTGATGGATGCAGTATATGGTGGAAGCTCCGGACTGCCGGCGGCCGGTTCACCCCGGACTCTTCTATTGGAAGCCATGCTGGTGTGATGGATGTAGTATATGTTGGAAGCTCTGGACTGCTGGCAGCCAGTTCACCCCGGACTGTTCTGGAAGCCATGCTGTTGTGCTGGATGCAGTATATGGTGGAAGGTCTGGACTGCAGGCGGCCGGTTCACCACGGACTCTTCTAGAAGCCATGCTGGTGTGATGGATGCAGTATATGGTGGAAGCTCCGGACTGCAGGCGGCCGGTTCACCCCGGACTCTTCTACTGGAAGCCATGCTGGTGTGATGGATGCAGTATATGGTGGTAGCTCTGGACTGCAGGCGGCCGGTTCACCCCAGACTCTTCTACTGGAAGCCATGCTGTTGTGATGGATGTAGTATGGGGTTTAGCTGATATATACAAGACCTTCCCTGAAAGACACATAGTCTGGATGGAGCAGATGTTGTTCTACACCTGCTATCAAAATACTAACGACCACCTGTCCAATAGCATATAATGGTGCTTGACGAAGACCGCTTTAATGTTGAAACGTCGCATATTTCTGTACATTACGGAGTGCACTAAACATCTTGCATTTTTTCAAACAACTTGGATCTGCAATGAGTTCCTGAGTGCCGCAACATTATATGCTATTGGATCTATTACTAATGGCCGGCGGTCAACGGTTGCTGTGGAGCAGGCACCATAGCTGCATTTCTTCCTCACTGTATGATAACAATGATGTGCATGTTTCAGAGTTCTGTGTGTGACATGTATGTAGCAGAGCTGTATGTGATGTGCATGTAGCAGAGCTGTGTTTGTGTGTGACATGTATGTAGCAGAGCTGTATGTGATGTGCATGTAGCAGAGCTGTGTTTGTGTGTGACATGTATGTAGCAGAGCTGTATGTGATGTGTATGTAGCAGAGCTGTATGTGATGTGTATGTAGCAGAGCTGTATGTGATGTGTATGTAGCAGAGCTGTATGTGACGTGTATGTAGCAGAGCTGTATGTGACGTGCATGTAGAGAGCTGTGTGTGTGACGTGCATGTAGAAGAGCTGTGTGGCACATTGTGCCACCAGAAACACTGGTGTTATAATTTCCTAATTATTACTAGTATACTGCTCACATTGGTAGTGCCTGTCAGGATGTGTGCGCTGCCCATGCCCATAGACACTAATGCACCCCCATACCCTTATTTACATTTTTCAGCATCCCAACATTTTTGGAATTGAGGTTGTCTTTCTTCATAAAAACTTGCTGGAAGGCACTCTGGTACTACGTTGAGCGCCCACGGGTGTCGCAGCAGCACTCGGCGTCTCTGTGGAGTACCCGTCTGGCATTACACAGACAGCCTATTGATATATGAATGCACACTGTGTAATACTTCATTTCCCCTGCGGGGGCAGTGCAGGAAAATTGAACACTTATTTCGAGGTTACCCAACTGATCATTGAGGGTTCCAGCAAGTTCAAGGGACCTTTCTATCAAGTAGGGAGTGTCCAAAGCGGAGAGCATGGGTGAGCTCTGTATGGTGGTTTTACGTGGACATTTTCATTTAGACTGTGCATAATGTCATCTCCGCACAGTGGGGTCTGTTATTTGGCACTATATGGCCGGGCTTTAGGCACTTTATGATAACATACTTCGGGCACTTTATGTCGGTTTTATTTCTGCGCTGTGTGGCCCACTATATGAGCGCTACATGTATGTATGTGCCGTGTGTCTGCTGAGAGTATTGGAGCTTTGTGCTTGGAGAAGCAGACAGACGGTGACCCCCGACCGCAGATAATCAGATGAAGCCAGAGCTCTTAATTAGATTACAAGAGTCACAGCTGAGGAGGGCAGACGAGGGGTTAACTGCAGGCGGTATCCTGTAAACAAAGGCGACCATACATGCCGCTATGCTAAATGGCGGGCAAGTACTGAGCACCAGGGGAGGTATAGAGAGGACCCCCACGTACATCAGGACAGGTGTGATGTATACAGAGGACCCCCCAAGTACAGCAGCAAAGGTGTGATGTATATAGAGGACCCTCCAGGTGCAGCAATATAGGTGTGATGTACATAGATGACCCCCCCAGGTACAGCAATATAGGTGTAATGTATATAGATGACCCCCCAGGTACAGCAATATAGGTGTGATGTACATAGATGACCCCCCCAGGTACAGCAATATAGGTGTAATGTATATAGATGACCCCCCAGGTACAGCAATATAGGTGTGATGTACATAGATGACCCTCCAGGTACAGCAATATAGGTGTGATGTATATAGATGACCCCCCAGGTGCAGCAATATAGGTGTGATGTACATAGATGACCCTCCAGGTACAGCAATATAGGTGTGATGTACATAGATGACCCCCCAGGTACAGCAATATAGGTGTGATGTATATAGATGGCCCCCCAGGTACAGCAATATAGGTGTGATGTACATAGATGATCCCCCCAGGTACAGCAATATAGGTGTGATGTATATAGATGACCCCCCAGGTACAGCAATATAGGTGTGATGTATATATATGACCCCCCAGGTACAGCAATATAGGTGTGATGTATATAGAGGACCCTCCAGGTACAGCAATATAGGTGTGATGTATATATATGACCCCCCAGGTACAGCAATATAGGTGTGATGTATATAGATGACCCCCCAGGTACAGCAATATAGGTGTGATGTATGTATACTCAAGAAGACTCCCCAGTTACAGCAGGACTGGTGTGAAGTATATAAAGGACCCTTAGGTACAGCAAGACAGGTGTGATGTATATAGAGGACCCCCAGGTGCAGCAGGACTGATGTGATGTATATAGAGGACCCCCGGGTGCAGCAGGACAGGTGTGATGTATATAGAGGACCCCCAGGTACAGCAATATAGGTGTGATGTATTTAGATGACCCTCCAGGTACAGCAATATAGGTGTGATGTACATAGATGACCCCCCAGGTACAGCAATATAGGTGTGATGTACATAGATGACCCCCCAGGTACAGCAATATAGGTGTGATGTATATAGATGACCCCCAGGTACAGCAATATAGGTGTGATGTATGTATACTCAAGAAGGCTCCCCAGTTACAGCAGGACTGGTGTGAAGTATATAGAGGACCCCCGGGTGCAGCAGGACTGGTGTGAAGTATATAGAGGACCCCCGGGTGCAGCAGGACAGGTGTGATGTATATAGAGGACCCCCAGGTACAGAAGGACTGATGTGATGTATATAGAGGACCCCCGGGTGCAGCAGGACAGGTGTGATGTATATAGAAGACCCCCAGGTAGAGCAGGACAGATGTGATGTGTATATAGAGGACCCCCAGGTGCAGCAAGACAGGTATGATGTATATAGAGGGCCCCCCTGTGCCGCAGGACAGATATGATGTATATAGAAGATCCCCAGGTACAGCAAGACAGGTCTGATGTGTATATATAGGATCCTCAGGTACAGCAAGACAGGTCTGATGTATGTAGAGGACCCCAATGTATATCAGGACAGGTGTGATGTATATAGAGGACCCCAAGGTGCAGAATGACAGGTGTGACGTATAAAGAGGACCCCCAGGTACAGCAGGACAGGTGCGATGTATGTAGAAGATCCCCAGATGCAGCAGGACAGGTGTAAGGTATATAGAGGATCCCCAGGTGCAGTAGAACAGGTGTGAAGTATATAGAGGGCCCCCGGGTACAGTAGGACAGGTGTGATGTATATAGAGGCCCCCAGGTGCAGCAAGACAGGTGTGATGTATATAGAGGGCCCCCCTGTGCCGCAGGACAGATATGATGTATATATAGGATCCCCAGGTACAGCAGGACAGGTCTGATGTATGTAGAGGACCCCAATGTATAGCAGGACAGGTGTGATGTATATAGAGGACCCCCAGGTGCAGCAGGACAGGTGCGACGTATGTAGAAGATCCCCAGATGCAGCAGGACAGGTGTAAGGTATATAGAGGATCCCCAGGTGCAGTAGAACAGGTGTGATGTATTTTGAGGGCCCCGGGTGCAGTAGGACAGGTGTGATGTATATAGAGGACCCCCAGGTATAGCAGGACAGGTGTGATGTATATAGAGGTCCTCCCAGTTTAACAGGTGTATATTTGGATGACCTCTTAGGGTGTCTCTGATTTTTCTGTCAGGGCTCCCCCTCTGTTCAGCCAGTGGAACATCCCTTTGTGTTCGCATTTTTGTCGCGCTCTCTCTGGGAGTGACATTTTATGTCCCGCTTTTTGCGCTTCCTTCATATTAATGAAATGTCAGCGTGGTAAGAGATTCACACGGAAAGGTCACGGAGTGATTGGAGGTGAACACGGGAATTGGTGAGTGTCAGATGAGAGGAGCAGCTGCGTTGTGGGGGACGCCTGAGACCCCTGAGGCTGCACACAGCAGCCGCTCATCATGTGAGTCAGAGCCGAGCAGCGTACAGAGGATCTGTACTACATATAACACCAACCGCCTTGTGAGATAAGTACCGAGCGCTGTAGGTCTGTGCAGCCAGCAGAATTAGGACTGCAGCTCTGGATGTGACTGGAGTATAAGACCCATGCAGAACAGACCATCGGCTGGGTATTGGGCCTGTAAGAGTTATGATATTTCTATCTAGCGCCCCCCGGGGGTCTTCAGCCGTCCCACCTGTTTGTGTCTTCTTGTGTCGTGTTCACAAGTTGGGGAGTACAAATGTCTGGATGCCACACAGCTACAGCGCAACAGGCACGGCGTACTGTCTGACATCACATGATGTGCACCAGCCAATGGCAGCCAGCTCTGTGCCCGCTCTCTGCGCTGCTGCTGATTGTGCTGCGGTGTTGTGGCAAAATCCATGTAGAAATCAATGTGTGGATTGTACTGCAGAACTGTCAGGGGAGCGGCGGGCCGGGACCGGGGGGAGGGCTGCTATTGGTGGCCCCTAAAAAAATTTTGTACACCCCCACCCCTAAAAAGAAAAAGTATGAGCATCCTGCCCCAAAATAGTATATTCAATGGACCTAAAATCCGCCTCCTACCCGAAAATTGTGTGCCCCTCAAAGAAAAATATACCCCCACAAAAAGTATGTGCCCCCAACCAAAATTTATGCAATTCTCTGTCCAGGGCCCTGATATTGGGGTTCTCCTCATATACAGCAGTGTCTGTAGTGGTTACGGTCTGGGGTCCTGATATTGGGGGGTCCACTCCTTGGCCTACCTGTGACCTGCAGCCGCCTTACATTAGTCGGTTGTCCTGATATCAGTGTGTTCCCCCTCACCGTTTGTTATTAACAGCTGCCTTCCCGTTGGATGTGGCCCACATTGTTCTCGCTCATCTAACATTAATCTTCTTCTCCGTTTTCACAGAGAAGCAGAGGGAGATGGCCCGGAAGGGGTCGCTGAAGAATGGGAATGTAGGGAGCCCAGTGAATCAACAACCCAAGAAGAACAATGTCATGGCCAGAACAAGGTACAGATGTGCGATGGGATGTTACCCTCCACAACCGCGAGCCCGCTGGAGTGTGATTGACTGGACAAATCATTTATAGAGCCTTACCTGTTCTCGTGTTATGTCCCCTGCTGAGTCTTGTGGTGTTCTGTGGGTTCTTGTGGTGGTCCATGGGGTCTTGTGGTGGTCCATGGGGTCTTGTGGTGGTCCATGGGGTCTTGTGATGTTCCTTGTGGTCTTGTGGTGTTCTGTGGGGCCTTTGTGGTGTTCTGTGGGGCCTTTGGGGTGTTCCGTGGGGCTTTGTGGTGTTCCGTGGGGCTTTGTGGTGTTCCATGGGGCTTTGTGGTGTTCCGTAGGGCTTTGTGGTGTTCCGTGGGGCTTTGTGGTGTTCCGTGGGGCTTTGTGGTGTTCCGTGGGGCTTTGTGGTGTTCCATGGGGCCTTGTGGTGTTCCATGGGACCTTGTGGTGTTCCGTGGGGCCTTGTGGTGTTCCATGAAGTTTTGTGGTGGTCCATGGGGTCTTGTGGTGTTCCATGGGGTCTTGTGATGTTCCTTGTGGTCTTGTGGTGTTCCGTGGGGCCTTGTGGTGTTCCGTGGGGCCTCGTGGTGTTCCATGAAGTCTTGTGGTGGTCCATGGGGTCTTGTGGTGGTCCATGGGGTATTGTGATGTTCCTTGTGGTCTTGTGATGTTCCTTGTGGTCTTGTGATGTTCCTTGTGGTCTTGTGGTGTTCCGTGGGGCCTTGTGGTGTTCCGTGGGGCCTTGTGGTGTTTCATGATGTCTTGTGGTGTTCCATGAAGTCTTGTGGTGTTCCATGAAGTCTTGTGATGTTCCATGAAGTCTTGTGGTGGTCCATGGGGTCTTGTGGTGATCCATGGGGTCTTGTGGTGGTCCATGGGGTCTTGTGGTGGTCCATGGGGTCTTGTGATGTTCCTTGTGGTCTTGTGGTATTCCTTGTGGTCTTGTGATGTTCCTTGTGGTCTTGTGATGTTCCTTGTGGTCTTGTGATGTTCCTTGTGGTCTTGTGGTGTTCCGTGGGGCCTTGTGGTGTTCCGTGGGGCCTTGTGGTGTTCCGTGGGGCCTTGTGGTGTTTCGTGGGGCCTTGTGGTGTTCCATGAAGTCTTGTGGTGGTCCATGGGGTCTTGTGGTGGTCCATGGGGTCTTGTGGTGGTCCATGGGGTCTTGTGGTGGTCCATGGGGTCTTGTGGTGGTCCATGGGGTCTTGTGATGGTCCATGGGGTCTTGTGATGTTCCTTGTGGTCTTGTGGTGTTCCTTGTGGTCTTGTGGTGTTCCTTGTGGTGTTCTGTGGGGCCCTTGTGGTGTTCTGTGGGACCCTTGTGGTGTTCTGTGGGGCCCTTGTGGTGTTCCGTGGGGCCTTGTGGTGTTCCATGAAGTCTTGTGGTGCCCCTGGGATCCCATGGGGTTTCCCTGAGGTCCTGTGGTGATCCCTGGGGTTATGTGGTGATCTTTGAGGCCCTGTGGGGCTCTTATGTGGTCTTGTGTTCCGTGAGGTCTTGTGAGGTTCCATGACCTCTTGTAGTGTTCTGTCAGGATTTGTGTTGTTCTGTCAGGTCTTGTGGGGTTTTATGGTGCTCCTGTGGGCTCTTGTGGTGTTCCCTGAGGTCTTGTGGTGTTCCGTGGGCTCTTGTGTGGGATTGTGGTTTTCCCTAAGGTCTTGTGGTGTTCCATGGTGTTCCCATGGGCACTTGTGGTGTTTTCTGTCACAGTGATGGACAGTATTTGGAGGTCCTGTCTGCTGCCATTCTGTGGAGATAAACTAGTCAATGTATGTTTATATATTATATGTCTAATTATTTCCCAGACTGGTCGTCCCGAATAAAGGATACTCCTCTCTAGACCAGAGTCCAGATGAAAAACCCCTCGTAGCCCTGGACACAGACAGGTATCTATCTATCTATCTATCTATCTATCTATCTATCTATCTATCTATCTATTTCATACCGATCTATCTCATATCTATCTATCTACCTATATCATATCTGACTATCTATCTAGATATCTATCTATCTAATATCTATCTATCTAATATCTATCTATCTCATATCTGGCTATCTACTTATCTATCTATCTCATATCTATCTATCTATCTATCTATCTCATATCTGTTTATCTATCTATCTATCTATCTATCTATCTATCTATCTATCTATCTATCTATCTATCTATCTATCTATCTATCTATCTCAGAAGTGTAACTTGAAGTTCCTGAGCCCCAATGCAAAACCTGTAACAGGGCCCCCAACTACAATGCTTTATTCATAGTACTGGGCTCCCTATATGGAGAAGAGAAGCGTTATAGGCCCCCTAGGACTCCTGGGCCCGGGTGCAACCGCATCCCCTGCATCCTCTATAGTTACACCAGTGATCTATCTCATATATATCTTTCTATCTTTATCTAGCTATCTATTTATCTATCTATCTATCTAATATCTATCTATCTATCTATTTTATCTCCAATCTATCTCTCATATCTATCTCCTATCTATCTCTGATATCTGTCTCTTATCTATCTCATATCTATCATCTATCTCATATCTATCTATCTAATATCTATCTATCTATCAATCTCATATCTATCATCTATCTATCCATCTATCTCCTATCTATCTCTCATATCTATCTCTTATCTATCTATTTATCTCCTATCTATCTATCTATCTCATATCTATCCTTCTATCTCATATCTATCATCTATCTATCCATCTATCTCATCTAATATCTATCTCATATCTATCCTTCTATCTATCTATCTATCTATCTATCTATCCATCTATCTCTCATATCTATCTCATATCTATCATCTATCTATCTCTCTCATATCTATCTCCTATCTATCTATCTCATATCTATCTCCTATCTATCTCTCTCTCTCTCATATCTATCTCTCTCATATCTATCTATCTCATATCTATCTCACATCTATCTATCTATGTAATATCTATATCTCATATCTATCTATCTAATATCTATCTATGTAATATCTATATCTCATATCTATCTATGTAATATCTGTCTATCTCATATCTATCCTTCTATCTATTTAATATCTATCTATCTCATATCTATCTTTCAATCTCATATACATCTATCTATCTATGTAATATCTATCTATCTCACATCTATCTATCTATGTAATATCTATATCTCATATCTATCTAATATCTATCTATCTATGTAATATCTATCTATCTCATATCTATCATCTATCTATCTCATATATATCTTTCAATCTCATATCTATCTTTGTATCTCATATCTATCTATCTCATATTTATCTATCCATCTATCTATTTATCTATCTCCTATCTATCTAATATCTATCTATTTATCTATGTATGTAATACCTATCTCTCTATCTATCTATGTAATATCTATCTCATATCTATCTATCTGTCTATCTATCTCATATCTATCTATCATCTATCTCTCATATCTATCTCTTATCGATCTATCTATCTATCTAATCTTCTATCTCATATCTATCCTTCTATCTAATATCTATCTATTCATCTATCTGTCTAACTATGTAATATCTATCTATCGGTCTCATATATATCCTTCTATCTCATATTTATCTATCTATATAATATCTATCTCATATCTATCCATCTATTTATCTATCTATTTATCTATATATGTACTATCTCATATCTATTATCTATCTATCTCATATCTATCTATCTCTCATATCTATCTATCTATCTATCTATCTATCTCATATCTATCTATGTAATATCTATCTCTCATATCTATTATATCTCATATCTATTTATCTATCTGTCTATATCTATCTATCCTTCTATCTATTTAATATCTATCTATCTCATATCTATCTATTTAATATCTATCTATCTCATATTTATCTATTTATGTAATATCTATCTATCTATATTATGTCTATATCTCATATCTATCTATCTCATATCTATCTATCTCTCTCTCTCTCATATCTATCTATCTATCTCCTATCTATCTAATATCTATCTATTTATGTAATATCTATCTATGTTATGTCTATATCTCATATCTATATATCTCATATCTATCTCATATCTATCTATCTATCTATCTCATATCTATCTCTCTCATATCTATCTATCTATCTATCTCATATCTATCTATCTCATATCTATCTTCTATATATCTATCCATCAGTTTTATCTACCTATCTATCTATTTCTCTATCTATGTAATATCTATCTACCTCATATCTATTATCTATGTAATATCTATCCTTCTATCTCATATCTATTTATTTATCTATCTATATCTATCTATCCTTCTATCTATTTAATATCTATCTATCTATCTCATATCTATCTATCTATCTCATATCTATCTATCTCATATCTATCCTTCTATCTCATATCTATTTATTTATCTATCTATATCTATCTATCATTCTATCTATTTAATATCTATCTATCTCATATCTATCTATCTATCTCACATTTATCTATCCATCTATCTATTTATCTATCTCCTATCTATCTAATATCTATCTATTTATCTATTTGTGTAATATCTATCTCTCTATCTCATATCTATCTATATCATATCTATCTATCTCATATCTATCATCTATCCATCCATCTATCTCTTATCTATCTCTCATATCTATCTCTTATCTATCTATCTAATATCTATCTCATATCTATTCTTCTACCTCCTATGTATCTCTTATCTATCTAATATCTATCTATCTATTCATCTATCTGTCTATCTATGTAATATGTATCTATCTATCTATCTATCTATCTATCTATCTATCTATCTCATATATATCCTTCTATCTCATATTTATCTATCTATGTAATATCTATCTATCTATCTATCTCATATCTATCCTTCTATCTCCTATCTATCTATTATTTATCTATATATCTATTTATCTATCTATGTAATATCTATCTATCTCACATTTATCTATGTAATATCTATATTTCATATCTATCTATCTAATATCTATCTATCTATGTAATATCTATCATCTATCTATCTCATATCTATCCTTCTATCTCATATCTATCTATTTATCTATATCTATCTATCTATTTAATATCTATCTCATACTTATCTATTTATCTATTTATGTAATATCTATCTAACTATCTATCTATGTAATATCTATCTATCTCATATCTATCTGTCTATCTATCTCTTATCTATCTATCTCATATCTATCTATCTCATATTTATCATCTATCTATCTCTCATATCTATCTTCTATCTATCTATCTCATATCTATCTATCTATCTATGTAATATCTATATATCTCATATCTATCATATCTCATATCTATTTATCTATCTATCCTATCTATTTAATATCTATCTATCTCATATTTATCTATTTATCTATCTCCTATCTATCTAATATCTATCTATTTATGTAATATCTATCTATCTATGTTATGTCTATATCTCATATCTATCTATCTCATATCTATCTCCTATCTATCTATCTCTCTCTCTCATATCTCTCTCTCTCTCTCTCATATCTATCTCTCTCTCTCTCTCATATCTATCTATCTATCTATCTATCTATCTATCTCTCTCTCTCATATCTCTCTCTCTCATATCTCTCTCTCTCTCATATCTATCTATCTATCTATCTCTAATATCTCTCTCTCTCATATCTATCTATCTATCTATCTATCTATCTCTAATATCTCTCTCTCTCATATCTATCTATCGCTCTCTCTTTCTCTCTCATATCTATCGCTCTCTCTTTCTCTCTCATATCTATCTATCTCTCTCATATCTATCTATCTATCTCATATCTATCTCCTATTTATCTATTCATCAGTTTTATCTGCCTATCTATCTATCTAATATCTATTATCTATCTATCTCATATCTATCCTTCTATCTCATATCTATTTATCTATCTATCTATATCTATCCTTCTATCTATTTAATATCTATCTATCTCATATCTATCTTTCAATCTCATATCTATTTATCTATCTATCTATATCTATCTATCCTTCTATCTATTTAATATCTATCTATCTCATATTTATCTATCTATTTATCTATCTCCTATCTATCTATTTATCTATTTATGTAATATCTATCTCTCTATCTATCTATGTAATATCTATCTATCTATCTATCTCCTATCTATCTCCTATCTATCCATCTATCTCTTATCTATCTATCTAATATCTATCTCATATCTATCCTTCTATCTCATATCTATTCTTCTATCTAATATCTATCTATCTCTTATCTATCTATCTATCTATCTATATCCTTCTATCTCATATTTATCTATCTATGTAATATCTATCTATTTCATATCTATCCTTCTATCTATTATTTATCTATCTATCTAATATCTACCTATTTATCTATCTATGTAATATCTATCTATCTCTCATATCTATCTTCTATATATCTATGTAATATCTATCTATCTCACATCTATCTATGTAATATCTATATCTCATATCTATCTATCTAATATCTATCATCTATCTGATATCTATCCTTCTATCTCATATCTATCTATTTATCTATCTATCCTTCTATCTATTTAATATCTATCTCTCATATTTATCTATTTATCTATCTTCTATCTATTTAATATCTATCTATTTATCTATTTATGTAATATCTATCTAACTATCTATCTCATATCTATCTATCTATCTATCTATCTATCTATCTATCTATCTATCTATCTATCTATCTATCTATCTCATATCTATCTATCTATCTATCCCATATCTATCTATCTATCTATCTATATCTCTCTCTCTCTCTATCTATCTATCTATCTATCTATCTATCTATCTATCTATCTATCTATCTATCTATCTATCTATCTATCTATCTATCCATTTCATATGCTCCCTTAATAGTTGTCAGTTATTGGATACTGGGGTCTAATTATCCAGGCGTTCTGTATATCCGCTGCCTTTGGAAAGTCTTCACACCCTCTGCTGACTTTACATGTTGTTATGTTGTGGCCCCCATCGTTCTGCACTCGGTACCCCATAATGACAAAGTGACAACAGAATGGGAGAAATGTTTGTAATTTTTTAAAAATGAAAAAGCGTCATTTTGCCCTGACAGAAGCCTTCCCCCGCCTTGGTCTGACACCTGACATTAGCTCTGAGGCCTCCCATTTCTCTGGATCATCTTTGAGATGTTTCTACTTCTTGATTAGAATCTCCTGCGGTAAATTCAGCTGATTGGACATAAAAGACCCTCCTGTCTATATAATAGCTCACAATCCATATCAGAGCCAAAACCACACCATGAGGAGGAAAGAACTGATCCAGAGCACAAGGGACCTCAGACCGGGCAGAATGGTCACCCAACAAGACATTGACCCTAAGACTACAGCCAAGACAACACAGGAGGGGGACAACTTTGTGAATGTCATTGAGTGGCCCGGCCAGAGCCCACAACCCAATGAAACATCTCTGGAGAGACCTGACAATGGCGTCCACAGACGGCCCCCATCCAACCTGACGGAATCCCCAAATCCAGGGGTGCAACCCTTGAGGCATCATCTCCAAGAAGACTGCAGTCTGGAATCACTGCCAGAGGGTCTTCACCTGAGGGCCGAGCACAGGGTGTGAATACTTATGTCACTGCAGGGTGGGAGGTTGTATTTAAACAATTACATATATCTCTCTGGTTCTGTTGTCATAATGGGGTACTGAGTGCAGACTGATGGGGGCCACAAGGTAACCCCAGCATGGAAGGGAGAGGGCGTGAAGACCTGCTGTCTATCTAATATTTCCTCTCTGGTTTTGTCCCTCTAGCGATGATGACTTTGACATGTCTAGATATTCGTCTTCAGGTTACTCATCAGCTGAGGTAGGTCACCGGCTCGAGACTAAGACGATGTCCGTGTATTCTGTGACCGTAGTAATGACCGGGTGGCCCCCCGCTGCAGAGGTGTAGGGGGCTGGACATAACATACCCCATAATATATATATGTTACCCCAGTGCCACCAACATCAACCCCAGCAAGACCATTCTGACTCGGACAGTCCAGTCTATCTCCTCCGTTGTATGAGCAGCGATCCTTCGCGATCATTCGGCGGTGGCGATGTCAGCGGGATTGACGTGCAGTAATACGACAATTACTGGAGTACAATTAGAAACACTTCAGAACTTTTTACACTTTCATTGACAAATACAACAAGTTTCGAGAAACCTCCATACTTACAGCATTGACCTTTATCTTAGAAGCCTTCTGCCCTTCCCCCGACACGCTGGATATCATCTACTGGGCCAAATCCTGACTGATGGCCACCCGTTCCTCCTAATCTGTGCTCTGAGATTATCACATCTTCTGGGGTTTTGTCTGCCCGCTACTGGAGGATTCTCTGCAGGTTCTCAGTAGGATGAGATCTGGGGAGGTTCCTGCCGTGGACCCAAAATGTCATCACAGTGCCACCTCATCCTTGTGGAAGCTCCGTCATGCTGGAGAAAGCATCGTCCATCACAAAATACTCCAGGATGGTTTTCTTGGAGAGGAGTGGTTTCTTTTGCTGCCCTACCTTCAGAGTTCTTCACCCCACTGTGTGCAGACGACCTACCTGCTGTCACTCCTGACACCCGGCGTGTGTGCAGACGACTTGCCTGCTGTCCTTCCTGACACCCGACACCTCCAGAGGTCTTCACCCCACTGTGTGTGCAGAGGACCTACCTGCTGCTGCTCCTGACACCTGGCGCCTCCAATGGTCTTCACCCCACTGTGTGTGCAGAGGACCTACCTGCTGCTGCTCCTGACACCTGGCGCCTCCAATGGTCTTCACCCCACTGTGTGTGCAGATGACCTACCTGCTGCCCTTCCTGACACCCAGCGCCTCCAGAAGTCTTCACCCCACTGTGCTTGCAGACGACCTACCTGCTGCTGCTCCTGGTGATGCACCGACCCGGTAGCGGAGCCCTCTACAGGAGCGCCTGGCACTTGCTGGACCTTCTTGGACATCCTGACTCCTTCTTCACAGCAGTTGATCCTTGAAGTTCTTCATCTGATAACTTGGTGATCCTTGGCTGTAAAGCCCCATTGATGTGAAGCAGTGATCCTTGTCTCCTTGGATGACCAGAAGATCTGCTGGTTAAATTCCATAGGGGGGGGGGGTTGTATGGCGCCAACTTATTCCACGGCACTTTCAGGTAATTTGTTTTACCCCCCACCAGCTGGGTACTCATTTTACGGATGGAAGGCTGATTCAACCTTGAGCCACCTACCTGAATCATGCGGGGATTGAACCCATGAGCGAGGCCTGAGGGCTGCATGCTGCTGCCTGAACACTCCGCGCCACACCAGGCTAATTGTCCTGCTGAGGACCGACCTTACAATCTCTTACAATCATCATCCGATCTCTTCCAGAGTTACTGAAGAGGACAGATTTAGTGTCAATCTCCGTACTTTTGGCCACGACTCGTGTTTATATATATATATATATATATGTGTGTAGGTCTGTGTGGCCATATATATATACATATATACACACTTACAATCCTCGTTTCTCCTCTGATGTTTCGGCTCATTTTCGCCCAGGGAAGCGATGAGCTGCAGACTCCCCAGCAGATGAGAGCTCAGAGCTCCAGCAGGGGGCGCACATCAACATGGAGCATTTAAAGGGCCACAGCACAAAATAAACTCTGTTTTGGCATTGCTGACTCCGAGATGGTAATGTGTAGATGGCACCGGCGCCCCGCGATCCGGCCAGACCTGCTGCTGCCCTTCAGCTCTATATTTTACTACACATCATTATAAGTTTAGCTGCGAGCTCCTATAATAGGGGGGGGGGGGGGGGGCCTGTACATTCTGATGCAAAGACAACACGTCCCAGAAGGCAAAGCACCAGAAAAATTGCTACAAACAGGGAGTGCTGGGAGGTTTCAGCTCTGAAGCCTACAGAATAGTGAGTGCAGCTCTGGAGTATAATACAGGATGTAACTCAGGATCAGTACAGGATAAGTAATGTATGTACACAGTGACTCCACCAGCAGAATAGTGAGTGCAGCTCTGGAGTATAATACAGGATGTAACTCAGCATCAGTACAGGATAAGTAATGTATGTACACAGTGACTCCACCAGCAGAATAGTGAGTGCAGCTCTGGAGTATAATACAGGATGTAACTCAGGATCAGTACAGGATAAGTAATGTATGTACACAGTGATTCCACCAGCAGAATAGTGAGTGCAGCTCTGGAGTATAATACAGGATGTAACTCAGGAGCAGTACAGGATAAGTAATGTATGTACACAGTGACTCCACCAGCAGAATAGTGAGTGCAGCTCTGGAGTATAATGTTGCCGCTATGACAGGGATGTGATGGATTGTGCTGTTGTTTCCTGACAGTTCTTCCTCCTTTCATCTACAGCAGATCAACCAAGACTTGAACATCCAGCTCCTGAAGGACGGCTACCGATTAGATGAGATTCCAGATGATGAAGATCTGGACCTTATACCCCCCAAATCTGTCAACCCCACCTGCATGTGCTGCCAAGCCACCTCCTCCACCGCCTGCCATATCCAGTAATGAGGGAGGGCTGTGATTTGTGCATTCCACGATAACTGTAAATCTTAACAGCCATTGCTTCCTCCTATGGTAGGACACGCACCTATTTGTGTTCATGGAGCCAGGAGAAACCAAAAATACATCCATCCTATCAGACAAGGGGCTGAGGAGCGAGGACTGGTGAGGGCCATGCAGGGATCAGCGGCGCCTCCCTCACGAGCTGCCGCTGATCACACATTTATCCTACACCGCGTCAGACACAAGACATCCAGGACACTGTGAAATGTGCCAATACCCGAGGTGTGTGCGTTGGCATGCTGAGGGTCCGTTCTGCATGATCCGAAATTGGTGGGACCACTCGAGTCCCACATACATCGAGGGGTTATTTGTGGACGGCCCCTGATTTGGGGTCACACTCCAGTATCATCATGCAGATTTGACGTAATGGGGCGGGGGTCATTTGTAGAAGCTCGGCAGTTTGTGGGCTCTCCATGATATATGGGGTTAGATGTTGGCCCCCTGATTTGGGGGTTATTCCTGTATCTTATAGATTCCCTATAGATGGTGATCAATGATTAGTGGTTAATCGTGACTGGCGCACAGTTAGGGGTGGTGCCCTCTAGTGGTATCATCTGAGTTCCACATAGTGGGGGGCATTTGTAGAGGCTCTAGGAATAGCTCGTTCTCTGATTTGGGGGTCATTCTGATATCGTGTGTTCCAGGTAGATAGTACAGGTGAGTTTTGGACCCCCCTTCATGATTTGGACGGGGTGCCGCCTAAATAGTGGGATTATTTGTAGACTCCTGTGAAGCTTCCTTGGCATTGAGCAGTAGGTGTTTGCTGTAAGTGCAGCCTTGGGTTAGTTGGCACTCTGTGATCAATGTTTTTGGTTCCCCCCCATCAAAGAAGTTAATTTTATTTTATAGGGATAGGCCATCTGCCTGTAATTTGCTTGTGCAGAAAGTGGCAATATAGTAGGTAGCATACCCACACCAGAGCAGCTCCGTGAATAAATACTGTGCCAGAACCAAGCTCATAACAAAAAGTACAGCACCAGAACCAAGCTCATAGCATAAATACAGCATCAGAAACAAGTTCATAACATCAATGCAGCATCAGAATTAATCACAGAACATAAACACAGCACCAGAACCAACCTCAGTACATACAGCACCAGAACCAAGCTCATAACATAAATACAGTACCAGAACTAACCTCAGTACATACAGCACCAGAACCAAGCTCATAACATAAATACAGTACCAGAACCAACCTCAGTACATACAGCACCAGAACCAAGCTCATAACATAAATACAGCACCAGAACCAACCTCCAAGCATAAATACAACCCCAAAACTAAGCTTAGTATATAAATACAGCACCAGAAATAACCTTGGTACATAAATACAGTACCAGAACCAACCTCAGTACATAGAGCGTCAGAACAAAGCTCATAACATAAATACAGCACCAGAACCAACCTCAGTGCATAAATACAGCACCAGAACCATCCTCAGTACATACAGCACCAGAACCAAGCTCATAACATAAATACAGCACCAGAACCAAGCTCATAACAAATACAGCACCAGAACCAAGCTCATAACATTAATACAGCACCAGAAGCAACCTCAGTGCATAAATACAACCCCAGAACTAAGCTTAGTATATAAATACAGCACCAGAAATAACCTTGGTACATAAATACAGCACCAGAACCAACCTCAGTGCATAAATACAGCACCAGAACCATCCTCAGTACATACAGCACCAGAACCAAGCTCATAACATAAATACAGCACCAGAACCAAGCTCATAACAAATACAGCACCAGAACCAAGCTCATAACATTAATACAGCACCAGAACCAAGCTCATAACAAATACAGCACCAGAACCAAGCTCATAACATTAATACAGCACCAGAACCAACCTCAGTGCATAAATACAACCCCAGAACTAAGCTTAGTATATAAATACAGCAACAGAAATAACCTCAGTACATACAGCAGCGGAACCAAGATCATAACATAAATACAGCACCAGAACCAACCCTGTTACATGGACAGCAATATATCCCAGTCTTGATCTTATCCAATTACAATCACTGATGGTCACATGATCTGTCCCCACTACACATGATTACTTTACAGACCACACGCCTCAACCACGGCACGTCTGTTAGTGTTATGGGGAATGTTGTAGTGCAGTGACTGTGGGGTCAGTAATGTACCTCCAGCTGGTGACTCTTCTAGTGCGCTGGGGACCCCCCTCATATACTGCACAGGGGCCCCAATATACTGCACAGGGGCCCCAATACACTGTACAGGGGTCCCAGTCTACCACATGCATCATTTGGTTTCTTCTGTCTCCATGTGTTATGTCCATATTTTACAGAGACCCCCTCCCCCAATACTACCGGTGAGCGTGCGTCTGCTAGAGAAGTCGCTGTCCACACTCCCCCACCGATCAGTGTCATCCCACCCGGACCCTCCTGCCGTGAGGCGTCCCCGCAGTCCTGCGAGGGGCGAGCTCCTCTAAGCTTCACTCCATTTTCTGAGAGCGGTGGTCTCTTGCATGTTGAATGCGCGTGGTTGGGTAATGATGGTGGACGGTGACCAGTTCTGTAATAACCCCCCCCCCCCCGTCCTGTAATATCTACTGAGACACTGCATCACTTGTAGTGCCATAGCGGAGTCCATGACCGGAGCACCTAGGACATGTTTACAGAGTGCCAGACCCCATGATGACTTTGTGTCCCGTGATGCGGCATCGCTCTCCAGGTGCCTCATGGTGAAGGTTTCCTCTGAAGGTCTCGGCTGCCCGTCAGGGTTAGTTGGCGACTAACACAGAAGGAGAAGAGACAATGACATTTCTGCTGTAGTATATCCCTTGTGTCCTTGCAGAGAGTGGCCTCTAGGAGGAGTAGTTTTCTTCATCCCTGATGCCCTTATAGAGGGCAGCCTCTAGAGGGAGTAGTTGTCTTTACCCTTGCAGAGTGTAGCCTCTAGGGGAAGTAATCATATCTTCACCCCTGGTGTCCTTGTAGAGAGCAACCTCTACTGTGTTTTTACCCCTGATGCCCTTGTATAGAGTGGCCTCTAGAGGAAGTAGTTGTGTTTTTCCCCTTGATGTCCTTGCAGAGAGTGGCATCTAGGGTGAGTAGTCATATCTTCACCCCTGATGCCCTTACAGAGAGCGACATCTAGGGTGAGTAGCCGTGTCTTCACCCCTTGATGTCCTTACAGAGAGCGCCTCTAGGGTGAGTAGTCATGTTTTCACCCCTGATGCCCTTACAGAGAGCACCTTTATGGGGAGTAGCCATGTCTTCACCTCTTATGCCCTTACAGAGAGAGGCATCTAGGGTGAGTAGTCATGTCTTCACCCCTGATGCCCTTACAGAGAGCACCTCTATGGGGAGTAGCCCTGTCTTCATCCCTGATGCCCTTACAGAGAGCACCTCTATGGGGAGTAACCGTATCTTTCCCCTTGATGTCCTTACAGTGAGCGCCTCTGGGGTGAGTAGTCATGTCTTCATCCCTGATACCCTTACAGAGAGCGCGTCTAGGGTGAGTAGTCATGTCTTCACCCCTGATGCCCTTACAGAGAGCGCCTCCAGGGTGAGTAGTCATGTTTTCACTCCTGATGCCCTTACAGAGAGCACCTCTATGGGGAGTAGCCGTGTCTTCACTCCTGATGCCCTTACAGAGAGCACCTCTATGGGGAGTAGCCGTGTCTTCACCCCTGATGCCCTTACAGAGAGCGCCTCTAGGGTGAGTAGTCATGTCTTCACCCCTGATGCCGTTACAGAGAGCAGCTCTAGGGTGAGTAGTCATGTCTTCACCCCTGATGCCCTTACAGAAAGCGGCCTCTAGGGTGAGTAGTCATGTCTTCACCCCTGATGCCCTTACAGAGAGCACCTCTATGGGGAGTAGCCGTGTCTTTACCCTTAATGTCCCTGCAGAGTGCACCTCTAGGCCTGCGCCTCATAGTCATCCCTATGAAGTGCCCCTGTAAACCCCATCACACTCGCAGGGATCCAGGAAGCTGAGATATGGAGGGCTGTTTGCAGGGACCTCATACTCTGCTGCCTGATATGGGGGGACACTGTTAACCAATCAGGGAAAGAAAAGATCCCTGCTGACTGCAGAGTATAACACACAGGTGACAAATTATCAGAATGGGGGTCCCCCAATCACCACGGCGCCCCCAAGATGTCACAGTGACAACTGCAGCAGCTCTCCAGCTCTCTGTATCTCAGCTCCTGGACCCTGTGAGTTGAAGATGGCGCCCCCCGGGGACCCCTGAGTCATGTCTGTCATTGGCTTCTTTTTTAGATGATGATATAATGAATCTGGTGATACATTTTCTGTAACTCGCGGCGGCCGTTTCCCCGAAGACCGCGGAGCGTCTGCCCATATCCAGTCTGCAAAATGATATCCATTACCGGATGGCAGTCAGCGGCTGTCACTGGTCATGTGATCTGCAGAGGCTCACGCTGTCATGCAGAAGTATCCCCACCTCCCGTGTAATAACTCCCTCTAGAAGCCAGGAGTGATATTGCCTCATTAGATCACATAGATGCAGGTGTAATAGCTCTAGTGGTCAGCAGGGGTATGACATTATACCTGGGTCAGAAGGGGTAACATCACTCCTTAGGGAGACCCCATAGAAGGTGCGTGAGGAGACTTATAAGGCCATGCATGCTCCTCTGGGTAATATGCAAATAAGGAAGATGGAACAATACTTCTGCAGTGCCACCTATTGGATGGCGGCATTCCTGCAAATCAATGCTTGGCCCTTTATACAGGTCTGTAGAGCAATGATTGGGAATTGAAAACCAAGCCACAATCCATACACAGACAGCAGTTCCGGGGGTTCAGCCCCTCATCAGTGCAGAGTGCCGTCTGTGTGTGGATTCTGGCTATTGGTTTTCAATTCACAATCGTTGCCCTACAGACCTCCTATAAAGGGTCAGGCATAGATTTGAAGGAATGCTGCCATCCACTAGGTGGTGCTGCAGAGGTATTGTTCCATCTTCCTTATTTGTGTACGTGTGTGACAGCTCCCCCTAGAGGTCTGCAAGGGTATATCCTCATTGTCCCCATGTATCCGTGTGTAATAGGTCCCTCTAGAGGTCAGCAGGGGTAGACCATGATTGTCATGAGCACATGCATGTGACGGCTCCCTCTAGAGGTCAGCGGGGATATGACATTACACATATATATGTGTGTGTGATGGCTTCCCCTAGAGATCTGCAGGGGTATATCCCAGTTATCTCACATGGATCCAGATGTAATCGCCCCCTATAGAGGCCAGCAGGGGGATATTCATATTATCTTACATGGATCCAGATGTTATAGCCCCCTCTAGAGGCCAGCAGGGGGATAACATTATGTATAGTGTTTATACCTGTGATAGCCCCTCTTACAGGTCTGAAGGGAGATGTACTCATTATCTTACATAGATCCATGTGTAATGGCTCCCCCTAGAGGCCAGCAGGGGGATGACATAGCACATGTGTATAGTGTATATATCTGTGTGTCTCCATTGCCCACTTTGGGGAAATCTTAGCGCTCCTCCTCCAGTACGAGGAATTATTTATGACCCCAGAAGACTCTCTACTTCTCGCTATCCTCTGACTGTTCGCCGCCGCGTCCTGCTGTACGTTGTATGTTATTATACTCCTATATCGTATCACGCACTCACATAACCGGAGGACCAGACTGGAAACGCTATCAGAATGGACGTCTTGATTTCCCAGCACCCTCCCTGCTCTGAGCAGTGGGACCGCCTACGATCCGCGCACCCCAGGGACGCCAACTGAAGACGGACAACACTTCGGCCAGTCGCTGTCCACCACTAGTTCGGTATTTTTCATTCTCCGCCCCGTCGCTGTATTCAGTACTCATGATGTAGGATACGTTCTGCCTTAACCCTTGTAGAGCTGGGACACTGGAGAGCGCCGGGTCTGGAGGGGTTTTGGCTCCTCGGCTGGCGCGGGGTCACGTGACCCTTTGGCACAGAAGAGGTTAAATGTCATTTTTCAGATTTTTTTGCGTCGTATTATTTATTCGGAGATCCGGTCGGATCTGTAAACTTGTATAATATTTTTTTTAACATTTCCATCGCAGTATTTATCCGTGTTACTGGTGTGTGTAGTGTAACATGACAATATTAAAGCATATCTATCAGACTCCGCCTCCTTGACTCCTTCTATTGTCTCAGGTGATCCAGAGGTGGGCGCCGTGCAGGCAGTGGAAACATTACAATGGCCGCAGGTTAGTAAATCAGACGGTGGAGCCATAGACAGAGGTTGGCTATAGATTTTCATTGTACTTGCGGAAATACCCTGCTTGCTGTCAATGAATGGAAGCCGAAACCACTTCCTGCCCTACAGATACAGCGGACACGATTAACTTGATGTTTGTTACATTTTGGTAATTACCATGCTGGGAATCGAGTTATGAGGCTGTGCCAGTCATGTTAAGGATTGCTACATCTGTCTTATTTTGCGCAGCAGAGGGTTTGTTACAATGTATCGGTGCTGCCAATCCTCTGTGAGCACACATCTCTTGCGGACTCTAGACAATAGATACATTGTAACAAACTGCAGAGGGATCTTCAGCTGCATAATGTGAAGCTAGAATGGTTCCATTCACTAACAGCAAGCAGTGTTTCACTGATCCAGGACTGCCTGCACCAAGACACTGTAACAAATCTATCGGCTGTGGGAGCAGAACTCGGTCAGGATGATGTTGTTGTTTTTTAACTGCTCAAGAATATTTCCGTTCACTAACAGCCAGCAGAGTTTGTGATAACTGGGGAGATATGAAACAAGAAGCCGACGGATGGGGGAAATTGTAAAAATTAATGGCAACTGTTAGCTAACGTAGATTTCCACTATAATTTACGCCAGTTTCTGCTGTGGGAGGCCACACCCCATTAAGGCCCTGCCCACTTTAACAAAATTAAAAGGGGCGCTAAAAAGTTTTTTAAAAGTTTCACATTTCTTTACACGTTTGTGTTTTGCGCAAAAATTGGGGACGGTTTAACACCAGAATTCTGGCGCAAGAAATTTCCCACTTTGTGTTTCAATTCTTTGACATATTTAAGATATCTCTGCTGGCTGTCAGTGAATGAGAGCTCTGTGTCTATTCAGCTGAGAGGGATCCAGTGTAGACAATGCTCTGTGAGCTAAATAGCCCAGACTAAACACTGATACATTGTAGCAAACTAGCGGAGAGATCTGTGCAGAGGATTGTCTAGACCGGATGTGAATATATTCGCTAAAGTCCATTTACACCAAATGATGGTTTACATGAGCGACCGACGTCCGGGTTCATCCGCGCAGCCAGTTTATACAGCAGATACAGCGTCGGCTCGGTCAAACAAGAAATCAGTCAGTTGTTCACATTCACCGTATAGGTGAGAACGACCGCCGGTTAAACCGAAAGATTAGTGAACGAGCCGGTGATGAGTTTAATGCCTACATAACTGAATGAAAAGCAAACAATTTATCATTCATGGTTGGATTGTTGGCTGCAGCTAGACAATGCTCTGTGAGCTGAACAACCCAGACTTCAGACTGATACATTGTAGAGATTTGTGAAGCTGCGGCTGATGTTTTTGAGTCACAGAGCATTGTCTACACTGGATACAATTCTATCTGCTTAGCTAGTCCTGCTCTAAGCTAAGAAGTGGATACAATAATATCCAGTCTAGACAATGCTCTGTGAGCTGAACAGCCCAGATTCCAGACTGACACGTTGTACACAGCTAGTCCTTCTTTCAACTGAAAAGTGGATACAATTATATCCAGTCTAGACAATGCTCTGTGAGCTGAACAGCCCAGATTCCAGACTGACACATAGTACACAGCTAGTCCTGCTCTCAGTTGAGACGTGGATACAATTATATCCAGTCTAGGCAATGCTCTGTGAGCTGAACAGCCCAGATTCCAGACTGACACATAGTACACAGCTAGTCCTGCTCTCAGTTGAGACGTGGATACAATTATATCCAGTCTAGGCAATGCTCTGTGAGCTAAACAGCCCAGATTCCAGACTGACACATAGTACACAGCTAGTCCTGCTCTCAGTTGAGACGTGGATACAATTATATCCAGTCTAGGCAATGCTCTGTGAGCTAAACAGCCCAGATTCCAGACTGACACATTGTACACAGCTAGTCCTTCTTTCAACTGAAAAGTGGATACAATTATATCCAGTCTAGACAATGCTCTGTGAGCTGAACAGCCCAGATTCCAGACTGACACATTGTACACAGCTAGTCCTTCTTTCAACTGAAAAGTGGATACAAGTATATCCAGTCTAGACAATGCTCTGTGAGCTGAACAGCCCAGATTCCAGACTGACACATTGTACACAGCTAGTCCTGCTCTCAGTTGAGACGTGGATACAATTGTACCTAGACCAGTGTTTCCCAAACTCCAGCCGAGTGTGATTGTTCACACTTTGCTCTACTGGTGACACCGGACCAAACCTTTTTTTTTTTTTTCGTTTTACCAAACTTCAGTCCTCAGGGACCCCAACAGGTCATATTTTCAGGATATCATTTATCAAGAACACCTGTGGCAATGTCTAAGGACTGACAATAATTACATCACCTGTGCGACAGTGAGGAAGTCCTGAAAACATGACCTGTTGGGGGTCCTTGAGGACTGGAGTTGAGAGACACTGATCTAGACAATGCTCTGTGAGCGGAACACATCAGCAGGAGTTGCACAAATCTCTGCTAGGTTGCTACAATGCATCAGTCTGGAATCTGGGCTGTGTAGCTCACAGAGCATCGTCTACGCTGTATACAAATATATATGCTTAACTAGCTCTGATCTTGGCTGAGAAGCAGATACAATTGTATCCAGTCCAGACAATGCTCTGTGAGCTCAACAGCCCAGGTACCAGACTGATACATTCTAGCAAACTAGTAGACAGATTTGTGCAGCTGCTGCTCATGTGTTCAGTTTACAGAGCATTGTCTACACTGGATACAATTCTATCCGCTTAGGCGGTTCTGCTCTCAGTTGTATCCAGTCCAGACAATGCTCTGTGAGCTCACTCTCTGTACGGCTCATTACTTTGGAAACGTCCAATAAAAAGTGCCTGAGTGCTGAGGCAGAAGGATAATGTTATCGGTCGGCTCCTGCACACGGCGCTCGGTAATTGCCTCTTTGCACGTTGGCTCTTAATGGCCGCGTCTTCCCGAGCGCAGACCCTCCTCAGGGATGAGCGGATGATCCAAGTCACAGGAATCTATCACTTGGAAGTGGATATAAAGTGGCGTCTTCCCCGCTGTGTATTACACGCAGCCGCTGTCTGTCACAGCTATCGCCAGACGCCAGCTTATGTCACATGGCTGCAGAATGGAAATGAGCGCGGTGCAGTCATGTGACATCCAGGGGGAACTTGGGCAGAACTAAAACCTATCACAGCTGAGGGTTTGTTACAATTCTATCCAGTCTGGACACTTCAATATGATCCGAACATCCGGATACAATGTAACGAGCATCACGGCTGGAGTTGTGGGTTGTTGGCACAAAGGACTGTCTAGACTGGATACAACTGTAACAAACCCTCCGCTGTGCCAAGTATTAAGTCAGGATGGTTCATTCTGAAGATTTCGGGTGGATTCACCCATCGAGGATTCTGCTGCGCGTCCGGATCACGGACCAACGGCTGCAGCTTGGGACGCAGGTCTTCCATCGAGCGGCTGAAGTCTGCGGCCGATCCGCCACAAATGTTGCTGATTTTGTCTCGGTTTTTGCTGCAAAATTCGCTGCGGACTTTCTGCTTCTTGCGAACGCGCCTTTAACCCCTTAGTGACGCCGCCCATCATGGCCAGAAGGACGTGAGAATATTATTGTGATTTTCATCTCCACTTTTCAGAAGCCGCACCTCTTTTATTTTCCGGCGCCGCGCGGTTTTTGGGTGCATATAATGTATTGTGGAACTTTTATTCATTTTTTTTGGAGGGCAGCGAGAATTCGCCGTCGTCTATTGTGGCATTTTTTTTGGCAGCTCTGTGAGGGCTTGTCTTTTGTGCTACGCGGTGGAGGTTTTATTGCTGCCATTTTGGGGCACATTTGGCTTTTCTGATCACTTTTATTGCATTTTTTGTGAGGAAAAATAATTAAAAAAAAGAAAGCAGCTCCAATTTTTAGGGTTTTCTCTTTTTTACAGTGTTTGTTGTGCAGGATAAAAGGCGATTATATGATCAGCATTGATTGTGGTGTGGAAGCAGTTAACAGCGGGGATCTGTGTTCTCACCGATCCCCGCTGTTGCAGTTCAAGCTTGACGAAGCCCATCAGGGTCTAAATGTCGCGGCTGGGCTCTTGCCATGAGCTGAAATAAAGCTCTATTGATGATACTCTCCTGCTGTTTGGAGTGCTGCCTCTACATACCGATCCCCGCTGTTGCAATGGGAGGACGACTGTCAGTCGCCGCTCACTCCCGCTGCGGATGGCGCACGCTCAGCTGCTGAGCCCATTCCAGCTATAGGATGTACGGGTACGCCCATTCAAGGGAAGAACGGGGTCAAAAGCAATCCGCCAATTCTGGAGAAACAAAGATGGCCGCACCGCCGCTCTGACTACCAGATGCACGCTGTGTATTAGTATGTATTGGTAGTCTAAGACACCACATGCTGCTCTGATTGGTCAGTGCCGCTTACATACTAATACATGGTGCGCGTCAGAGAGGCGATGCGGCCATCTTTGTTTCTCCAGGATCGGAGGGTCCCTTTAAGAGAAGTGGGGGTTGATTGTAATTTTTTATGGGGCGTTCCCCTTTAATGTCTCTTCTTTCAGGGTCTTCCCTGGGTTGGAGGGTCTGCGTCCTGTATACGCCGTATATGACTTCCCATATACCAGGCGGGTCAGACACAGATTAGCCTCAGATTAGGCAGATGGTGTCAGTGGGACGATGAGACGGTCAGTAATGAGCTGCACTATGTGATCCGTCGGTGGCCATAGAGGAGCAGCAATGAGTGACTGCAGCTCCCAGCAGGGCCCCTTTAAGTCCAGGATGATGGGGGTTGTAGTTCTCTTGTCCCTGCTCCCCGGGATGTCTGCGCTGGAGTTCACGGTCTACCGGATGCAGCAGTTCAGTCTGGAGGGTCGCAGCCATGGTGAGTGGATCCATGTATGATGGGATCTCCTGACACACCTGGGGTGATAGCAGGAGTGAGCGGGGGAGGGGTCCTCCGTCAGATCTAGATCCACTACAGCGATGTCATCTGTATCATACGTTCTAGAAGGACTCCCATCGTGACCCACTACCTTCAGTGCAGATGACTCATTACGAGGCCTGTGAGAAGGTTGGATAGTGACTCCCATCCAATAGGTGGCGCTGTGGAGGATTATTGCATCGCTCATTTGCATAGCTTTTTCCCATGGAGCATTGCATGGTTTCTAGGACATCTGGTTTCTGTAACATCTTTCCTGAGCTCCGGTGACCAGAACTGTCCGCAGTATTCCATATGAGGTCTGACAAGTGCCTTATATAGTGGGAGGATAATGTTCTCGTCCTTCGCCCCTATACCTCTTTTAATGCACCCCAAGACTTTATTAGCTTTTGCAGCAGCTGACTGGCATTGGTTGCTCCAGTTAAGTCTACAGTCCACTAGTACCCCCAGGTCCTTTTCCATATCACTTTTCCCTAGCTGTACCCCATTCAGTGTATATTGGTGACATCCGTTTCTCCTGCCCATGTGCAGAACCTTACATTTATCAACATTGAACTTCATTCACCATTTTCCTCCCCAAGCCCCGGCTCATCTCGGTCCGTTTGTAGCTGTACATTGTCCTCCGTTGTATTGATTATATTGTATAATTTTGCGTCATCTGCAAATATTGATATTTTGCTGTGCAGCCCCTCTATCAGGTCATTGATAAATATGTTGAACACAATGGGGCCTAATACTGAACCCTGTGGCACCCCGCTAGCGACGGGGGCCCAATCAGAGTACAAACCATTTATTACCCCCCTCTGCTTTCTATCTCTGAGCCAATTCTTTACCCAGATACACACGTTTTCTCCCAATCCGAGCTTCTCATTTTATATATCGGCCTATTATGTGGCATGGTGTCAAATGCTTTAGAGAAGTCCAGATATACGAGATCAATAGACTCTCCCAGGTCCAGCCTAGAGCTTACTTCATCGTAGAAGCTGATCAGATTGGTCTGACATGATCGCCCCCTCATGAATCCATGCTGGTGAGGAGTTATTCCCTTGTTCTCCTTGAGGTATTCTAGGATTGAATATTTTTCCAATTATTGAAGTGAGACTTACCGGCCTGTAGTTACCAGGCTCTCTTTTGGACCCCTTCTTGTATATTGGAACCACATTGGCAATGTGCCAATCCAGTCGTACAACCCCGGTCTCTATAGTGTCCATAAATATAAGATTATGGCCTAGCTATCACATCACTTAGTTCCCTTAGAACCCTTGGGTGTATTCCATCTGGACCCGGTGATTTATACATTTTAATCCTTTTTACCCCGCTCTGCCATTCCTCTGTCATGGTGTAGATTCCACCTGGTGATGAAACCATCTTGCAGGAATACCGTCCCCTGCGGGCAGGAAGCTTCTTGTAGTTGCCGCAGATTAGATGGCGGTACTGACATGTTCTGAGCAGCTGACAGGAAGGGGTCAGCGATTCATGCTGCTTGTGCCAAATTCTGACCTCCCATCAGCACGGGGCAACAGAAATCTGGATCCATCTGACCAGGCGAGGATCGCTATAACTACCGGCACCTGGTCCCAGCCATATGGACAGGTTTGAGTTGCCATGTTGGTTGTGGTAGGTCATGTGACCACACTGTACATGGGTGCCATTCTCTCTGCAGGGTGCAGGTCTGTGCAGGTCAATGCCGAGAGCCGGACTCCGGACGCTGAGCTCCTGACTCGCCGTTGTGTCCTCATGAGAGTCACTGACTTTTCTATGGAGAAATGGACCAGAATCTTGTCCCAGTCTGCAGCTGCCATCCTCATCCTGGTGCCAGCATACCTACCCGCTGAGCTGACCGGACCAGAGCAGGTAGGTGCAGCATCAGCTCTAACCAGGAACATTCTTCACGGCCCCAATAACAGTGCATTGCAGGTCCATGCCAAAAGTCGAAAACTGCTGCGAAACGTAGGCAGACTCTAGGACCCAGTGGGCTTCTGGGGGACCATTCATAATGTATGCTTGTAAACAGTGGTAAAGACTCCCAATGGCCTATGTTTGCCCCAAGTTGGCATTGCCAGCATGATGGATCATTCCAGGGCTGAACTCAGATTAAAAAGCAGCCCTGGTACACAAAATCTCAGCAGCCCACATACAATATCGCCCCTCCCCCTACTGCAGGTACAACGAGCTTTACTTTACTCTGAGCTGAAGGTATCATTGGCTGTTATTGTTTGCCACCAAAGCTGATGTCATAACATAAGTACAGGTCCAGAACCAACCTGAGGACTGAGGTTGCATAAATACAGCACCAGAACAAAGATCAACAAAGGGATACATTGTGAAGTTCGATCATCCCCGGCTATATAAGCTTGTACCACGTGAAACTACACCTAATATGAGCTGAACGATGGTGAAGTATGATGGGAGTTGTCAGATCAGGAATAGGAGGATTGTTACCACCCATCATCACTCCACAGTGACCATATGACTGATCAGAGGCAGCCAGTGGTAGAAGAAACACATGATGTCATCCCTAATTAGTTGTGTGGTTTTCTTCTCCATCTAGTCCAGATCAACATGATAGTTTCTCCCGGACACAACTTGCCACACAGATCTCTTTTGGCTCTTTCATTTTCATATCCGTCATCCCTATATTAAGATAATCTCTCTAAATAGTGCTGCACACCAGTGCAACATACAGCGCCCCGAGTAATGAATAACAGGCCACAGTCCCCATGTAGTAAATAAGGAGGCATACTGCCCCCCCTGTAATAAATATTACACTGTACCGTCCCCTGTAATACTGAGCCATATTGGCTCCTGTAATAATTATCTACAACGAGGCACCCAAAGGAAGCGGACTCTTCTTCAGGTGGGCGGATGTTACCAGTACCGGCTTCTGTTCCTAGGTGAATGCCCGCGGACCCCTCTGAGGCGGGACGCCTGCTGACGTTGTTGGCGAAGGCTGCGTTCGGCTCCAGTGACTTTCATTTTTTTCCCAACATGTTTGTGATGGCGGATTCATATGGAAAACATGCAGCTGTGAGGTTTTGTTTCCTTTTCAGCACGGAGTGAGATCTGGTGAATGCGGAGGGTGAGGCGAGGGTGTCATGGCATGGTTCATCAAAACTGTGTGAGCAAACAGATGACTGGTCCTCCATCATGCCAACGCATCTGCCAACACAGCGCTGGGGGTTGAGCAACGTTTGATCAAAATAGCATGACACCCTTGCCTCACCCTCCGTAATCACCTGATCTAATGCCCCCCCCCCCCACTGATCAGCTGTTCTCTCAGATGATTCCTGCAGGAAGAAGACAGCTCCATTCTCCCTGCGGTGGCCAGGCTTGGTATTACAGGTCAAGTCCCCACTAAGGTAAATTGGAACTTTTTCTGTAACACCAAGTCTGGCCACTGTCTTCTTCCTACAGGAATCCTCTCAAAGCACAAGATCCAGATATCAGCTAATCAGCAGGGATCCCAGGCAGCAGATCCCTGCTGATCTACTGCTGATAGGCCATTGTACAGTATGTGATATTTGGGGTCCCTGTTATGGATTTTGCACCAGGGCTTCAAGTTGCGATCCTGGTACAAGTCACCAACATAACCGGTAACCAGTTTGGAAGGACAACAAGACACCTGCACACAACATGGGGCACTCTTCCAGTAGTAGTTATCATCACCTGTCCATCTTCCCTCAATGTCATGAAATGCTAAGATCATCCTGAAAATGGCCAAAGCTCCACCAAAAATGATGAAGACCTGGACTGTGGTGGTCTGACATGACTCCCCTCTATTATTCATTCACCTCATGCCATTCACAGCTTTTCATGGAACGAGAGATGGAGATACTCAGGAATGAGACCCTCCTGCCCGTCTACTTCACTCTAGAGGATCCAGACCTTCTCGAGATGTATAGGGAAAGCAGAGCAGTCTCTCTGTCACTCACCTCCTCGTCGGCCTTGGAAGGTAGGTTCATGTCGACTTGTTGGAGCAGATCCGGATCTGAGGATGCCCCTGGTAAAACAGAACAGAGTGCCCATAATATGCCCAAACACCTTCCAGATAATACCACCATATAGTGCCCACAATGCTTCACTCCTCAACATTCAAATTGCAATACTACGAAGGAAAAGTCGTGAAATTATGGAAATCTCCGGCTGGATAGACATGATATATAGAGACATACTGATATGCAAATGATGAAGAAATTAATAAAAGATATTAAAAACATCTGGATTTATTTATTATCAAGTATAAGTGCCGCCCGCAGAAATACCCGCGCCTACAGATGCCAACAGGGAGGTTATTGAGGAATGTTCTGCTACTCTGAACGAACTCGGGCACACGAATCATTCCCTGCTGGCGGCTCCCTTTGCAATTGCCGACCAATGCCCCCCCTCGATGTGCTCCATGGGAGACGAGCCCGGAGACGCTGCTGGCCATGGTACCATGTTTAGGCCACGCAGGCTGCTCACAGCTACATGAGCAATGTTTGGCCTGGCGTTGCTGTGTTGAAAAATGGTGCTTCGGTCACTTTGGAGAAATGGCAGTACTGCTCCACAACCAAATCAACGCTAAGCTGTTGGTATACCTGGGATGCAGCCCAGAGGGGTGCCGCTACCGTACATTATACCACCCCACATCATAATCTGTGGAGTAGGACCACTGTGACGTTCCCTCGTGAAGGCCTCTTCATGGTGTTGCCCACATGGTCTGAGATAAAGGCCGGACTTATCGCTGAACAGGACAGACCTCCATTCCAGCCTCCATTGCCATCTTGCTTTGCACCATTATAACCTTAGAGAGCAGTGATGTAAGGTCATGTCTGCTCGTGGCCCAATGACATGCAAGCGTCTTCTGATGGCCCAATGACATGCAAGCGCCTTCTGATGGCCCAATGACATGCAAGCGTCTTCTGATGGCCCAATGACGTGCAAGCACCTTCTGATGGCCCAATGACATGCAAGCGTCTTCTGATGGCCCAATGACGTGCAAGCACCTTCTGATGGCCCAATGACATGCAAGCGCCTTCTGATGGCCCAATGACGTGCAAGCACCTTCTGATGGCCCAATGACGTGCAAGCGCCTTCTGATGGCCCAATGACATGCAAGCGCCTTCTGATGGCCCAATGACATGCAAGCGCCTTCTGATGGCCCAATGACATGCAAGCGTCTTCTGATGGCCCCATGACATGCAAGCGCCTTCTGATGGCCCAATGACATGCAAGCGTCTTCTGATGGCCCAATGACATGCAAGCGCCTGATGATCCGTCTGTGCAGAGGTTTGACTCTGAGCACCTATTGCTGTCATTCAGGTTCGTTGGTGTTCTCCCAACCACTGGGACCAGGAATGTTGGACACTGCTGACATCTCGGCCTACAGCAATCTGCTGGGCGATGAACCAAGATCTTTCGGTTCAAGGATTCTGTGCCGATCGTTTTGCAACAAGTGGCAATAAATGGCTCGTGGATGAACAGGAGGCATCGCACCTTCACACAACAAGAGTCACCTGATTTCTGAGGTTTCATGTGGCTGAAAAAACGTGCTATTAATCTGGCTTTTATACCATTGAGGCCCCTCCCACATGCCACAGATTGCAGATAGATGCTTGAACATTTACATATTTTACCTAAACGTCCTCGATTTGCATAGCCTCATGGCTCCTCCTTCTGGGTGTTGCAACTTTTAATGTTGAAGAGTGTATAAAGTGCAAACGTAAGTGTCTCTGATCACCGTGAGGTTTGATTGGTTGTCTTCTGGATCTATATTGTATCATCTTAAAGGGCCAGTAGACTTAGAGGGATAAAATAATAAAAGTGCAGTCCAACAAAGTCATCTGCTCCAACAATAGCAGGAAGAACGTGTCAATCGTATATTACAATGCCGAACAATATGTTCATTTGTACTTAAAGTATATTTCCATAATGAGCAGATTAGGAGGTGGGGGGAGGGGGTGCATTGGGCTTTACACACACAACATGTCTATATATTAATGACCCCCTTCAGAAAGTAATCTTTGGAATGCTGCCTTCTGTTGGACCTCATGGGCCTGTTATGCAGGCCTCCATTATCATGTCAGTACTTGGCCTAGTGGACCATCATTTAGCCCACTGGTGGACCAGTCCAAACATGGCCATGGGATTCAAGACACTTCCATACAATGAATACAGTGAAAAAGTGACCTCCTAATACAAGATCCTCATTTTTCAGGAGGGCAGTTGTAACCTGGGATGATTTAGTGATCCTGCACTGAGCAGGGGGTTGGACCAGATGACCCAGGAGAACCTGATGACCCCGGAGGACCTTTCCAACTCTACCAGTCTAGGATTCTATGACCTAAACAGCAGGCAGGGCGGTGGTGGTGGTGGTGGGGTTGTAGGGATGTGGAGCTGCATGTCTGAGTATAATAGAAGAAGAATCTAGATGTGAGCAGTTGTGTAGCTATAGGGAGTGCTGCTGTAGGGGTTTACATACACCTAGTTTAGGTTTCCTGAGGACTGCCATATATGCATTTGAAAAGTCCTCAGACCCTTTCATCTTTTACATCTTGTTATTTTGTGGCCTTGTGTTTCCCCATCATTCTCAACTCAATTCCCCACATAATGGGAAAGTTTGGAATAATCTATTATACTTGTCATTCATGGCTTAATAGAAGGGGTCATTGTCTTGTTGGGTGACCCTTCTGCCCGGTCTGAGGTCCCTTGCACTCTGAATCAGGTTTTCATTATTCCTGCACTTTGTTCTATTCAGCTTTTCATCCCCCCTGACCGGTCTCCCCTCCGCTGTACGATGCTCCACCACCAGGTAATGAGCGGCGCCTGGTTTCCATCCACCCTGACCCGTCTCCCCTCCCCAGCATAATGCTCCATCACCAGGCTTCACTGTAGGGATGGTATTGGGCAGGTGATGAGCGGCGCCTGGTTTCCATCCACCCTGACCGGTCTCCCCTCCCCTACCCATCATGATGCTCCATCACCAGGCTTCACTCTAGGGATGGTATTGGGCAGGTGATGAGCAGCATCTGGTTTCCATACACCCTGACCGGTCTCCCCTCCCCCTACATGATGCTCCACCACCAGGCTTCACTCTAGGGATGGTATTGGGCAGGTGATGAGCGGCACCTGGTTTCCACCCACCCTGACCAGTCTCCCCTCCCCCAGCATGTTGCTCCACCATCAGGCTTCACTATAGGGATGGTATTGGGCAGGTGATGACCGGCGCCTGGTTTCCTACAGACAGAATGTTTACAGGCCAAAAAGTCGAATATTGCTTCTATCAGAGCAGAGAATCTTGTTTCTCACAATCTGAGAGCCTTTAGGGTCCTTTTGGTAACTCCAGGCGGCTTTCATGTGTCTTACTGAGGAGGCTTCTTTCTGGCCGCTCTACTATAAAGCTCCGATTGGTGGAGGCTGCAGTCATGATTGACCTTCTGGAAGTTTCCCCCACACAATCTTTGGAGCTCAGGCAGATGACCGTTGGGTTCTTGGTCACCTCTCTTACCAAGACCCTTCTCCCCTTTAGTCTGGTGGGTCGGCGGCTCTAGGAAGAGTCCTGGGTGTTCTTCCTTGTAAGTATTATTGAGGCCGCTGGGTTCTTGGTCTCCTCCCGTACAAGACCCTTCTCCTCCTTAGTTTGGTGGGTCAGCGGCTCTAGGAAGAGTCCCAATTGTTCTTCCATGTAAGTATTATGAAGGCCGCTGAGCTCTTGGGAACTTTCAGGGCAGCAGAAATGTTTTTGTAGCTTCCCCAGATCTGAGCCTCCACACAATCCAGTCTCTGAGCGCTACCGTAAGTTTTGTCCTCCTCGTGGCTTGGTGTCGGCTCTGATCTGCATTGTGAGCTGTGAGACCCCAGGAGGGTCTTTTATGTCTACTCAACTGAATTTCCCACAGGTGACTCCAATCAAGGTGTAGAAACATCTTGGAGGGGATCAAGAGAAATGGGAGCCCCCAGAGCTAAAGTGTCAGACCACAGGCGGTGAATACTTCTGTCAGTGTAAAATGGTAGTTTTTCATTTTTCAAAAATGACAAAAATTTCTCCCATTCTGTTGTCACTTTGTCATTTTGGGGTACTGAGTGCAGAATGAGGGGGACACAAGGCCACAAGGTAACAACATGTAAAATAAAAAGTCTGAAGGCTTTCCAATTTACTTGTAAGCAGTAATATACGCTAGCGGTACTCTTAGTGACATGTGACATACTTGAACCCCTAGTTTAGGGCCCATGAGCGTTTGGAGTGCGACCTATAGCACAGGCTGTAACCTCATCGTCTCTCCCTCTATATGTTCTCAGTCATGATCGGCATGGTGATGGGAAGCGGTTTTCAGATGACGACCAGTGAGGTGCAAAGTAAGCCCATCAAGAGCCCCGCCATGGTCACCCTGGAGGTAAGAGGCCGACGCAATGGGGGTCTTGTATGGAGACAGCTGGTGTATCTAAATGCGGCTCTGGATGTTTTCGGTCACCTCCCTCATGCAGTTACCTTTCACTCTTCACGTCTGATATTTTTGGTAATTTGTTTTCTCATTTCACATGTTTTTGTCTTAACACATTTTTGTTTTTATATCAGACCCCATTATAAAAACTGCTCTGTCTCCAAAAATGTATCTGGGGCCCCCAGCCTTCATGCTGCCGGAGGTGAAGTGTGAAATGCTCCCCCCCTGCAAAAAGAACCCACTCATATTGCAGGCATTGAAAGCCCCAATACACAAGATACCCAACACATAACTGAACCACAGAGACTTGTCGGAAGTAATAGAGTAATAGTGTCTCCAATAGGCAGAGTCCCCCGAAGTAATAATAGTGTATCCCTTAGTGTCACCAATAGTATTAGTGACCCCATTAATAGTCTCAGTAGCAATAGTGACCCCAAAAGTGGTCTTGGTAGTAATAGTGGCCCTATTAGTGCTCCCAGTAATGATAGTGACCCCTGTAGTATTAGCATCCCTGGACCTACAGCTGGGTGGCAACCCGACAGGCATGTTAATCGTTCACTTTGTAGTACCAGTCCGACAACGGCCACCACTGCTGACTCTACGACTCCCGACCTCTCCAGTGTCTGCGCTCTGTACAGGCCAGTGTCTGCATTCAGGAATACAGACACCGGGGGGTGGGGTGAGATCAGGGTTTAGAGACTCAGACTGAATGATGCTGCAGACTGAAATGCCTGTCAGGTTGCTGCCCGTCTGGCTCCCAGCTGGCAATTATCTTTTATCGGCCATTGATATGGTTGGTAAAAGGTAATTATTGGCTGGGTGGCAACCTGCCGCCACCACTTTGATGTCCTGCAGCCTGCCGTTTGAGGCGGCAGTCTCAGATGGCTTCATGGTAGGGGCGCCCTTGATCTGGGGTAATACAGTAAGTAACATGCAGTGGGAGGAGGAGGGGGATGAAGCTGCAGTTACTCTTTCTTTCAGTGAGACTGCATGCTGTGAGAGGGGAAGCAAAGCAGCATAAAAGAACATCTTCTTGGCTCTGAGCACAGAACTGTTATCGAGCAGCCTTAAGAGAAGACAAGCATTTAGGCTTCATGTACATGGCTTTATTAAGGTCCACTTAGACACAACGATTATCGCTCAAAAGATGCCTCTCAAGCGACTTTTGAGCGATAATTGTGTCATTTGCAGCCCAAGATGATCGCTTAAGATGAGACCCCGCTTGTCTTCTGCATCCTATAGTTCCCCGCTCCGAGCTCCGGCTGTTATACAGCCGAGCGCTCGGAACAGAGGATGCAGAAGACAAGCGGGGTGTCCCCGCTTATCTTCTGCATCCAGATGTTTTCTGCACGGAGCGCCCAGCTGTTATACAGCCGAGCGCTCCATGCCAGCAATGAAGTACACAGCTGGACCGTTGTGTTCTTCATACCCCGCCTGTTATCACGGAGCAGGATACAGCTGAAACTATAGTATCAGCTGTATCCTGTGTAAATCCCTGATAAGGCTCATCATTGTCTTTCAGCATGCTGAAAGACAACGATGAGCGATGGTTTAATGAAAACTGGACGATGTCAGTGCAGTTACAAATAACGATTATTGCTCAAAAGACGGCTTTTGAGCGAATTTTGAGCGATAATCGTTGTGTCTAAATGGGCCTTTAGAGCTGGCATAGAGGTGAATGAGGCCCTTATTGTACCCCTGAATGCCATCTGTACCCCTGAATGCCATCTGTACCCCTGAATGCCATCTGTACCCCTGAATGCCATCTGACTTCATACAAAGGTTTTTCCTTTTGGATTACAGATAAAAATTAGGCATAAACCTGTCTGGTCCTTCCAGCCCCACGGCTTCTAGGGGGTATATATCTAGACCTACGGCACCTGAGGGGTCTGTAATACACGATCACAGAAGGAAGGAAAAGACCCCAAAATGTACACGTTACACACAACGACTGCTGCACATGTAATGGTGGGGAGAGAATGATACAAAGTAACAATCCCAGTGATACAAAGTGTTGTGGGGTCTCCCCCAGCCACAGTACTGGAGAATCCTCGTGTATACAGTACGATGGCACATTAGAGGGGTCTCTGCTGCCGCCGCGTCCTTCTGGGTCAGGATGTGATGGGGAGATCCTGTGTAAGGTACCGGTAGCTGCGCACATTCTGAAGGGACGGCTGGATTACATGTAGATATAGGAGGGTTGCCTGTAAGACAGAAAACCCGGATGATGATGACTTTCCCTTTATCTAGGGCCAATTATCAGGACATGAAGGAACCGCAGAGCCCCCCACAGTTGTGGTGGTTGCACATTATGACGCCTTCGGAGCCGCTCCGGTAAATATGGTTCATGGAATGAGATCTCACAACACATCTATCCCTCTCTCTCCAATATGTCTTCCACCTCTTCCCACAGCTCCTGGCGCACGGTGCGGACTCTAACGGCAGTGGAGTGTCGGTACTTCTGGAGATGATCCGTCTTTTTCACTTTCTGTATAATAGCCCCCAGAGCCGCGGCAGGTGAGGCGCTCTATTCCCCTCTGATGTCAGGCGTTGGCAGCTCGGATGTTTTCTGCATCTTTCGCTTTTTTCAAGGTTACAGTCTCGCTGCGATGAGTGGAAGTCAATGGACAGAGAAGTGTCCAGACTATTGCAGAGTACCCAGGAGTGGCAGGGGTGCTGCATACAGAACCTTCTCTGTGTGTACGAGTACTAGCCTGGCTCTTCTAGGCTTCAGCAGCCATCATGAAGGGATGATGTTTCATCCATAAGAGGTCCAGCTCATTTCCCCACATACCCATCATTGTGCCTGGTACTGCAGCTAGAGGTAGTTGAGCTGATTGGGGCAAGCAGGTCACCTCCTCGGGGGCCACGGAGTTAGAGGCGGCCACATTCTGGCTTCTTGGACTGCAAGGAGTGGAGTGCGCCCCCCACTGAGCAGACCGAGCGCACAAGGTCCTGGCGGCAGCTGGACGAACGCACAAGTGATGAGGACCCAGGAGCAGCAGGATATTGGTCTGGGGGTCTTAATTTACTTTAGGGGTCTGTAGCAGATAAGTCGATTAAGGGATCTTAGCTTAAATGTTGACGTCTTGATGAACAACATAATGGAGTCAGTATTTGATCTACTAGAGAATGATATCAGCATTATTTCATGCCGGGGGTATTTTTTATGCTGTCCTGAAGGCAAAATCACCCGAAACAGTGGTGGGAACAAGTGTCAGTACCAGGCAGTGCTCCCTCCATTGTGATGCCCACCACCCTTTAACCCCTTAACAACACAGGCCTTTTTTAAAATCATTTTTGGCTCTCCTCACCACTTTCATTAAAACATAACTCTTTCATTAATCCATTGACGTCGCAGTCTGAGGGGGGTTTTTTGGGGGACGAATTGCATTTTTCCGTGGTTCTATGTAATGTACCGTATAAAGAACTGAAAAACTTCCAAAAATTTCTAAGTGGAGTGAAATTTTAAAAAATGCAATACAGCCATCTTCGAGCAGGGCGGGGGGGGGGGGGTGTCTTGTTTTTAGAGCGTACACGCTGCGGCAGGAACAATCTAACGTTATTAGATTAACTTCAGTGCGATTACGATGACCCCAAATTTATTAGTTTCGGGTTTTTTGCTGAACTCCTTTTCAAAAATATAATCTCCTTGGAAAAAAAATAATTTTCTGATTCCGTCTTCTGACCTATTTGTTGTGCGGGGACTCAATTCTTGCAGGACAGCCTGATGTTTGTGTTGGTACCATTTGGGACTACATACGACATTTCGATCAATTTTTATTAACTTTTTTCTTGGAGACGGGGGGGGGGGGGGGGGGGGGGGGTGTCACAAAAAAAATGTGAAATTCTAGCGTTGCGTCTCCCCCTGCGGGGTAAATAATGCGAGACTTTGATAGATCTGACTTTTACGGATGCAGCGATACCAAATATGTTTGGTTGTTTTTTCAAAAGGTTCCAGGCTGCCATGGCAACCGAACAGCACCTTGCGATCTTATAATGGGTTGACAGGGATTGACTTATTGTGGATTGACAGAACCATTTAAAGGGTTAACAGCTCTGATCACCATTTACACTGATCAGCTGATTGTGGCCCTTGCAGGCGAATGTCAGCTATCAAAAATAGGGGTTAAATTGCCATTGTTTAATGATATGGATTTGCTGACATCTCCCTCTAATCATAGTGAGGGAACTCTGTTCATTCTGTCCAAATCTACACAGCAAAGCTGACAAGTGAACTGTGAAAAACAGGACATATCAGCCTTTTGTGACTGTTCTAGTCCTATATTTGTTGTGTTCCTCCAGGTATAACATCCTGTTCTCGCTGACTGGAGGGGGAAAATTCAATTACCAGGGCAGCAAGCGCTGGATCGAGGAGCATCTGGACCATTCCGGTATGAGATACGTGATGATATCATCTCATGATGTGGATTTTAATCTACATAGGTCTGAAATTCTGATTTCATCCTATGTCATTATTGGGCTCGGGCTAAGTTTTCTGTGTTAGAGCCAGGAGTTTACATAGAACTCAGAGGACCT
This sequence comes from Eleutherodactylus coqui, assembly GCA_035609135.1. Classification (NCBI taxonomy): domain Eukaryota; kingdom Metazoa; phylum Chordata; class Amphibia; order Anura; family Eleutherodactylidae; genus Eleutherodactylus; species Eleutherodactylus coqui. The sequence goes on from CM069409.1 coordinate 12,088,520, forward strand.
TGTAGGACAGCTTGGAATTTTGGTCCCCGCAGTCCCCTGATCCCCCTGCCCCCCCCAAACAATTATACATCTATATCTCAGAGACGGCATATCTAAAAGACAACCTTTATTATACGCTGTACTTTTATGCAGCAGCTTAGCCCTAACATACCTCTAAATAATACAGTCATATAATAGTGAGATACCAGTTCTACACAGTGATAGTGATTACAGTGCAGTTACCTCCAGTGATGGTGATTGCAGTGCAGTTACCTTCAGTGATAGTGATTACAGTGCAGTTACCTCCAGTGATAGTGATTACAGTGCAGTTACCTCCAGTGATAGTGATGACAGTGCAGTTACCTCCAGTGATAGTGATTACAGTGCAGTTACCTCCAGTGATAGTGATTACAGTTACCTCTAGTGATCACAGGTGGCATCTTTTCTGAACGGTGACATCCGGTTTATATTTTCTTCTCTTTCTGGGTGCAGAATGCCATGAAGAGCTCTTCCAGCCATGATTCAACTCTGAACACACTTCCCATTTTGCCACAACCTCCCTGGTCATCTCAGTATGCTCACCCATAGTATTACTGTTCCCTCTGTGCCCCTCAAAGTTGTAATGCCCCCACTGTGGCCTTACAAAGGGATAGTTCACCCTGAAGGCCACAGCTCACCAGCAGCAGGACAATGTTGATAAATCACACTACTGCCGGTCCAGATATAGCGTGGATCGGGACAAGAGTCTGACTCTTCCCCCAGTCTTCTGTTCTCTGGCATGGAGCCGGGTGGTGTCCACCACTGTTTATTTGCTGAAAGTTCCGTGTTTCTCTCATACAGTCATAGAGGTAAATGATAACATCTTAGCTGCCACTAGGGGGAGCTCATCGAGGACTGATTTATTACTGAGTTCAATGGGAGCTGAATAAACCCCCTAGTGGTGGCTGCATGGGGACAGAATATTATCATGTACTTTGTCACAGCCTATCTGTAATTTTAGATAGAGGAGTAAACCCATGAGAATACGGAAAGAAAATACCAATTCTATGCAGATTCCCTGATTGGGTTCAAATATTAGACCTCAGAGGCGCAATGAAACAATACTGACCACTCAATGTAGAGAAGACAAAATAACAGGAGGGGGTGGAGTATGGCACCTGTCTTCTGTGCCATGACCCCAATGGCTATGAGTTGCCGCAGTGTAGAAACTAGACTGTATAAGAGGTTGAGGAGGCATAGAGACTTTATGTATACTACAACGTGAGAAGCCATAGCAAGCTGATGAGTTCATCGTCCCCTATATACCAACCTGACACTATAGGTCACCGGTTACTGAGTTATTCTCTGATCCTTTAGAAACAAGCATCCTTCACGAAAATGTGGCTTTCATCCTGTGTCTGGACACATTGGCCAATGGGGACTCTCTCCACCTTCACGTCTCTCGACCTCCAGCGGAGGGAACGGCTCAGTGGAAGTTCATGAAGGAGCTTCAGTCGGTTTGTGAACTTTAACGTGTAACTCCAGTGCAGTAAGCCCCCATGCACACTGTGCTCTGCATTACTAGAATGTATGCTCGTTCCTCTTGTAGCCCCTCCCAACACCTTAATGTAATCTACATTCTATTAATTGCTTTTATTGTGTTTGCCGTTCAACCTTCTTTGAGGGAATCTCCTGTGAAGTCCCTCGCAGTGAGCAGTTGATGATGTGGACTCTTTGGTCATTGCAGGTCGTTCTGTCACCTCCGTTCCTTGGTGTTAATTTTTCAGTTGTTCACAAGAAGATTAATTTGGGGGAGAACATTCTGGCGTGGGAACACGAGCAGTTCAGCTTACGGAGACTCCCGGCTTTTACAGTCTCCCACCTGGACAGCCACAAGAACGGTTTGAAGAACACCATCCTAGACACCAGGTAGAGGATCTTCTTCTCCTTCACTATTCGCCTTCCCCATCTTCTTACTTCATCATCGGTATCTTTTCCTCCTTGTTTTCTTCTTTGACAACTTTTTCTTTTTCTCCTTCCTTCACCTTCTTTCCACTCACCTTCTCAGTCTTCTTATTCCTCTTTTCCATCATCCTCATTTTCTTCTCCACCTTTCGTAGTATTCTTCTTAAACTTTTCCTTCTTCATTATCTTCTACTTCACCTTTCGTTCCAACATCATGATTCGGTTCTCCTCTTGTCCTTCTTCTCCGCCTTCTTTTTTGTTCCATCTTCATGATTCTGTTCTACTCTTCTTACTTCTTATTTTCCATCATCATTTTATTTTCTGCATTTTCATCGTCTTCTTAACCTTTTTCTTCTCCTTCTTTGTTGCTTGTTCTGTGATCATGCTCTTCTCTTCTCCTTCCTCACTTTCTTTCTGTTCGGCGCCTCCACCCCCTTATGCTTCTTTTCCATCACCATGATTTTTCTGTCTTCCTTATTCTTCACCTATTTTTTCCTTGTTATCTTCTTCACTTTCCTTTTTCATTTCTGTTCCACCCCCATGGTTGTGTTCTCCTCTTCTCATTTTGTTCTCCTTCCACCTCACCTTCTTTGTCTTCTTCCTCACCCCCAGTCTTTCATGTTTTGTTTGTTCTTAGCCTTTGTTTTTACTTCTTTGTTCTTCGCTCTCAATCTTCTTTCTCCGTAATGATTTTATCCTCTGTCTCCTTATTTGTTCTTCTTAACCCCTTATTGACGGGGGCCATTTAGGCCTTAAAGAACAACCAATTTTCAAGTTTTTTTCTGTCGTGACTCTTCTACCTAATTTTTCCATTAAAATGGCTGTATAAGGGCTCTTGGCGGGACAAGTTGTATTTTCCAAAGCCATCATTTTTGAGTTTATAGCATTTTTTGTGATTTATGGTCATTGTAGACCCACACAACATCAATTCTTTAGAAGCATTATACATTACAGTTAAGTGTTAAACTTTTCCCATTGAATGGGCTGGATCTTCTTTTTTCCGGCACATTTGACAATCATGTCCGTACGTCTGTCCTCTGGCGAGTTTGGTTGGTGAGCTGATGTTTCTCTTTTTATTCTCTTTTGTATTGCATTGTGTTATTGTATTCCATAGCTATTATTGATTTTTGGGGGGGAAGACGGGAAAAAAAATAAATTCCACAATTGTTTTTCTTTATTTCATTTTTACAGCATGCAGAATGAATAATGTGATCCCATTATTCTCCGGGTGGCGCCATTCCCGGCGATCCCAGGTTTATTTTTTACGTTATGCTATTGTCGCCCGTTCTCCCACCGACGGCGCTCTATCTTCATTCATCCCATGTTTGGGAACAGACAGCATTTTGCTCACTTTTTATTTAGATATTTCTAAAGCCAAGAATAACAAAACCGCCATTCTGGCCCTTTTTTTACGGCGCTCATCGCGCCATTTAAGTGATATGTTAAATTAATTCTGCGGGTCCGTGCGATTACGTCAGTACCGGATTCATATCATTTTTAATATCTTGCTACTTTTTCACAGGTGTATATTTTCGTTTTGTCGCATTCAAAGACCCCTACAGATTTTTTGTCTAGGTGCTGTTTTGAGGTTTTTTTATTTTTCGGGACTAATCATAGTTTTTCTTGTCCCAATTCATGATCCATATGACTTTTTGATCACTTCGCATTCCGTTTTTTTTGTGAGGTGAAATATACAAAATTATCTATTTTCGCAGAATTTACCGTTCGAGTTAAATACTGCACTGACTTTTTTCCATGAATAAGTACGAATACGGTGACACCAGATCTGATATATATATATATATATATATATATATATATATATATATATATGTATATATATATATTCTCTTTTAAATAGTAAAGGGGGAGTGAGAGTGCAACGGTTTTATTATATTTTTACTTTCCACTTCTATCCCTCTAGGGTACGTGAGGATCTCCACCTTTGATTGTTCTTTTAATACACTGCTCTACTTCAGTTTTATTACTATATTGCCTATGAAGCTCAGCCAGAGGCTGAACCTTATAGGCCATCATAGATAGAAGGCCTGGAGTCCATCTTCAAGCCTCCAGGTGCCATAGCAACCCATCAAGACTCCACGATTGCATCCTGGGGGTACGATGGGTGACAGAGGGAGCCTCCTCCCTCCGTTAGGCTTTTAGATGTAAAGATTTAAAGAGTGGGGATCTGAGGTTTCTCTGGTCCCCACTGTTAGAACAGATGCCAGACAGTCGGGCCGCCGTGCTTGTATGCTGATGGAGTGCCGAAAAAAGGAGGTGCATCATAATAAAGCCCTTTAGCGACCACCATCAAAAGGCATATAGACTAAGGGGTTAACTATAACTAAGGGGTTAACCTTTGTCTTTTTTGCTATTTTCTTCCCCGTCTTCCTATTTTCTGATCGATCATCAGGATTTTGTTCTACTCTTCTCCTTCCTCAACCCTAATTTTTATTCCCTCTTCAGCTTTTCTTGCTCTTTCTTCACATGCTTCTCCACCTTCTTATTCTTTTTTCTTCCCACCATCATGCTGACTTCCTTCTCTTCTTCATACTTCTACAAAACTTCATCCTCTTTTAATCTTTCAGTCATAGAATCTCCTTAAGGGAGTTTTCCTATGACTTAACAGGGTTTTCTGAGAACCCCAAATATTGGTGCCAGTAGGGGGGGGGGGGGTTAGAGGATGTAGTAAAATAAAAACATTACATACTGGCTTCACACTGCTTTCCCCCTGTTGTGCCATCCTTCTGTTTACATTGGCTGCAGCGGTGATGCGGAATGCTTACTCATGTGACCGTTGCAGCCAATGGGAGGCCAGCAGGGAGGTTACATTAGAAGCCCATGTGACAGGTTTACGGGATGTCAGCTGGCCTTCGGCGGTCCGGCGTCATGTTAAGTATATTATTTTTATATAGTTTTTGACATGGGGGATTCAAAACTGTATGAAAATAATAACTTGGAAAACCCCTTTAAAATTGTTCCGCAATCACTCTGTGACCAGGACATGTGACTGCTGCAGCCAATCACGGTCGCAGGTCCTGGTCAGCAGCAACAATGGTGGACAGAATGATTGGGAAACAATTTTAAATTGTAGGAAATCCCCTTTAAGACGCTTGTGGTGATCAGGTTTGAACAGCAATCTTCAATTGTCTATAAGAATGCCTCCGAGTCTTATGGTGCCAGTGGTTTCATCTTATACTCCAGGTGCCCGGGCCTAGAAATGCCCAGTGAACTGCGCCAACTACAGTAGTAGCTCTCAATAAAAGGGTTGTGGTACGATGGCTTCCCTGTTCATATGCCATATTAGAACATATGAGCGTCATGGAGCAAGAACCCCCTGTATGAAGAGATGCTCCGTAAGAGCGGCTCCTGTTCTGGCGGACCCTCAACCATGCTGCTATCCTGCATCTGCCCTGTAGTGGCCGCTGTAGCGTACACATACACGTACATGTGTAGCCAACCACAACCTCCCAAAACAAGATTGGCTAATTTCCAGGGGTGCTGGAAACAGGACCTGGGGTGATTAATAGTTCACATTCTGGAAGGGGTTACATCTTGGCACACCAACTTTACCAGTGCCAGCGAAGTAGTGCCCATTTACAGAACCAGCTCTATCTTTTACACTAAGCTATAACATTTCCATCTGCTCACAGGAAGGTTGCATCAACCCGAGTCTGTAGAAGCGTTTTGTGGCTACTATACAATACTGTTACATCAGCACTATATAGCATTAGTATACAGGTAACATATGGCAGTATTATGTCATTGCTGTATAGCACAAGTATGTGGCTATGATCTAGCACTAGTATAGGGGTACTCTATGGCACTGTATGACCCTATGTGAGTACCATACTGATCTATTTCAGCACTGTATGCTGATATTATATAGCACTGTTATGCCAATGCTGTATGGTGACCAGTGGCGTAACTATAGAGGATGCAGGGGATGCAGCTGCACCCGGGCCCAGGAGCCTTAGGGGGTCCATAAGGCCTCTCTTCTCCATATAGGCAGCCCAGTACTATGAATAAAGCATTATATTTGGGGGCCCTGTTATAGATTTTGCATTGGGGCCCAGAGGTTTCAAGTTATGCCTCTATGCAGCATGGTTTAGGTATGGGTACGGGTACAGTCGGAGGGGGGGGGACCCTCAGCTGAACTTTTACACCAGGGCCCTGAACCTTTAGTTACGCCCCTGATGGTGACATTAGTTATACCCCTGTTATGACGTAGTACCGCATGGCAGTATTATTTGGATGCTGTAAATGATTCAGACATATGAAGCCTAATACACAAACTTGCTCCCCGCAGCCGAGGTCCTCGTTAGTTGGAGAATCCCTACACTGACAATTGCCAACAGATGATGTGATAATGTGTGCAGGTAGAATATTAGACCCCCCACCTCTCATGAATGCAGGGATGCTCATCAGTATTTTGTACCCGCACCGCCCATTCCCATCGGTCTGCATCCTGCTGAGATTTACTGCACCGCCCATTCCCTCCGAAGACTGGCAGATAGCAACCATCATATCCCCCCCATGCAATACGCCATTTATTGTGGAGATGAGGGAGCAGAGCCCGACCCGGCCATCATCATCATCGTCATTATTCCACCAGATCCCGCGTCGATGTAAAGAAGCTTCGGAGGAACGCTGAGATGCTGTGCGAGGCGCTGGCCCGGTTTCTATACAAGGACACCATGAAGGTAACCGTAGCATGTCACTTCTTTTCTGTAGCGGCCTCTCTGCTCTCTATGGGGAGGGGAAGCCACAGCGGAATGCGGACGGTGAGACCCCTCCAGGAGGTTTGAAGCTGCGCTCTTCCAGTGCAATTCTTGCGGTTTTTCGGTGCGGCCATTCCACGAGAATTCCATCCTGTGTGACCCCAGCCGTATTCCTCCACAGGCTGGTGGAACGTTGTGGAGCTTCATAAAGACCACAGGGGTCGGAACGTCACATCATTTAATGGGGGAATGAAAAGGAAATTACAATGTTTGCACCCCTCATTCTGCTACTTCTGTGGATTATCTCATGTTCTGACCGGCTGACAGGAAGGGGTCAGCGATTCATGCTGCTTGCACCAAATTCTGCCCTCCCATCAGCAGCAGAAATCTGGACCCATCTGACCAGGGGATGTTTTTCCGCTGCTCAGTGATACAGGTTTTGCGCTCTTTTGCCCACTGGAGTCTTTCTGTTTCTCTTAGACACAATGGCGCTGGAACTGGTCGTCCGCTGTTATCCCATCCGTGCGGAGGAACGGCGAGTTGTGCGTTCGGACACGTTAGTTGGAGCTCCAGCGTTGTATTCAGCTGACTGTGCAGCCTGTTGGTCAGAACGATTCCTGACATCCTCCTCCGACCCCTTTCAGTGAGGAGTTGTTCCCGCCCACAGGATCCCCTTTCGCTGGATGTTTTCCTCAATCGCGCCATTCTCTGTATACTCTCCTCACCGTTACATGAGAAAACCCCCTATGGTTGGCGGTGAGCCCCCGGCTAGTCCAGCACCGATGACCGGCCTCGTTGGAAGTCGCTCCGATCGCTGGATCTTCCATCTAATGTGGATTCACACTGAAACTGATCCGCGGAGAACTTGTCACGTGATTTGATGCTGCACTCCGGGGTCACGGGGAGAAATACCATACAGGGGAGCGCCAATCATGAGAAGGCCGGGGCTCTAATAAGGGGCATATTCAGTGTGGTCAGTGGCCTCTAACCTGTGGCTCTCAGCTGATTAGTCTGTTTACTCTTTATGCTGGGTCGCGGTCAGGGAGGAGAATGTGATGGCCAGCAGCATGGATGACCACTTACTCCCCCACCACTCCCATGTTGGCTATGGAGAGGATAACTCACCCAGCAACATGAACACGAACCCTTCACCACCCGAGACCACCGGGAACATAAATCAGCCGCAGCCACTGGTGGAGCGCCGTCTCCCTCCTACTACTCATCCCCAAACATCCCACAACTCCAGCAGTCTCACTTCCTTTGACTACGCTTCGTACCGTGAGTTAATACTGAGCAATGAAGTGACGAAGCGGTTGATGGATCGGGGCGCGTTCAAGGCTCCGTCCCCATTATCCTCCGAAGACGACGTAAATGAGACATTATTATGATGGAAAGAGACGGAATGAGACCTTCTGGATAAATGATCTGGAGATGGCGACCTCTGGTGATTACAGCCGGCGGAGGGCACAATGCACTGGGCGGAGCCTCCGCTAATGGCGCTGGAGATAGGAGGGCGATAGATGAGCTGTAAATATATGAACCCGCCAGGACACCAGTCCATCTATGTCATATAGACATCCACAATAAAGAGGGAGGTGCGGAAGATCTAAACAAAAAAAAGCCTTTCTTAACCCCTTAATGATGCAGCTTTTTTCCCACACTTTTGATTTTTCAACTCCACTTTCAAAAAATAGTAACTCTTATTCGCCTGCCGCCGGGTCTTGTTTTCCGCCGGAAAACTGCACTGACTGGGCAGTTAAACCCCGGAAGATTTCCGTGGACAGCTCTAGTGCTGAAATGTGCAGAGCACTGAGCTGTCATCTGAAGTCTTCCAGGGTTTTTACTGCATACTCAGTGCAGCAAGCCCCGGAGATTTCCCTGCCATAACACCAACTGTCAGAGTAGTGCGGCACTTTCAAGTACTTGCAAGATTAAATTGCATTGTTGACTCCTTTAAAAAAAAAACTCTCCCTGTTAGGCATGACATGGTAATAATAAACCTGCCACTGAAGGGGTTAACAGCCGCGATCACTGCTGGTGTGCGCGGATGTCAGCTGTCATCCGATACCTCCTGTGCATAGAACAGGATTGACCCCATATCCCACTTTATATCAATCCCGCACCCCCATGACGCAAATATATCTCCTGGAGAGTGAAGGGGTTAAAGGGGCTGTACAGGGTTAGAAAAAACATGGCAACTTTTTTTTGAAAACTACTCCACATCTGACCCAGGCTATGTCTGGTATTGCAGCTAAGCTCCATTCACTTTGGATTCAGTCAGTGCAGACCTAATGATGGGGGAGCGGAGAGAGAATGACCATGGCCAACCCCCAGTCATTCTCATGCAGCTAGGAAGGGGTTTGGGCTGTGGCATGGCAACAATCCAAGAACGCCCTGACAACCACAGATTGGCACCATCCTGATTTCTGTTGTCACTGAATGCTGCCCAGGCTACTTGCTATAGATGGTGTCAGATTATTACCAACCAATCATCTCTGTACGTGCTGCAGAGGGCGGAGCTTGCTCATTGCCTGCGACATGCTGCATGCTGCTGCACCAAGTGCAGTCTACAGCCTCTCCTGGGCGTCTTCCTGCATGTGTGTCTCTGCAGCCTGCTGATCACATTATAGAATTGTCTGTATAACTATACACTGACCGACCCCTTTATTATAGACCCCACCCCTTTATTAGAACCTCGGCCCCTTTATTATAGACCCCACCCCTTTATTAGAACCTCGGCCCCTTTATTAGAACCTCGACCCCTTTATTATAGACCCCATTCCTTTATTAGAACCTCGGCCCCTTTATTAGAGCCCCTGCCCCTTTCATGAGTGGTGCTTCCCTGTATGGAAATTCTCCCTGTGACGCCGGAGCATAAAATCACATGACAAGTTTCCCGCGGTTCAGTTTCAGTGGGAATCCACATTAGGTGGGAAAATCCAGCGATCGGAGCGACTTCCAACGAGGCCGGTCATCGGTAATAGACTAGCCAGAATGGCATGGATCAAGTAAAATATCCAGTGAAAGGGGATCCTGTGGACGGAAACTCCTCATCACTGAAAGGGGTCGGAGGAGGATGTCAGGAATCGTTCTGACCAACAGGCTGCACAGTCAGCTGAATACAAGGCTGGGGCTCCAACTAACGTGTCCGAACGCACAACTCGCCGTTCCTCCGCACGGATGGTATAACAGCAGACGACCAGTTCCAGCGCCATTGTGTGTAAGAGAAACAGAAAGACCCCAGCGGGCAAAAGAGCGCAAAACTTGTATCACTGAGCAGCGGAGAAACATCCCCTGGTCAGATGGAGCCAGGTTTCTGCTGCTGATGGGAGGTCGGAATTTTGTGCAAGTAGTATGCATCTATGAGCCTTCCTGCCAGCTGGTGGAGGTGCAGTAATGGTGCGGGGAGAGTTCTCTTATCACATCCTGGGTCCTCTGATAGCTGGAGATATATATATATACACCACGACAAATTGCTGCTGTTGTGAAGGCCAAAGGAGGTCCAATGCAATACTAGATGGGGTTTTAATAAGGTGGCCATTCAGCATATAGACTGCTGACTTTTTCTCATACTTCATCACTGCCCCCTAGTGGCAATATTGTAACATGCATGATATGAATTCTTCACTTTTCCAGAAAACTCCAGGAAACCTTCGCATCTTTCAAGGAGACCTGGTGAGTCCGATATAGAGATCTCATAATCTTATCATGTATTATCTGATCTTCTACAAAGTCCCCCCTGATGTGTACGCAGGGCGTCGATGAGGGGCGGTTATCAGCCATTCTCGACTGGTTGACCTTGCAGCCTCGTGCAGCGCAGCTCATCACAAAGAGCCACCCAGTACTATCCACCATGGAGCATCTGTTCAGAAGACACCTGAAGGATGTGAGGCGCCATGTCTTCAAGGCCGATGAGAGGTTGGTGTCTTCACTAAAGGGGGGGATCCCACCTGAATGCATCCTTAGATGTGTCCTCTCATAGGACGACTGATCTGTCGTTTGATGACTAAGGTCTCCAGGCTGGTGAGGACCCCGTGGGTCATTATTGACTGGGGCACACGCTCTGCCCCCATTGGTACCATTACAGTATATACTCCCCTCTCTTCCCAGGAATCCGGAGTTTATATTCTATGACCAGATGAAGCTGACGATGACATCACACAGGTGAGTCCGCGCCTCACGCTATCCATTCCCTGCATACAATAAGACAGCTGGGACTTAAAGGGGTTGTCCAGTTGTAAAACTATTGCTGGCCTATCCTTAGGATAGTCCATGAAACTTGATTGGTAGGGGCCACCACCTGGTATCTGGGCCATTGCGCTCAGGCACTAAACTGACAGCTCCATTCTCACTGTAGGGGCTGGGCTTTGTATTTGATGCAAGGTTTCCATTGAAGTGCATGGCCTGCAATACCAAGCCTCGCCACTACAGTGGAAATGGAGCTGTCTGCTTCCTGCAAAAATCAGCTCAGTGCATGAGCACATCGACTCAAAAGCAGCTGATCTGTGGGGATACCCGGCGACACACTCCTGCCCATCTAGTATTGATGGTCTATCCTGAGGATAGGCTATCAATCAAACCCTTCAAGAGAACATATTAACCCATTCAAGACCGGAGACTTTTGGGCTTTTCCTTTTCGTTTTTTTGTCCCCACCTTCCAAGAGACTTAGCTTTTTATTACCTCTTCCATGGCCGGGCTTGCTTTTTGTGGAGCAAATTGCATATTTTCATGGTAAAATTTCAGGTACCACATAATGTCCTAAAACTTGTAAAAGTCACTTTTTTTGTAAATTGCTCTTTGCCCCGCCCCCTGAACACATGATGTTATGTTTCTGTCACTTGTGGACGGGGAGGACTACTTTTTGCAGGACAATCTGTCACTTTCTATTCACACTTTTTAAGCGGACGGTGTGGAGCGCCCCCTGCAGGATAAAGGGGGGGATATTTGATCGATGGAGACTTTTACAAATGCTGAAATACCAATTTAGTTTATTTTTCTGCATGAAAAATCAGAAAAGGGGGGGGGGGGGGGATTTTTTTTATATTTTGAAACCTTTTCTTATGCTTTTTAATGTTTTTTAGATCCATTGGGGGACTTGATCTACAAATCCCTCGTGCCATATACTAGGATACTTCTGTACAGCAGTATATAGTACTGTTACATGCTGCCTGTTCACCCTGCAGGCTAATGCATGGCCACGCTGTGATCACATCGCAGGGGTGGGCATCCCTCCCCGGCTAGCTACTTAGATGCTGTGGTCAGGATTGACTGCGGCATCCAGTCTGTTGAAAGCAGTGGTGAAGGGGTTAAAGACCACCTGACACCCGATACCTCGGCAATGCCCGCCATCTTTCCTCCCTGAACGACTCCAGCTTCGCTGTAAAGTCTGTGGCAGGTAGCCTGAAATCCCCTGGCGCTTGCCCTCGGCGCTCTGGTCCTCCGCCCTCAGGCCCTGCACAGTCTATAGGTTCCATGCAGGGTTAGGGGTTGTTTATTTGGATGTCTTAGGAGGGGGGGGGGGGTGTTTAATTCTCCATTTAACCCCTTCTGTGTGTGTTACAGGGTGAAACCTGCGGTGTTTGATCTGTTCATGGCTCTGGTTATTGCTGCTTATCTGGGGGTCATTCACCAAGCCATTCAGGTGAGGATCTCTGCCAGACATCTAGGAAGATGTTCTAGGGGTTAGAATACTATCTGCAGTGTATACGGGGCAACAGAATGAGCTCCGCAGCGTATACGGGGCAATAGAATGAGCTCCGCAGTGCATACGGGGCAATAGAATGAGCTCCGCAGTGCATACGGGGCAATAGAATGAGCTCCTCAGTGCATACGGGGCAATAGAATGAGCTCCTCAGTGCATACGGGGCAATAGAATGAGCTCCGCAGTGTATACGGGGAAATAGAATGAGCTCCGCAGTGTATACGGGGGCAACAGAATGAGCTCCGCAGTGTATACGGGGGCAACAGAATGAGCTCCGCAGTGTATACGGGACAATAGAATGAGCTCCGCAGTATATACGGGGCAATAGAATGAGCTCTGCAGTGTATACGGGGCAACATAATGAGCTCTGCAGTGTATACGGGGCAACAGAATGAGCTCTGCAGTGTATACGGGGCAACAGAATGAGCTCTGCAGTGTATACGGGGCAATAGAATGAGCTCTGCAGTGTATACGGGGCCGTAGAATGAGCTCCGCAGTGCATACGGGGCAACAGAATGAGCTCCGCAGTGCATACGGGGCAACAGAATGAGCTCCGCAGTGCATACGGGGCAACAGAATGAGCTCCGCAGTGCATACGGGGCAACAGAATGAGCTCCGCAGTGCATACGGGGCAACAGAATGAGCTCCGCAGTGCATACGGGGCAACAGAATGAGCTCCGCATTGCATACGGGGCAACAGAATGAGCTCCGCAGTGCATACGGGGCAATAGAATGAGCTCCGCAGTGCATACGGGGCAATAGAATGAGCTCCGCAGTGCATACGGGGCAATAGAATGAGCTCCTCAGTGCATACGGGGCAATAGAATGAGCTCCTCAGTGCATACGGGGCAATAGAATGAGCTCCGCAGTGCATACGGGGCAATAGAATGAGCTCCGCAGTGTATACGGGGAAATAGAATGAGCTCCGCAGTGTATACAGGGGCAACAGAATGAGCTCCGCAGTGTATACGGGGGCAACAGAATGAGCTCCGCAGTGTATACGGGACAATAGAATGAGCTCTGCAGTATATACGGGGCAATAGAATGAGCTCTGCAGTATATACGGGGCAATAGAATGAGCTCTGCAGTGTATACGGGGCAACAGAATGAGCTCTGCAGTGTATACGGGGCAACAGAATGAGCTCTGCAGTGTATACGGGGCAATAGAATGAGCTCTGCAGTGTATACGGGGCAATAGAATGAGCTCTGCAGTGTATACGGGGCCGTAGAATGAGCTCTGCAGTGTATACGGGGCCGTAGAATGAGCTCTGCAGTGTATACGGGGCAATAGAATGAGCTCCGCAGTGCATACGGGGCAATAGAATGAGCTCTGCAGTGTATACGGGGCCGTAGAATGAGCTCTGCAGTGTATACGGGGCCGTAGAATGAGCTCTGCAGTGTATACGGGGCCGTAGAATGAGCTCTGCAGTGTATACGGGGCAATAGAATGAGCTCCGCAGTGCATACGGGGCAATAGAATGAGCTCTGCAGTGTATACGGGGCCGTAGAATGAGCTCTGCAGTGTATACGGGGCCGTAGAATGAGCTCTGCAGTGTATACGGGGCAATAGAATGAGCTCCGCAGTGCATACGGGGCAATAGAATGAGCTCTGCAGTGTATACGGGGCCGTAGAATGAGCTCTGCAGTGTATACGGGGCAGTAAAACATAGTTGGCATTACAGTCTGGACACGCTTGTTCTACTGGTGTAAGAATCAGGAGACTGGCTTCCAGGTATGAGTATTAGTCAGGAGGGAGGCTGCTCCTTCGGTGGAGGGGACATGTTTGGTGGGGACTTTGACCTCCACCATATTGACCTCAGGTTTTTCACATAAGAATGGGGTCATGTGACATCTCCATCTTGGCTAGAAGGTACTTAGTACCACAGCGGAGTGTCAGCTGTGCGCCCCCATCACTTGTTTAGGAGTTACGTGAGGGCAAAGTTTCACAAAATGCCTTACATGACGTGTCGATGTGACCACCGGTCTGCCAGATGCCCGTGGGTAAAGGTCCAGTCTTCAAGAACATCCTGAATAACGGTGACCCCTCCAATACTGCCCCCTGTGGTACCCCACTAGTAACAGTGACCCCTCCAGTACTGCCCCCTGTGGTACCCCACTAGTAACAGTGACCCCTCTAATACTGCCCCCGTGGTACCCCACTAGTAACAGTGACCCCTCCAATACTGCCCCCTGTGGTACCCCACTAGTAACAGTGACCCCTCCAATACTGCCCCCTGTGGTACCCCACTAGTAACAGTGACCCCTCCAGTACTGCCCCCTGTGGTACCCCACTAGTAACAGTGACCCCTCTAATACTGCCCCCGTGGTACCCCACTAGTAACAGTGACCCCTCCAATACTGCCCCTGTGGTACCCCACTAGTAACAGTGACCTCTCTAATACTGCCCCATGTGGCACCCCACTGGTACTGGTAACCTTTCCAGTACTGCCCCCTGTAAAACCCACTAGTAATGGTGACTCTTCAGATACTGCCCCCTGCGGTACCTCACTAATAACAACGTCCTGTCCAATACTGCCCCCTGTGGTACCCCACTTGTAACGGTGACTCTTCCACTAAGGGGTTAACGATAGAAACCCACTGGAAGTGTCAGGCTTGCCCTAAGTAAATTTCAACCAAGACCCCTCCCTATTAGAAAAACCAGAGCAGAATTCAATATGGCGGATTTCAGAATGGCCACTGAGAGTCCCCCCCCACCAACAATGTGCCCCCCCCCCTCCCCCCCTCCAATTAATACTGCCACACTGTGTGGGCAAATTTACTCCTAATTACAGCAGTTTAACAGGTGTGTTCAGACTTTTGCCTCACTCCTTATAAGGGACAATAGAATGAGCTCTGCAGTGTCTACGGGGCCCTCTACAGGCACGTATGATTATAGCGGGCCCAGCCCCAGGGTCAGCGGTAGTCTGACAGTTACGTGGGCCCATTAACCCTTTCTCCTCCTCCTTTACCAGAATTTCGGCCCGGCGTACCGCAAGTTTATCCAACTGATCACCAAACAGAAGAAGAAATAACACGAGGCTCAACGGGAGGAAGAAGCGGAGATCCGTGGCCATCGCCTGCGTACCAGATGACTGATCAGTGGCCATCACCCCCGCCCACCGCGCCTGCGCACAAGATGACTGATCAGTGGCCATCACCCCCGCCCACCGCGCCTGCGCACAAGATGACTGATCAGTGGCCATCACCCCCGCCCACCGCGCCTGCGTACCAGATGACTGATCAGTGGCCATCGCCTGCGTACCAGATGACTGATCAGTGGCCATCGCCTGCGTACCAGATGACTGATCAGTGGCCATCGCCTGCGTACCAGATGACTGATCAGTGGCCATCGCCTGCGTACCAGATGACTGATCAGTGGCCATCACCCCCGCCCACCGCGCCTGCGTACCAGATGACTGATCAGTGGCCATCGCCTGCGTACCAGATGACTGATCAGAGGCCATCGCCCCTGCCCGCATACAAGATGACTGATCAGTGGCCATCGCCTCCACCCACCGCGCCTGCGCCCAAGATGACTGATCAGTGGCCATCAGCCCCGCCCACCGCGCCTGCGCACAAGATAACTGATCAGTGGCCATCAGCCCCGCCCACCGCGCCTGCGCACAAGATGACTGATCAGTGGCCATCACCCCCACCCACCCTGCCAGCATACCAGATGACTGATCAGTGGCCATCAGCCCCGCCCACCGCGCCTGCGCACCAGATGACTGATCAGTGGCCATAGCCCCCACCCACCCTGCCCGCATACCAGATGACTGATCAGTGGCCATCACCTCCACCCACCGCGCACCAGATGACTGATCAGTGGCCATCACCCCCGCCCACCGCGCCTACGTACCAGAGGACTGATCAGTGGCTATCGCCCCCACCCACTGCGCCCACGTACCATAGGACTGATCAGTGGCCATCGCCCCCACCCACTGCGCCCACGTACCATAGGACTGATCAGTGGCCATCGCCTCTGCCCACCCCGCCTGCGTACCAGATGATGGACATCTTACAAGACTCACTTAAAGGAAATGTATATTTTTCCCCTTTTTGTGGAATTATAAAACACACCTTTTTTGTAACCCGTTTTATTTCTTGGTTATGGTTTACTTTCGATTATTGCTTTATTTTATGTGCAAACGGCCATCTCGTCCCTTCCACCGATTTGCTTTACAACAATCACATAGACGACAGAACTCTTAGTCAGAAACGGCGCATTGCCTTATATAGTAGAGTGCTGGCGGCATGCTCTGTAGTCTATGCAGGGAGGGGGAGGAGGTGAGCTATGCCCATCACTTATTGGGCTTCTATAAGAGAGTGTTGTGGGGATGCTCACCTACTCCCTGGACAGTGACCTGTGCACAGAGTAAGACCTCTATAAAAAATTGTGTTGTGAGAATGCTCTGTGACCTGCGCAGAGAGGGGGAAGAGGTGAGCTGTGACCATCCATTATGAATGGTGGGTCTTGTGTTTATCTATGTATATAGGTATCACCCCTCGTGGTAATCCTGCCAGTGAGGAGAATGATATATAACTGTTCCAATGTTTAATCTACAGCACAGGGAACTATGAGGCTTTAGTGGTCATTGTGAGAACTACATGCATGATGCCATTGAAATAAAAATCCCCAAAAATGAAAATATAAAAACCGGATTTAAACAACAAGTCATGTCAGTGGTACTGTCCCTTTAACAGGCCCATAGTGTGCTTACAGCGTGGGAGAATCTCCTGCCCCCCCCTTCTGTAGCCACAGTGGGAGAAGGAGCTCCGAGGTCGCGGCAGGGAACGCGCAATCATCCATATAAAAGGTCCCAGCGGTTCAGAGTTTTTGCAATAAAACTGCTACATTCATTGAGTAGAACTGCAGCACATCTGCTGAGAGTACAAGACCTGACCGTCCCGAGTCGACCTTGCACACAACCCGGTCCAGCGGACAGCTTGTTCTGTAGCATCCGATGCTGCGGTACATCCACGGAGCCGCAGATCACACCCCGATGAGTCCACGGAGCCGCAGATCACACCCCGATGAGTCCACGGAGCCGCAGATCACACCCCGATGAGTCCACGGAGCCGCAGATCACACCCCGATGAGTCCACGGAGCCGCAGATCACACCCGCATGAGTTCACGGAGCCGCAGATCACACCCCGATGAGTCCACGGAGCCGCAGATCACACCCCGATGAGTCCACGGAGCCGCAGATCACACCCCGATGAGTCCACGGAGCCGCAGATCACACCCCGATGAGTCCACGGAGCAGCAGATTACACCCAGATGAGTCTATGGAGCCGCAGATCACACCCGCATGAGTCCACGGAGCCGCAGATCACACCCGCATGAGTCCACGGAGCCGCAGATCACACCGGCATGAGTCCACGGAGCCGCAGATCACACCCCGATGAGTCCACGGAGCCGCAGATCACACCCCGATGAGTCCACGGAGCCGCAGATCACACCCCGATGAGTCCACGGAGCCGCAGATCACACCCAGATGAGTCTTCCCGAACAAAATGAGCCAAGTCCAAAGATTCTTCACATGAGAAACTGTGCGATGAGGTTGGCGACACCGAGGAGAATTATGCAGACATGTATGATGACGGAGTACCACTTCAGTCGCTGACTGCGGTACAAGGCAATCATGTGGATCAGACTGGGGTATACAAAGACGAATGCGAGACCGCAGGCAGCTCCGGAGAACCTGGCGCAAAATAACCAAAAACAATTAAGACTTCACAGAACGCAAATCACAAGTGCAAACACTAAAAAAGGTAGCGAATGCTGAAGGAGAGTAGCTGCACAGCATGTAGAATAGTGAGTGCAGCTCTGGAGTATAATACAGGATGTAACTCAGGATCAGTACAGGATAAGTAATGTATGTACACAGTGACTCCACCAGCAGAATAGTGAATGCAGCTCTGGAGTATAATACAGGATGTAACTCAGGATCAGTACAGGATAAGTAATGTATGTACACAGTGACTCCACCAGCAGAATAGTGAGTGCAGCTCTGGAGTATAATACAGGATGTAACTCAGGGTCAGTACAGGATAAGTAATGTATGTACACAGTGACTCCACCAGCAGAATAATGAGTGCAGCTCTGGAGTATAATACAGGATGTAACTCAGGATCAGTACAGGATAAGTAATGTATGTACACAGTGACTCCACCAGCAGAATAGTGAATGCAGCTCTGGAGTATAATACATGATGTAACTCAGGGTCAGTACAGGATAAGTAATGTATGTACACAGTGACTCTACCAGCAGAATAGTGAGTGCAGCTCTGGAGTATAATACAGGATGTAACTCAGGATCAGTACAGGATAAGTAATGTATGTACACAGTGACTCCACCAGCAGAATAGTGAGTGCAGCTCTGGGGTATAATACAGGATGTAACTCAGGAGCAGTACAGGATAAGTAATGTCTGTACACAGTGACTCCACCAGCAGAATAGTGAGTGCAGCTCTGGAGTATAATACAGGATGTAACTCAGGGTCAGTACAGGATAAGTAATGTATGTACACAGTGACTCCACCAGCAGAATAATGAGTGCAGCTCTGGAGTATAATACAGGATGTAACTCAGGATCAGTACAGGATAAGTAATGTATGTACACAGTGACTCCACCAGCAGAATAGGGAGTGCAGCTCTGGAGTATAATACAGGATATAACTCAGGATCAGTACAGGATAAATAATGTATGTACACAGTGACTCCACCAGCAGAATAGTGAGTGCAGCTCTGGGGTATAATACTGGATGTAACTCAGGATCCGTACAGGATAAATAATGTATGTACACAGTGACTCCACCAGCAGAATAGTGAGTGCAGCTCTGGAGTATAATACAGGATAAGTAATGTATGTACACAGTGACTCCAGAGCTGCACTCACTTTTCTGCTGGTGGAGTATTAAACTAGTGAGACTCAAACAGGACAGAAAAAAAGTAATATGTAGAGTGCCTAATTGTGGTGATTAGCATCAACTACAAACCACACCCCTTTTTGCCCATATAAACCTGGTTGGCTTGTGACCACCGACAGATATACTCAGTCCTACCTGATAATGCTTCCAATATTTGGGTAGAATCTGGCCATGAGGACCCCAAAGCCAACAACGACAATGTTAAGTCCCAGAACGTGGAAGATGCTGAAATAAGAAGGTCAACAACATGAAGGAGCTGCAGAAGTAAGACCCAGCATTAATAGCGTCATTGTTGTCAGCAGACATGGACCTCTGGATACTCCGGCCCAGCGTGGAGTATCTTCAGTCTGTAGTAGACACAGATGGCATGGCAGAAAGTGTTGGCACATCACAAGGGAATGCCTATGCTTTCTGATCATGGGGGTCCCACTACGATAGACCCGAGCTGCGATTTCCTGAACAAGGGCGTAGAGAAACCCCAGCTTACAGGGAAGGGGCCAGCAGGCTCCTCATTCTCAGAACTGCAGCAGTCCCAATGCTAGCAGTATGCCATAAGCCTGTACTGAAACCCCTAATATAATACCGCCCCTCACCCAACTATTTATGTATTGTGCAACAACTCTGTAAAACTTCTGGTGTCATCAGAAGTTTTGATCCGTGGGGGTCAAAAGGGGCAGATGTGCGGAGCTGAGGGCTACGCCTCTTTGGCTATAGCCATCCTGCAGTATACAGGCTCCTAAAACTTAACTGAGGCTGTGCACCGCTCCAGGCAGAGCCGGAAATACCTGTACGGCACAGCATTCCCATACCTCCACCCCTTCACTTTAGTGATCGGTGAAGATATCAGCGCTTGAGTGGGCAAATAAGGGAGATGGAACAATACCTCCACAGCGCCACCTATTGGAAGGCAGCAATCCCTAAAGTCAATGTTAGACTCTTTATACAAGCCTTGTAACAATGAACAGAAATTGAAAGTCATTGTTACAAGGCTTGTATAAAGAGTCTAACATTGACTTTAGGGATTGCTGCCTTCCAATAGGTGGCACTGTGGAGGTATTGTTCCATCTCCCTCATTTGCATATTACCCAGAGGAGTGTAAATGGCCTTTTAAGTCTCCTTACTCACTCACCTTCTAGGTACTCCCCCTACAAAAATCTAAGTATAAAACACTTGGTATCACTGTGTCCCTAAAAGTCAGATCGATCACAGTGACACATGGCCAGGATTGCACTTGTTTGGTCACCACGTCTCTGAGAGAATCAAAAAGTCTCATCTTATGGACTCTAACAACTAAAGGGTTAAACAACTGGGAACAGAGGCAATTCCGATCCTAGCCGTTGGAATGGGATGTCAGCTATATATTGCACAGCCAGAGGCTTAACTAGAAGCCCTTGGGCCCTAATGCAGAATCTGTATCAGGGCCCTCTCCCTAACGAGCTTCATTTATAACACCCGTGTCTTCTTATGTGATAGACGCACCTATTGTTACAGTACTAGTAGGGTGCACAGGTACCCCCTGACCCTCATCAATGCCAATGTCCCTTCCTGGGAGGTAGCCCCAAAGGTGGACAGGTCCAGGCCGCCAACACTGACCCTACGCTGCCTAGTGGCAGGACAGGGAGGAACCGCCGTACCTATGCAGATGACAACTTACTAGTACAGACAAGCCAGGCCGAAAGAATAAACAAACACGGCAGGAAACCACAGAACACAGGGAGAGCTGGATGAGGCAAGGTAACCTCCACTGGAGCAGGAGCGAAGTCAGACACACAGGGAGCAGAACCAATAACTGGCAACTGCCAGACTATATTCAGGAGTCTCCGCCCCTTGGACGGAGACCAATCAATCCTGCTGACCGGAGTTCCCAGCCAGCCACTATAACTCAGAGGCAGAGCGCGCGCTTCTCATAGCAGGCACGCGCGCACCACACGCCGCACCCGCACACCGGAACATGGCGCCGCCATTCGCCGACCAGAACGCAGGCGCAACACCATCCCAGAACGCTGCGGCGAACCGTGCCACTGCCACCCGGGGTCCCTGACCGGTCTCATGGTAACGCCTATGAGCCTGGTCTGACCTGCTTCCTCTGCACCCCCTATAGCTACGCCACAGCATCCAGGACAAGTACAACTCACCTTGGATAAGTGTCTCCGAACACATGACCCAGAAGCTGCACCCGGACCAGATAGCCCAGCAGCGGGAACACCGTCATCATTTGGAAGAGCAAGAATATTCTTGCGATGAATGATAGGATGTCGTTACTTGGGAAATTATCCAAAAAGTTCTACACGGGGGAATAAAAGAGATAAATTTAAAAAAAATCATAAATAAATAGTTATAAAATTAATAAAAGGAAAAAAAAACCAACATCTGAATATGGAAACCCTTAATAATGAGGCCGTTACCAAGGAGACCGTCGGACAGAAAAAGTAATTTTTCAGTTTGTCTCTCAAAAAATACAAAGTGATGAAGAATGTACCCCAAAATGGTAACAGTAGAAACTGCAGCTGTCCACACATAAAAACAAGGCCAGACGGCTCCGTCCATGGAGAAATAACGCTCTCAGTCGTAGAATAAAGCGGTACAAAAACAGCAGCACTTTCCAAAAAGAGTTTTTATTGTGCAAAAGTTTTAAAGTTACGTAATTCTTCATCATCTTCAATCTTCAATCTTCCTCATCAATCTTCAATCTTCCTCATCAATCTTCAATCGTCCTCATCAATCTTCAATCTTCCTCATCAATCTTCAATCTTCCTCATCAATCTTCCATCTTCCTCATCAATCTTCCTCACCCATCACCAATCACCATCAGTGGCCGAGCAGAATTGTCTTCCAAGTATAGGGGCTTATCGGTGGGTCCGTAGGGGACTATAGAGACCTCTTCTTGATCCACAGGTTCTTTCGCAGTGGGGACATCGGTTTACAAGTGGAAGACAGTCCAGACAAGGGTTGACTTGACGTTCTTTCCTCTTAATACATTTCTTCCTTTTGCCCTCCATTTGTGCCTCTTCAAATTCACAGTGCTGTTGGTAATGGCTGACCCCCAAATTGAGCGCTCAATGGCCAGGGCTTCCTAGTTCTCAATGTCTATGTGTAGTGGCCCGAAGTACATATATCTGGCTCCTCCATAATCATCATACATGTCATGTCTTCAATGTGGATGCACTGTGCAAACGGTTTTGTCTTTAGTTATGCGAATTGCACATCTGCAGTGTGTAAGAGGTTAATGTCTGTGAACGTCTGGGATATGTCTGAAAATTGTAACCAATTGTCATGTCACGTAGGTACTGTATGTAAGATATAAATATGAGTGAAAGGTTGGTGAGAATGACAGGGTTCTAGTTCGTCAACAGTAGAGTGTGGAAGGAGAGTGCCAGCCACATGGGGGTACCTTCAACCCTCATGTGGTGAAGGGATAGAACATGAGAAGTTCCCAGATGTTCCAACTCCAGGACCTCTACCCTACGTGAGAGTGAGAGAAGGAGCCGCTGTGCAAAGTCCAAGTATCCACCTGCAAGTGAGTGTCTGCGGAGTGTTCTGTCCTCCTCCGGGTGTGTGTCCAGGAGTGGGGTCATACAGATAACTAGGACTGTAGGCCTGGTGTCATCCTGTGTCCTAGAGTGTATGTGTCAAGGAGCAGAGTCATACAGATAACTAGGACTGTAGGCCCGTTGTCATCCTGTGTCACGGGGTACGTGTCCAGGAGTGGAGTCATACAGATAACTAAGACTGTAGGTCCGGTGTCATCCTGTGTCCCAGAGTGTGTGTGTCCAGGAGCAGAGTCATACAGATAACATAGACTGTAGGCCTGGTGTCATCCTGTGTCCTGGAGTGTGTGTGTCCAGGAGCGGAGTCATACAGATAACTAGGACTGTAGGCCCGGTGTCATCTTGTGTCCTGGAGTGTGTGTGTCCAGGAGTGGAGTCATACAGATAACGTGGACTGTAGACGCGATGTCATACCGTGTCCCAGAGTGTGTGTGTGTGTGTCTGTGTGTGTCCAGGAGCGGAGTCATACAGATAACTAGGACTGTAGGCCCGTTGTCATCCTGTGTCACGGGGTGTGTGTCCAGGAGTGGAGTCATACAGATAACTAGGACTGTAGGCTCTGTGTCATCCTGTGTCCCAGAGTGTGTGTGTCCAGGAGCAGTGTCATACAGATAACAGACTGTAGGCCCGGTGTCATCCTGTGTCCTGGAGTGTGTGTGTCCAGGGGCAGAGTCATACAGATAACATGGACTGTAGGCCCGGTGTAATCCTGTGTCCCGGAGTGTGTGTGTCCAGGAGCGGAGTCATACAGATAACTAAGACTGTAGGCCCGGTGTCATCCTGTGTCTCAGAGTTTGTGTGTGTGTGTCCAGGAGTGGAGTCATACAGATAACTAGGACTGTAGGCCCGGTGTCATCCTGTGTCCCAGTGTGTGTGTCCAGGAGCAGAGTCATACAGATAACATAGACTGTAGGCCTGTTGTCATCCTGTGTCCTGGAGCGGAGTCATACAGATAACTAGGACTGTAGGCCTGGTGTCATCCTGTGTCCTGGAGTGTGTGTGTGTGTCCAGGAGCGGAGTCATACAGATAACGTGGACTGTAGACCCGATGTCATACCGTGTCCCAGAGTGTGTGTGTGTGTGTCCAGGAGCGGAGTCATACAGATAACTAGGACTGTAGGCCCGTTGTCATCCTGTGTCATGGGGTGTGTGTCCAGGAGTGGAGTCATACAGATAACTAGGACTGTAGGCTCTGTGTCATCCTGTGTCCCAGAGTGTGTGTGTCCAGGAGCAGAGTCATACAGATAACATAGACTGTAGGCCCGGTGTCATCCTGTGTCCTGGAGTGTGTGTGTCCAGGAGCGGAGTCATACAGATAACGTGGACTGTAGACCCGATGTCATACCGTGTCCCAGAGTGTGTGTGTGTGTCCAGGAGCGGAGTCATACAGATAACTAGGACTGTAGGCCCGTTGTCATCCTGTGTCACGGGGTGTGTGTCCAGGAGTGGAGTCATACAGATAACTAGGACTGTAGGCCCTGTGTCATCCTGTGTCCTGGAGTGTGTGTGTCCAGGAGCAGAGTCATACAGATAACTAGGACTGTAGGCCCAGTGTCATCCTGTGTCCCAGAGTGTGCGTGTCTAGGAGTGGAGTCATACAGATAACTAGGACTGTAGGCCCGATGTTATCCTGTGTCCCCAGGAGAGGCGTCATACAGATAACTTGGACTGTAGGCCCAGTTTCATCCTGTGCTCTCCTCCCTGACCTCTTTGAACTGTTTTCCCTGCAATGGTGTGTAAAGTTCTCCAGTCACTGCCCATTCCCAGTGATTGAGGTTTCTAAGTTAACTGTGTGTGGACCTGGACATCCACTGGAGTAAAGGAACGTTGGCATCATGCGTGACAAGTCTTCAGGTCCACCACACCACTATTCAGGTAACCGCTGTCACAGCGTTGCCTGGAGGAGGCCCAGCCGTACCTTGGCTGAGGCCATTTGCGTCCGTCTGGGGAGGAGTTTGGTAGAACCACCGTGACAAGTGCCATCTCTACCCCGCCAGCTCCTCGGCTTGTGCCTCGGTCGCTGCATATGCCACAGTTTATATAATTTATGTATGTAATTTATAGCACATCGTTGATGACATAAAAGAAAATCCAAAAAACAATGGCAGGACTGGATTTAATCTTTCTTCCCCCCTTCCCCAAAATACAATGTATTACATTTGCTCCAAAACATTACCCATAAAAAACTACACTCGCCCGCAATGAAAGCCCTCATGTGGCCATGTCATCACCGGAAAGAAAAAAGTTACGACTTTTAATTGGAGCTGAAAATCCCCAAAATCGTTGCGTCCTCAGGTGTGAACTAGGCCGGGCCTAAAGGGGTCTGGCACTGCATACATAGTCGCATGTAACCCCCCACTGACATCACAGATACTGCCAGTCATCGGACACAAGATGTGTACTCACTTGCTGAATGCAATCCTTGGGCAAAGGAGGAGAGGGGAAGGAGCCAAAGATCATCACCCCGACGTACAGGTAAGTCAATCCAACCAGCAGGTAAGCGACTGACAGATCTCTTATCTGTAAGGACATAAAGCACACATAAATACCGTCCTTCGGGCACCTACAGATCTAACGGCGTCTGTCATCTGATAGCGGTGTCCTCCTGTGTGATAGCTGTGAGCCCAGCCCATGGGAGAAGGCTGCTGCCGTCAGCGCTCGCTTATATAATCCGCCATCCTACCCCATCAAACAGCCCCATCAGGAGGGAAGCATGACGGCAAATCTATGGCGTCAACAAAGATTTGTGTCCTTGTGCATGGCTCCATCTGAGAGGTGTAACGAGAACAGGATCGGCGCTCCTTTACTTCATGCCCAGCATACAAGGGGAGTCCTGGGCACGTGGGGTTTGTATGCAGCGGGATGGGTAGCTGGTCCAGCTCCATACATGACGGATGCCGTCTCTGACAGCTGACATCGGCCCGCAGCATTTAAATGCCCTGATTGGTGTTCAAGGGACTAAAATTTTTCCCGCATAGCGAACAGGCAGGAAAAAAAAATACGTCAGAATTTCAATTTTTTCGCTCAAAGAAAAAATGAAATAAAAAGCAAATTAAAAAGTCATGTGATCTCCCAAATATAAGAGGCACCAATAGAAACTACAGGATGCCCTGCAAAAACACTGGCTCTTCCACACGTAAACCAACCGAACTATAAAGGGGACCGCAGCAGAAAAGGGGATTTTTTTCCAAAGATTTTATTTGTTTAAAGTAGTACAGCAAAAAAAGAAAAAAAAAATCTATAAAATGTCTCCTGGTAATGGCACGGAGCCGCAGGATAAACATAGTGGTAATGGCACGGAGCCGCAGGATCAACATAGTGGTAATGGCACGGAGCCGCAGGATCAACATAGTGGTAATGGCACGGAGCCGCAGGATCAACATAGTGGTAATGGCACGGAGCCGCAGGATCAACATAGTGGTAATGGCACGGAGCCGCAGGATAAACATAGTGGTAATGGCACGGAGCCGCAGGATAAACATAGTGGTAATGGCACGGAGCCGCAGGATAAACATAGTGGTAATGGCGCGGAGCCGCAGGATAAACATAGTGGTAATGGCGCGGAGCCGCAGGATAAACATAGTGGTAATGGCACGGAGCCGCAGGATAAACATAGTGGTAATGGCACGGAGCCGCAGGATAAACATAGTGGTAATGGCACGGAGCCGCAGGATAAACATAGTGGTAATGGCACGAAGCCGCAGGAGAAACATAGTGGCCTTTTTGTGGCAGTACCCATTCTGTAAAAACAATGGATAAGACCAAAGATGGAGGGATTAAGGTTTTTTTTCCATTTCACTCCACGTAGAAATGTTTTAAAAGTTTTTCAGTACATTGTATGGCACATTAAATAATATCATTTAAAAATACGTATCAGCCCACAAGACACAACAACAAGCCCCAGACAGCGACGGCGGGAGAGAAAAAGAGGTTTTTACTCACCGTAAAATCTCTTTCTCGTCTCATCATTGGGGGACACAGCAAAGAGCTTGGGATATAGCTACTGCCACTAGAAGGCGACACTAAGCACAAAAGTGTTAGCTCTGCCCGCTGGCTATATCCCTCCCTGCCGACACCCGGCTAATCAGTTTGTATGCCAGCAGTAGGAGCGGCCGTGCAGGAACGGAAAAAAACAATAGTTGGCAATATGACACAAAGGTTCTAACCGTAATGAAAACACAGCACGGTGTGCGACTTACAGAAGCGGGGTCCTGGTCCGGACAGAACACAGTGTCATATAAATAAGGGTGCCGTGTCCCCCAATGACGAGACGAGAAAGATTTTATGGGGGGTAAAAATCCTCTTTTCTCGCTCGTGTCATTGGGGGACACAGCAAAGACCGTGGGACGTTCCACAGCCGTCCCCAAGGGAGGGAAAAAGGAAAGTCCCCAACGCACATGGTCAGTTTACAGCCGTCTGTAACCTTACGCCTAGTGAAGCGTCCGCTGACACAAAAACTGTGAATTCGGTAGAATTTAGAGAAAATGTGTAGGGATGATCAGGAGCCCTCCTACACACTTGCAAGGCTCACACCCCCCCTGACAGAGTGTGTTGTCACCCGAAAACGGCAGTATCTTACCCATAACCCGGGAGGCCTCAACCAGCACCAATGCAGCGTGAGAGGACAACTTGGACGACTCGGACACTCCGGTATCACGAAGAGAGAATCAAAGTGTCAGAATGACGAAGTTTGTTCCATATAGATCTTCAGAGCTTGCACTAGGTCTAAAGCGTGCAGAGTCCGTCGCCATTGGTGGACTGCCACCAGACAGGGTGATGGCAGCACAATGTCCTCATTGATATGGAAAGACAACACCACGTTGGAGAGGAAAGAAGGAACCAGACGCAATACAACCTCATCCTGGTGGAACCCTGTAAAGGGTGGCTTCACCGTGACCTCGGAGACCCATCATTGGGAGGCAACCGCCACCAGGAAGGCTACCTTCCAGGATAACAACCGCCATGGTACCCTTGCTAATGGTTCGAATGGATGATCCTGTAGGGCATCCAAGACTAGATTCAAATCCCAAGGTGGTACAGGGGAGTGAAACAAGGTTGCGGTGTGAGTGACTCCCAGCAGGAAAATGCGCACAGCTAACTTGGATGCCAAGGGGCACTGAAAAAGAACAGACAAGGCGGCAATCTGATCTCTTGAGGGAACTGAGGCTGAGCCCCATCTCCAGCCCATCCTGGCACCAAGGGAGATACTTTCTCCACACCTTCTTAGCCTTAAACATCGTTTCGATGACCAGATCCGAAAAAACTAGATTTTGTAAGGAACTTACCTAAAATCTCTTTCTCGCCTATATAATTGGGGGGCACGGCTTCGACCTTGAGACGTTCAAGAGCAGTACCCAATGGATGGGAATACATAAGCAGCCTCATGTAAAGAAGCAAAATCAGCTCTTTAACCGCAAATAGGTGTCTAGGCATCCTGCATGCTCAGAGAGAGCAAAAAGGGGGTCCGAGAACCAGCCCATCACCGAGAAAAAAGGGGAGCGCCCGACGAGGAGCTTCCCCGAGGCACCCATTCTAGAAATATGTGCCATAACACAGTCTGAACATATGGTGTCCCTGCACTGCCGCGAAGTGGTGCTAGTACGAGAAAACCCCCACAGAAAGACCAAGACTCCACCAGTGTTGTCAGAATGAGGCACCCATCTAGAAATATTGGCTCCACCAGTGTTGTCCGGAGCAACAGCGGAGAGCCAGGGTGACCGAAGACCCGCCACCCAATAGCGCATCCCGCATAGTAGAAAGAAGAGTACACCGGGCGAGCTGAACGTGACATCAGTACCATCAGAAAGAGGGGATGGAACCAAAGAGCTGGGGCCTCTTGACAGGCGGCCTAATTGCCGGATGTGAGCCCCACTGGTCCTTTCGCAAAATCCTCTGAAGTTGGGAAGGCGAGCGTTAAGAATTGAAAACAGTATTAGCGTATACCATCTCATAGTCTCCTGCTAGCAATCCTACATGAGGAAATAGCGCAGGAGGATCGCAGCGTGCTACTTACTGTCTGATTAAATGCTTGGTCTTCCCAACGGTGCTCTTACCTGCGTAGGAAGGCTATGTGGAGGAACGCTGTAGGAGTGAAGTCGCAGACCGCTCTGACTACAGAGTACTCCCAACGGCAGCAGCCCTGGCATGCATAATAGGGGAGAATATGAGGCCCGTTCGACCTGAGTGACCCACGTCCGCATTGACACGGCTGACTGGCCTCCTAGAAAGCCACGGATGCTGGTTTGGTTCCGAGGCTGCCAGGAGAAGGACTGGACCCATATTGGATCAGCATGTCAGAGCTGACTGGAGGAGAGCTGGTAGATGGATCTACCGCCCCCAGCACCCTGCTTGAGGAGGCACCCCCCAGCCTACCACTATCCTGACAGGATGCCCATCCCAGACAGTGGTGTGAGTGCCCATAGTATGCGTCTACTCCTGTAAGTGAGGAAAGGGCTAAAGCTGCCTGTAAGGACACTGCAGCCGGGCCACCATAGGGAAGCTAGCTGTCAGGCACAGCTCCCCCATTCGAGTGTGGAAAGAAAAAGCAATATGTCCGTGGACTTCTTGTGCCCAGTACTTCTTCCCTAAGGAAGGAACTACTGATGTCAGCAGGCCCGGAGTACTGCTGATACCCAGTCTGAATATGGCTGGATGTAATCTTGTACTGAATCGAAAGCGCACATGGCACATGCTTCTTGCCTGCAGTCATGGGCACAGACACTGCGCCAAGGCTGCCTGCAGTGAGCGGGCACCCCTCAGTGAGCTAGCCGCTAGGCAAGGCTCAACCCGGTCTGTCACAGACCTGAAGGGCGTTGAGTCCAGAGGCTCCCTGTGCGAGTACTCCTTCCACATGAAGGCTACCACAGGTGTCAGCATGGCCGGAGCCATGCTGCAATTAGTTTACAAGATCGTCTCTGGCTGGATGCCTGTAGTGAGAGCGCACATAATACGTGGCTCTGGCCGGCTCCTGTCCATGTGTCGAGTACACGGACAATGCGCCAAAACTGCCTGTAGGGAACTGCAGGAGGGGCAACCCGAGAGGTACCAACAGGCAAGGCTCCACCCGGTGAGTGATGAGTGCGCACTTGGTATGTGGCTCTGGCCGGCCCTGCCCGCGTGTCATCCTGCACTCAGACACTGCGGTACGGCTGGCTGCAGGGAACTGCAGGAGGGGCAATAGGGGAGCTACCGATAGGGTAAGCTCAACCCAGTCTGGAGCGGGCATAGAAGGTACCACAGGTCAAACACAGTTGTTCGCCACACAAGATAATCTGTAGCTCGGTGTAAATCTCGTACCGTGTGCAGGTACTCTTCCCCATGTGGGAGGAACCACAGGTCTCAGTAGGACCAGAATCACGCTAAGGTCGACCGCGTTCGCCTTCCTGCGTAGGGGTAGATTGGAGAGTAAAACTACTACATCAACCTACAGGAGGAGGAGGAGCCATGGCACCTAGGAATGGGGCATATAGCCATTGGTGAGGGGGAAGGTGGGGGGGGCTTCCGAGGACGGGCGTGCAGCGGGCCCTCGCTGACCAGTCATGCCTACCGGAAGGGTCCTGGGAGACTAATATCCCGCGATCCAGTCTACCCAGAATTGCTTCAGCCGCCTGGATGAGGTCACACACAGCAAGAGACAGGGTGCAGGCCCATTCTGGCTCAACCGCAGCTGGGGGGGGAAGGGGGTGCCTGAAGGTTGAACAGCCGCCTGTTCTCAAACTGTCCGCATGCGGACTTCGTATTACAGCGAGGGCGAGCATAATATGTTACTCTGGCTGGTCACAGTCTGGACTCCTGAGCTCTGGGGTCGGACATGGTGCTGGGAACAGAAAAAGATCTGTTATACACGCTCAATGCCAACTATTCTCACTCCACATGCGGGAGGGATACAGCAGCGGGGAAGCTGATCCCCAGGCAGAGCTTACCCTTGATCCAAATGTGGTTTGGGGAGCCGCAGGGCCAGAGGCCGGAATACTGTCCACCGCTGAACCTTAGTACAGCTGCTAGGATGGAGCAGGAAGCGTCTAGCTGGGGGAGAGGGAGAGAAAGCAGGGAGGGGGCTACACAGCCAGTGAACCAATCCCCAGACGGTGGCTCTGAAGTTTCAACCTGCACTAACAGGTGAGTGCCGGTACCCCAAACATAAGCAATGAGCTTTATGTGCAGTACTCACGGTTTGTAGACTTCCCCTGCTACCTCCATGCTGGCCATAGCTTTAGGAGACTCTGAGCTGTAATCCCACAGGAGAAGCTCATTAGGGATTCAAACCTGCCACCCTCCCTCAAAGCCCTCAGGAGAGGCTCACTGGGGTACGGGAGAGGGAGGGGGGGGGGGGTATACTCACCTCTCGGAATACTGAAGGATGGCGGCTCCCCAGCTCTAGCAGCCTTTCCCCTAACATCGCCTACCCCACACGGGAAGGGGATGCGGACCACTGGGAAGAATACAGCGGGGGCTCCAGCTGGCGGGCCACATGCAAGAACCCTGGATGTGCCTCCTTTTCTTCTGAGGGGGCCGGGCAGACAACAGCTGGAACAGCTCCTGAACTGTTTGCCCTCCTCGGTTGGGCTAATGGGAAGAGACCTGCCTCCCCATTAGCCCTGGCCCATCCAAGGGAAACATACAGCTCTTATGGGCGAGACCGTCCTCCTCCTAGAACACTAAGCTAAAAACTGATTAGCCGGGTGTCGGCAGGGAGGGATATAGCCAGCGGGCGGAGCTAACACTTTTGTGCTTAGTTTCGCCTCCTAGTGGCAGTAGCTATATCCCAAGGTCCTTGCTGTGTTCCCCAATGGCATGAGAGAGAAATTAGTTAAGTTTTTTTGAAATTGGGGAAGGAAAACCCAAAAAAATATTTTTTTAAAAATGGGTAACTTTAAAAAAAAAGGTACAGCTAGTCTTTAAGGGGATTGTACCAAAATTACAAGCTAACCCTATCCATAGAATAAGAGCTAACTTGTTGATCAGTGGGAGTCTTATTGCTGAGTAGGGGTCTCATTGCCGAGACCGTTTCTTCACTCGCATTGACATCAGCATAAAGGGAGCGTTGGACAAGCATACATTGTCAGCGCTCTATTCATTTCAATGGGGCTGATGGAAATATCCAAGCGGGTGCTGCTCGGGTACTTCCAGGGTCCCACTGAAACCCCAGCAATCAGCAGGTTATCCCCCATCCTGTGGATAGCAGATAGAGGGGTTGTGCCAATATTACAAGTCACGGCCAGACAGGATCCGGCGCATGAACTTACATTGTTCTCCGGCTTCTGGTTGTTCTTCAGTAGTGTAATGATACAGTTGTGAATGAAGAACGCCAGCGTGAGGATTCCCGATAGCTGAGGGAAGGACAGCCTGAACTCTGCAAGATACAAGAATCATCAGCCATTTAGCCTGCAGCCCTGAAGAGATCAATGACCGGTATGTGATCCGAACCCAACCGAAGCCACGATCCCTAACAGGCGATGGCTGCACAGACGACCATGTGTCCCTCCGATTACTCTGTAACGTTTGGCCATATGTAGGGTTGTCTCACTACTAGGGCATATTACCAACATAGATGGGGACCCCAGGGCACGAGCCACCAACACGGACAGCAGGGTGACAACCTCTATGGAGGTGTAAGTGATGTCACACTGGTTGTCAGAAGATACCAGTCAGCCTTCATGAGACCAGGCCTTTATGTAGTCTGGGGACAGCAGGGTGACAACCTCTATGGGGGTGTAAGTGGTGTAACACTGGTTGTCAGAAGATACCAGTCAGCCTTCATGAGAAAAGGCCTTTATGTAGTCTGGGGACAGCAGGGTGACAACCTCTATGGGGGTGTAAGTGGTGTAACACTGGTTGTCAGTAGATACAAGTCAGCCTTGGTGAGACGAGGCCTTTATGTAGTCTGGGGACAGCAGGGTGACAACCTCTATGGGGGTGTAAGTGATGGCACACTGGTTGTCAGTAGATACAAGTCAGCCTTCATGAGACGAGGCCTTTATGTAGTCTGGGGACAGCAGGATGACAACCTCTATGGAGGTGTAAGTGATGGCACACTGGTTGTCAGTAGATACAAGTCAGCCTTCATGAGACGAGGCCTTTATGTAGTCTGGGGACAGCAGGGTGACAACCTCTATGGAGGTGTAAGTGATGTCACACTGGTTGTCAGAAGATACCAGTCAGCCTTCATGAGACAAGGCCTTGATGTAGTCTGGGGACAGCAGGGTGACAACCTCTATGGGGGTGTAAGTGATGGCACACTGGTTGTCAGAAGATACCAGTCAGCCTTCATGAGACGAGGCCTTTATGTAGTCTGGGGACAGCAGGGTGACAACCTCTATGGGGGTGTAAGTGGTGTCATACTGGTTGTCATCCAGCTTTCCAGAGTGACGGAAGGAAATAAGTAAAGCCCGCGCGGCGGACGGATGAGAAGCACCAAGAGACACAAGTTCACATCCTTACCAGGAAGAAAGTATTCTTGTGCTTTATCCCAGTGGAAGTCAAAATGAAATCCAATGCGAACGGCTTTGTAGGTGACCAGACACACCAAGTAGAGCACCGAGGCCGTCCCTGCAAGTGAGAAGAAAAAGCTTTTTATAAATGCATTCCATTTTCATTGTCATTATCAGATTGTTCCTTTTCTTAACCCCTTCCGCCCCAGAATGCAGACGTACGTCAAGGAGTTCCTGTGAAATATAGTAAATTTACGGCACATGGATGGCACGGGTTAAGGAGCTGAGCCGGCGCCATCCGCAGCGAGGGCCAGCTGTGACTGATAACCAAAGTCCCGCTGCAATGGTGGGGATTGCAGAAAACACCCATCCCTGCCGTTAACCCCACACATGCCATCAATGTTAATCGTTGCATGTATGAGATAACAGAGGTCCCTCTGACGTCATTGGCCCTCTGCCAGCCAATTGCAGAAGGCTGATGGATTGCCATGGCATGTAATGGTAAAGAATACATTACCTGTGCAATCTTAACATCACAGGATCAAGTCCCCTAACAGGTACATAAAAGGTAAAAATAAAATAAAAAAAGAGTCAAAAAGTATCCACATTAAAAAAAAAGAAAAAAAGACTAATTTAACTCATGACTTCTTTCATTTTTAGAGGTGACTTCTAATTTGTATTGCTTATAGACAGCGGGGTTGTCCGGTGAGAGATACTTTTTTCTTACAGGCTGGCACAGGTGTGAAATAAAACGGAGCTATACTCACCTGTTCCGTCCCCACGGCCTGAACCCCCCATGCCACTGCATTACTGCAGGCAGTGCGGTCACATCCCGTCTAGGCTTGTGACCGCTGCAGCCCATTGTTGGTGCCACCGAGGCCTGCGATTGGCTACAAGAATCATGCTGCAGTTTTCCACGCCTGTTCTTCATCGTTTGATTCCTGGGACCCGGCGGCTCCCCCTTTTCTGGCCATCAGTCGGCGAGCTGCATTAGAGCTTTTTTATTGCTGTACTTTCTACAGAAGTCACATGACCATGCTACTCGGCAGTATGCCGGAGGGGGCTGGGAACCAGAGCATTGGGGGATGGGAGAGCTATAGAACTGCTATTTTACATCTGTGCCAGCCTGTAGGGGGAGAACATAAGTACCACTGGACGCCCTCTTTAGGGTCCGTTCACACGTGATGGAAATACTGCAGATTCTCCGTGGCAAAATCCACAGCTCACACTGTTTCCCGCACTGGTAAGGTGATGTGGAGGTGGCATCACCTGCCCGGTGGCAGCAGTGGCACTCAGGCCTTGAGGCTGGCAGCATGCAGTAGTCAGAGGTGAGGGGAGCTGAATCCACCCCAAAGGTGTATGTGCTCTCAGGGAGGAGATAAGCTGCAGCCAGACACCAGGGACAGCGGGTTATCCCCAGTGAGGATACAGGATTGGGGTGTGCTGAAGTCCTTCCTCCTCCACCAGACATCTGGCATCAGGACACCCTACACACATTAGAGAACGGACGGGTCCTGCCCAAACTGGTGGGTTCAGCAGAGGCTCCTCTAATGTGTAAGGTCACCTCCAGGCTGTGTTCATACATCGGAAGCCACGCCGGATATTACCACGTGGATTCCTCCTCAGAATCCACGGCGGCGATGTTGGTTTCATGCGGAATTTCTGAGGATTTCAAGTCAAATGCACAGCAAAATCCACGGTGTGACCCGTCCTCGGGCTCGGTCCGCAGCCACGGGCGTGGGTTACATGAAGCTTTCCAGTGTGTTTGACAACAAGAATGGCGCAGTCTGCAGATTTGTGTCATCACCGCCACAATACAGGACTCGGCCATTGACTATAATGTGCCCCACGTCACGTATCGCTCTCCCAGATGATGAAAATAAACTCAATCGCAGCGTTTACCACTAAGGATGCAGAAAATAGTTCTAAGCGAAGAGTATACAAACCCCACTTCCCAAGAGCACGCCGACAGGCAGACCGCTATAGAGGAGCATTGCACAGGTGAAATATACTGATGAACAGCCGCTTACACCAGTACCACATATTGGGGGCGCTTAGTATCACACTTGGCCGCTTGCAATGATTTCTGAGTTTATTTTTCCTGACGTGTTTGCAAATATTAGTGTAGAAACTTGCAAGATAACGAAGCGCCTTGTTGTGGGCTCGCGGGCTTATGTAGTTTGGCCAAGATATGAACTAATATCTTGTATTAATCAGAATATCATTGCTCTTCTGCAGCAGGTAGTCAGGCTGTAGTTGCTGGGGAGCCCGAGGTGTTGGTCCAGTATAATTCACTTTACGGGACGACCCGCCAGGCAGAATCGTATGTGGCATTATTGCGCTTGCATGGTGCACTATGTGCAAGTATAATAAGCAGATGCCTGTTGATGGGAAGTCATGTCTGTACCGCCCTTCTGCACCCATTGCCAAATAAATCAGTGTGCCGCTCCACAGCAAAGGCAGGATTGAGGCGCTCACCCCTGAGGTCTTCAGATACGAACATGGCCCCAAACTAAACCTGGATTCCTCGCTGAAGACACCCGATTACCCTCCGTAGCATCCAGTTTCATCGTTCATGACATCACTGCGATCAGAGGCGATGGTGGGTGTCAGAGGCCGTAGATGTAATGGGGTCCGGGAGACCAAATGTCCTTCAGCCAAGGGCGTGGAAATGGATCCGACAGACACAGGGGTGTAATGATGGCGCCCCCCATCTCTGGATGGCAGAAAACAGCTGGAGCTGCTGGTGCTTGTCAGACGATCAGACGCTCCTCTCTACTGGTGGTCTGTAGGGGGTGCCCTGAGCCCGGTCACCTTGTGTGCCCTCATCCACTGGTCCAAACACCTCCTAATAGTCGGGTCAAATGCTCTTCTCTTCTGGTGGTCTGAGTGGGGGGCTGCTCACCTTGCGTACTCTCACATATTTGCGGGTCCTAACAGTCTGGTCAGAACGGCCCGGTGGGGACAATTCGTCGATACGACCATCCAGCTTCTCACATCCCAATAATGCGCCCCTCTCAGACTCTGGTAATGGGGGGAAATCTCTTCTCTGCGTCATAGAGGCGTCTAGTGGCCAACAAGCTCTACAAGCGGGGAGCCTCCGAGAGCCTCTTATTGGCCAAGGGGGAACCACTTCAAGGGCCTCCGGTGACAAGACCGTCCATCTAATCACCACAACTGTCATCATTTACAGATCTGCCTGAGATGGAGCCGCATGCTGAGTACTGCAATAACATGATAACTCTTTCTATGTGCTTGTTTTTTTTACATTTTGTTTTATATATCTTTCTATTAGGATGTAGATAAATATGGCCACTAGCAGTGATTTTTGAGTAGATGTTCCCTTTGCCTGACATGTTTTGGAAGCAAAGACTAGCAGCACCCCCTTAGTTATGGGGGATATCAAATGGCACCGGATCTGTTGGTTCCACTATTAGGCACCCAAACATGCGATGTATTCACAAAGAGCTGCGCACGCTACAACAAGGCGCTTGGGAAGGCAACGTTTCGGGCACTGGGAGCCTTTAATCAAGCCGGTGGGATAAAAGGAACGCAGACCAGCAGCGCCATGCTGAGTAAGCTGTGCCACAAGATAATTACATCTAACACAACATGCGAGCCACATACCCAAGACGTTGAATTTAGCAAAAAATGATGGAGAGCGGAAGTTGAGGAGCGGCAAGAGAACAACTATCAGGTAGAGAGGGACGGTATTCGTTTTACTCCACCACTCTTCAAACTGCAGCAACCCGGTTGTGTTTCCCGCAGACAAGCCCACCGTATGATTGGATGGTGGAGGGTCTTCTGTGTCAGGGCAAATAACTAAAGAAAAACATAAGCAGAATATAAGTTTTCAGTGTCACTGCTGGTCCAGTAACATGTGCAGGATGGTCGGACAGACATAGAACAGTCGCTCTCTCTGCTCAGCCTTCTGTCTCTACAGATTACCATGCCGTCTGCTGGCAGAAACAAGCACCGGATTATCAAGCGTCTGGACTATTGGATGGTGGCATAATGGATGTCACAAAGTGGGATCACTGAGCTAGAATATGCTGCAATGTGAAACAGTTTTCCAGACCAATGAAAAACAGATCAGCAAGGGTGCAAGGAAGTGTTAGCAAGGGAGCAGCAAAAAAGCCCATTTCGGTGGGTCTGGCCTATTATCCAATGTGCATGGAGGTCTCCTGACTCTCCGCCATCTGCAGTTGGATTTCAACTGTCTGATCCTTTTGTTATCAGGAGATAAGCTGCTTCCAAAAGGAGCCTCCCAACAGTGGCCACAAGCAGCCTCCAGGGGGCAGCCTTCTCCCTTCTCTATTCAGAACACTTGCATGATTGGTCAAGTCAAGCCTGCATATGTATGGGAAAAGTGGGGTGTTTGTGTTGGGCGGGGCAAGTGTCACCCGAATGCCCATGCGGCTGACAGACAGCATGAACCCAAGACAGAGATGCCCGTTGCCCCCAGAAGGGTTTCATTCCGAAGCACTGCAGCATTTCAGAATAAATGCACTTTGAAGTTTGCCCCGGAACTGAGCTCTACTTCATGGGAGTGGGATGCATCAGTCCCTCCCTGTCTGTTGCATGAAGACTGACAGCTTATCTCCCTAGTCTCAAACAGGGAGATAAGCTATTAGTCTTCATACTGCGGGTGGGAATAGGCCGATGCGTCCCACCCCCTTGACGTAGAGCTCAGCTCCGAGCCGAACGTCAAAGTGCATTTATTCTGCAGCGGTTCAGAATGAAACTCTTCTGGGAGCAACGGGCATCTCGGTCTCAGGTTCAGGCTGTCTGTGATTCGGGCAGCATGAATCTGATGACCGTATCCCTTTAACTACCCTACTCCAGTCACACTACATACTCCCTGCACAGAGACTTAAGGGCTTCTTCATACCTCTGTCACTGCCGTTGGTGCTCAGCCCGATTTCTGTAACGTTGACGTGATGAACATAATCTGAAACAGACAGAACACAAGTCTAAGATCAGCGGGACGGCAAGGCCTCACTGCTTCACATGCTCCTCCCTACTTACTGCCCAGGGAACAATGCCATCCAAGCACCCACTGAGCATTGGGGAGCAGCTGCCTGGCATTAGCAATCAAATTGGGAAAGTACACATAGCAGTAGCATACCAAAACTGTGCACATCTTAACCCCTTGAGGACACAGGCTTTTTTAGTTTTTTCTCCCAGTTTTCAAAAAATCCTAACTTTTTTGTCTTTTCTTCAACATAGCCGAGTGCTTGCTATACGTGGGACGAGTATTTTTCAATGGCTGTTAAAAATGTCTATATTTTGATTGCTTGTACAATATACTGCAATGCTTCAGTATTGCAGTATAGTGTATTTGAGCAGGCACTCTAATAAGACCTGCCACTAGCAGGGCTTAATAAGCATACAGCCATGGCAGCCCTGGGAGATTCATGGAGCCCCAGGGCACCATGAGAAACAAAAAAGCTGTTTGAGCGACGGAGCCTCATCTCTCTGTCGGGCCATTTAAATGCTGCTGTCAATATTGGCGCCTTTTAGACGAGCCGATATCGTTTCAACGAGTGAGTGACGTCATTGCTAGCCCGTTCAAGCCCCACTTCCAGAAAGAAATGCTCCGTCAGCGTGGAGGTGGACGCGGCAGCCTGCAGCAGCACCGCAGATTATTGCGAGGACTGGAACTCTGGCGGTAGGCGAGTATTGAGGTTTGTTTTTTACACGTAGTTAGTTTTCCCATTGAAATGAAACATCAGTCTGCAACGCATAAATAGGAATGCAAGATGGAAATCACATCATCACACACAGAAGCGACGTTTTGACCATTAAGAACAGGTCTTTGTCAAGCTTCTCTGTGTGATGATGTGATTTCCATCTTGCATTCCTATGGAAGCATAAAATTGCCTTTTTGCACCTGAAACTTGGAATCTGCTGCCTGTTTTTTCTTCATTGGACTTTACATTGTTTGGGATCTGGATTCAATCCCAGTTCAGGCGTGCGGTCTATTTCTAAGAAAAGCCCCCCCCCCCCCCCATGGGTTGTGGTGAGTGCTGCTGAGTCATCCAAATCATTAAATGGTAGCACTAAAAAAGAGTAGAGCCTGCACCCCTGCCGCCATGAACATGAGTGCCGCAGGACTGGCAGACGCCGACACCTACTGTATATAAATTTTCCAGTGTTAAAGAAGAAGTTGGACATGAGCACCCAATACACGATCATCGCCCCAACCAGCGACACCAGCGAGAAGAGGAGGCTGGACCAACGTCCGAAGGAGCCGAAATAATACTGGCAAACGTCCGGAAACTCCCAGTGAGAGGTGTCAATGGACGCTGCAAGAGAGAAACGAGTTAGTAGTTTACAGAGTCTATCCATGTAAACACGATGGGGACAGATCTGTGCGCTCCGACCGCTCCGGTGATCTCACAGTCATACGGATCTCCCATGTATGAGAGCAGCACAGCGATCAGAGGAGCCTTGAGGCCTGCGGCTTTATCACATACCAGAAGAGAGAACAGCAGGAAGACTTAGGAGAGCTGTGCTTACCTATATTTTAACCGTCCAAATATATAATATATATTATATATAAAGTCATTTATCTCTTACACTGCTTTTCCTATACCAATCCAGACTGACATCCTGTATTATACTCCAGAGCTGCGCTCACTATTCTGCTGGTGGAGTCACTGTGTACATACATTACTTATTCTGTACTGCTCCTGAGTTACATCCTGTATTATACCCCAGAGCTGCACTCACTATTCTGCTGGTGGAGTCACTGTGTACATACATTACTTATCCTGTACTGATCCTGAGTTACATCCTGTATTATACCCCAGAGCTGCACTCACTATTCTGCTGGTGGAGTCACTGTGTACATACATTACTTATCCTGTACTGATGCTGAGTTACATCCTGTATTATACCCCAGAGCTGCGCTCACTATTCTGCTGGTGGAGTCACTGTGCACATACATTACTTATTCTGTACTGATCCTGAGTTACATCCTGTATCATACTCCAGAGCTGCACTCACTATTCTGCTGTGGAGTCACCGTGCACATACATTACTTATCCTGTATTATACTCCAGAGCTGCACTCACTATTCTGCTGTGGAGTCACTGTGTACATACATTACTTATCCTGTACTGATCCTGAGTTACATTCTGTATTATACTCCAGAGCTGCACTCACTATTCAGCTGGTGGAGTCACTGTGTACATACATTAATTTTCCTATACTGCTCCTGAGCTACATCCTGTATTATACTCCAGAGCTGCACTCACTATTCAGCTGGTGGAGTCACTGTGTACATACATTACTTATTCTGTACTGCTCCTGAGTTACATCCTGTATTATACCCCAGAGCTGCACTCACTATTCTGCTGGTGGAGTCACTGTGTACATACATTACTTATCCTGTACTGCTCCTGAGTTACATCCTGTATTATACTCCAGAGCTGCACTCACTATTCTGCT
Source organism: Eleutherodactylus coqui (assembly GCA_035609135.1). NCBI lineage: Eukaryota > Metazoa > Chordata > Amphibia > Anura > Eleutherodactylidae > Eleutherodactylus > Eleutherodactylus coqui. The sequence continues at coordinate 12,129,232 of CM069409.1, forward strand.
GTGGAGTCACTGTGCACATACATTACTTATCCTGTATTATACTCCAGAGCTGCACTCACTATTCTGCTGGTGGAGTCACTGTGTACATACATTACTGATCCTGGGTTACATCCTGTATTATACTCCAGAGCTGCACTCACTATTCTGCTGGTGGAGTCACGGTGTACATACATTACTTATCCTGTACTGCTCCCGAGTTACATCCTGTATTATACTCCAGAGCTGCACTCACTATTCAGCTGGTGGAGTCACTGTGTACATACATTAATTTTCCTATACTGCTCCTGAGTTACATCCTGTATTATACCCCAGAGCTGCACTCACTATTCTGCTGGTGTAGTCACTGTGTACATACAGTACTTATCCTGTACTGATCCTGAGTTACATCCTGTATTATACCCCAGAGCTGCACTCACTATTCTGCTGGTGGAGTCACTGTGTACATACATTACTTATCCTGTACTGCTCCTGAGTTACATCCTGTATTATACCCCAGAGCTGCACTCACTATTCTGCTGGTGGACATCATGACATTCCCTATACTGTATTGATCCAGGGTGAATTAGTCGCAGGCTATAGATTTCCCTCTGTAGTAGGTGCTATACATGTATATGAAGATCACCAATCAGAATGATCTTGTGATAACATGGAGATGCGTGCGCCTCTTGGCAGAGGACAATTAGAAAAATGAATGAATAAATAAAGCTAGCAAATAAGGGGAAAAAAGGCCCCAAAAAGCGACTTTCTACCTAAAAGCGCTGTGTTAGCACCTTTAGTGTTGCAGCACAGTGGGGTTTCCTGCGGTGGTCACAGGGGGCGCCCGTCCGCTGCTACATTCACTGCTTGAACTTCAGAAGTCCATGAAGATTCCTCAGACTCTTCATCTTTTGATCTTTTCCCCATGATGCTTAGCAGATTATAAAAAGGTAAAAATCTAAAAGTATCAAAAAACATCAGTTTAAGGTCAATAAAGTGGAGCCTTACGTATCGCCCCTCGGGACTTCACAACCCTGTAGCAGCAGTAAAGAGTCAAAAGGCCCATCAGGAAAATTACAGAAACTCCAGTTGTGAATCCGGCCTGCAAGAAACAGTCAAGAAAAACAGACGTCAGAAGTTTGTGTGAATGTGGACACAGAAAAGTGTAGCTAAGCTGTCAGAACAAGCGGTTACTGCGTACGTGAGGGATGATGCTACACCCACCATTGTAGGGCGGGAAGCCTCTATTCAGCTCCAGTTTCCCCTTTGTAGGTTGCACCTGTAATTTTCAGTTTCCCTGAGCTGGTGGGTGTGGACTGCTGCTACGAGGTCTCCACACAGAGGGGAGGAGATCCAGCTCCCCTATCTCTACTACAGTCTATACAGCACACACAGAGTTCAGGAAATACTGCTCCCATATCTCACCCTCATACACTGCACACACAGAGAAGAGCAGATCCTGCTCCACTATCCCTCACTCTCCTACACACAGCACACAGAGAAGACCCTGCTCACCTAACTCTCTCATACCCCACACACAGAGGAGATCCTGCTCCACTATCCCTCACTCTCCTATACACAGCACACAGAGAAGACCCTGCTCACCTAACTCTCTCATATCCAGCACACAGAGGAGATCCTGCTCCACTATCCCTCACTCTCCTATACACAGCACACAGAGAAGACCCTGCTCACCTAACTCTCTCATACCCCACACACAGAGGAGATCCTGCTCCACTATCCCTCACTCTCCTATACACAGCACACAGAGAAGACCCAGCTCACCTAACTCTCATATCCAGCACACAGAGGAGATCCTGCTCCACTATCCCTCACTCTCCTATACACAGCACACAGAGAAGACCCTGCTCACCTAACTCTCTCATACCCCACACACAGAGGAGATCCTGCTCCACTATCCCTCACTCTCCTATATACAGCACACAGAGAAGACCCTGCTCACCTAACTCTCTCATATCCCACACACAGAGGAGATCCTGCTCCACTATCCCTCACTCTCCTATACACACAGAGAAGACCCTGCTCACCTAACTCTCTCATACCCCACACACAGAGGAGATCCTGCTCCACTATCCCTCACTCTCCTATACACAGCACACAGAGAAGACCCTGCTCACCTAACTCTCTCATACCCCACACACAGAGGAGATCCTGCTCCACTATCCCTCACTCTCCTATACACAGCACACAGAGAAGACCCTGCTCACCTAACTCTCTCATATCCAGCACACAGAGGAGATCCTGCTCCACTATCCCTCACTCTCCTATACACAGCACACAGAGAAGACCCTGCTCATCTAACTCTCTCATATCCCACACACAGAGGAGATCCTGCTCCACTATCCCTCACTCTCCTATACACAGCACACAGAGAAGACCCTGCTCATCTAACTCTCTCATACCCCACACACAGAGGAGATCCTGCTCCACTATCCCTCACTCTCCTATACACAGCACACAGAGAAGACCCAGCTCACCTAACTCTCATATCCAGCACACAGAGGAGATCCTGCTCCACTATCCCTCACTCTCCTATACACAGCACACAGAGAAGACCCTGCTCACCTAACTCTCTCATACCCCACACACAGAGGAGATCCTGCTCCACTATCCCTCACTCTCCTATATACAGCACACAGAGAAGACCCTGCTCACCTAACTCTCTCATATCCCACACACAGAGGAGATCCTGCTCCACTATCCCTCACTCTCCTATACACACAGAGAAGACCCTGCTCACCTAACTCTCTCATACCCCACACACAGAGGAGATCCTGCTCCACTATCCCTCACGCTCCTATACACAGCACACAGAGAAGACCCTGCTCACCTAACTCTCTCATACCCCACACACAGAGGGGATCCTGCTCCACTATCCCTCACGCTCCTATACACAGCACACAGAGAAGACCCTGTTCACCTAACTCTCTCATACCCCACACACAGAGGAGATCCTGCTCCACTATCCCTCACTCTCCTATACACACACAGCACACAGAGAAGACCCTGCTCACCTAACTCTCTCATACCCCACACACAGAGGAGATCCTGCTCCACTATCCCTCACTCTCCTATACACACAGAGAAGACCCTGCTCACCTCACTCTCTCATATCCCGCACACAGAGGAGATCCTGCTCCGCTATCCCTCACTCTCCTATACACAGCACACAGAGAAGACCCTGCTCACCTAACGCTCTCATATCCCACACACAGAGGAGATCCTGTTCCACTATCCCTCACTCTCCTATACACAGCACACAGAGAAGACCCTGCTCACCTAACTCTCTCATATCCAGCACACAGAGGAGATCCTGCTCCGCTATCCCTCACTCTCCTATACACACAGCACACAGAGTAGACCCTGCTCACCTAACTCTCTCATACCCCACACACAGAGGGGATCCTGCTCCACTATCCCTCACTCTCCTATACACAGCACACAGAGAAGACCCTGCTCACCTAACTCTCTCATACCCCACACACAGAGGAGATCCTGCTCCACTATCCCTCACTCTCCTATACACACAGCACACAGAGAAGACCCTGCTCACCTAACTCTCTCATATCCCACACACAGAGGGGATCCTGCTCCACTATCCCTCACTCTCCTATACACACAGCACACAGAGAAGACCCTGCTCACCTCTCTCATATCCAGCACACAGAGGAGATCCTGCTCCACTATCCCTCACTCTCCTATACACAGCACACAGAGTAGACCCTGCTCACCTAACTCTCTCATATCCAGCACACAGAGGAGATCCTGTTCCCCCATCAACATCTTTCCTATACAGAGAAGCAGCATCATCCCCACAGAGGACATTATACAGCAGTTCTGAGCTGTCTAAATGGAAGTTAAATTAAACTCAGACAGTAAAACACTTACTATTAGCGGCACAAGCGTGTCTTTTTGTTTCTCTCTCCCTACTCCTCTACAGGTTTCTATGAGCAGCATGTAATCTGATCCATCACTAAGCTGTTTTCATCAGCTTTTCAGAGCAAGTAAAGTTTATTTTTCTGCAGCCCGATCCATGGATGCCTGTACTAATAATTGATTTATGCAAAGGATTGTTGACGGGTTAATGACCAGTTAGGTAAAAAGTAACACTAAGCCAAACCCCAAATGTAATATTGCAACACAGCGTAGGTCCAAGGAACCATAAAAGCACCCAGCGCTCCAGTACGCAAGCTTTGGGTTGTACAATGTGAAGTATTTGCTTCACAGGGGTGCCTCTGATGAGTGCACCCCTAATCCAAGATAGCGGTATCTGACAAAGGTCACGTTGGACGGGAAGAGATTCGTGGACCCGATGTATCATCCAGTAGTTTATTCATAAGACACACAATCACTGCAAGCCGTTTTGGCTCATAAAAAAGCCTTTTTCAGGCCTATAAACAACGTGCACTTTGATAATATATATACAAAACAAGGAAGCAGGACGTACATCAGCTGTCCATGATGCCCATCAGCTCCCGCGGTGCAGCAGATGGCGCCACTACACCGCAAGAGCTGATGGGTTTTTCTGCAGCGCCACCTATTGGAGGACAGTTTCTCTACTTTCCTGTAGCTTGGATACAAGATGGGATACGGAGGGGGCATTGAGCACTAGTACCCTCTAGGGCCGCTTGTACCATGAATACAAGATGTCATGTGGGCGGACACCAAGGCACTACCCTGTTAGTATGAGGTGATACGAGCGGCCATGGAGGCATACAGGTTCTGTATGGTATCCTGCGGCATGTCACTCCACCTTTGCTGTAACTAAGCCTCTAGATCGTGTAAACCCGCTGTGGAAGTTGGCGTCCCAGACTGTCCCATACATGTCCTATTGGTGATAAGTCTGGTGACCGGGCGGCCACGGAAGTGTGACAGTGTTATCATCAGTGTGACACAGTGTGGAATTCGTGCTGAGGTCCACATCAGAAGGTGCGGATTAGGACACTGATTTTGCTGAGAATTGTCTCAAAATCCATAGTGAAAATACGCTGCAGCTTTTGGTGTGGATCTGTGAACGCACCCTGGGGAATTGATTTCTGGATAGCGGTATACAATCACCTATATGGCTACATAGTATAGGCGATTGTACCTGCAGGGGTTACTGTGGGGTTACTGTGGGGTGGTGTACACACTGTGCGCTCATCATCTCCCCTCCAATGTCACACTGACAGGAACGCGGAGAAGAGAGGAGTGAGACGCTGATGCAACGCTGACGTATACAAACCTCCCCAGCCAGTGTTGTGATCGGCTGTCGGTGATGACATATCGGGACCTAAACCAATCAGATCCCGATGATGGTACCCAAACCGGCTTCTAGTTTTACGCACAGTGGGGAAGCCATGATCGCCTTTGGAATGGCTGACATAAATTTATGTCGCTGCTGCATAGAGCCCAGGCAGCATCAGCGTAAATGTACCGCCAGTGGTTTAGATGCTGCTGGGTTTACAAACCCCATCGGAATAAAGCCAGAAGTGACTATTACATCATACATGTGACTGCTCTGTGAGCAGCTGGTTGTGTGCACTTATTACCTACCTGCTTAATTCCCCAGGGAATACTGAGAATTGATGTCCCCATCATCGTGTTCCAGATCATAAAGCTGTAAAAGAAGGTTTCATCACATTAGCCGGTCGTCCTACTATTGAGCCCTCCAGTTCGCGTCTCGCTTACCAGGACAGGACTTTGTAAAGTACAAGTCTACAGGAACAGATGGGCATTGTTAACCTGCCAAGCCCCCAAATAACAGGAGTCTTCTCCGGTGGACGCCGGGGCCTTAGTAGTACCATCTAGGTGAATTTCGGTGGAACCCTTTGAAGACGGTATTAGCTGACGTTGGGGAAGGCTGCGTTCCGCTCCAGTAATTTTTTCCCCCCTTTTCCCCGATTTGTGCAGTTCTTTGCCTACTTTGTGATGACGATTCATACGACTTGCAGCTGTGAAAATAGGCTTTATCTATCACTATTGACAGCAAAAACAAAGTTGCACGGAGTAAAACTGAATGAATACGGAGTGCAAAGCAAGGGATGTTATTTGTCAAAAACCGCCTCATGCTCAGCGCTGTGCGGGCAAACAGGTTCGTCCACCATGGCATCGCTCCGCCCACACAGCGCCGGGAAGCAATTTTTGACAAAGAATAAAATAAATACCCAGCGCGGCGCCCGTGCCTCACCCTCCATATTCATCCAATCCAGCCTCACAGCTCAAAGCTGCACGACGTTCATATGACTGCGCCATCGCAAAACAGGCAAAAAACTTCACTGGAGCCGAACACAACCGTCCTCACCGCTGCCTGGCATACCGCCTCAGAGGGGTGCACAGGCATTCACCTAGCAGCAGAAGCTGGTACTACCAATGCGCTGCCCACCTTTGCTTCCCCCCTCGTAATATCAGGGCCGTATGGGAGCACGCTGTGTCCTGCTGCGTGCGGAGCGCTGTCTTTACATGTTCTTCTGCACTCTTGCATGCGTTTTTACTGCAGTTTTGCAGCCTTATTTCTCCCTCCTGGCAGCATAGCAGCCTGCGGGTAAAACGCAGCATTACGTGTGCAATAGAGTGTTTTTGTTGTTTTTTTAACCCACCCCATTCCTTTTAATGGGTGAATTGTGCGTGAAATACTCAGTATAACGTCTAAAATAGGAAACGCTGCGTGTGATTTTGTGTGGGGGAAATACACGGTGCAAAACCAGTGAAGTGAGACGGCGCATCGAAATACATGGAGGTTTAGTGCTGTGCGGTTCACACACGCATAATATGCAGCAAAAAACACGACGCCGGTGTGCGAGCGGCCGACACCGCTGCTAACAATGCCAAGTACAAAGAGGAAAAATAATTTGGTATCATTCTAGTTTCCGTTGGCTGGACACATGAAGCGCGCCTGCAGTTCCACGCGTCATTGCGGCGCGTCAAAGATCTTGAATGGTGCGCGTCTGTGGGCCAGGTCCGTACTAATCAGAGAGGACGGGGTGATCACTGTAACCTTTCGACAGTGATAGACTCCGCTTATCCTGAGAGATGGGACCAGAGCGGCTGCAGACGCAGGGAACATATTGAAGTCCATACACTATTAACCCCGTATTTTCGAAGTATCAGCCAAGAAGAGCCGTCCGCCGCCGAAGGGGCTGAGTGGTCCACAACGTACTCCTTGTGTCACTTTAAAGATTCTTGAACTTAGGTCAGAGTGCCGAATTCACAACTGTCACTTTTTAGTGGTGGTGCAGAGAGGGAGGAGGAGGAGGAGGAGGAGGAGGAGGAGGAGGGGACACGACCACCGCAGAGAAGATCCGTGAATCTCCGGTCTTTCCCCAGGGGAGGGATGGCATACATTTTTGTTCATATTATCCCCCTTCTACCAATCTTTGATTTTCACATACAGGAATCGTTTTTTTCTGAAAAGGAGTGAAAAGACGAGGACTTCCTCATCTAATCCCCTCGCTGCACCATTTAACCCCGCAGATGCCACAGTTAAATGGCATCTAAAGGTTTTTTCCGTTACACAAGGCTTTAAATATTGAAAAAATAAAAAAAGCACAAAAACCTCCATATAATGGATATTGCCACATCCTTAACAACCCGGACGATAAAACAGAACATTATTTATCCAGTAAACTGCATAAAAAATGAAAATGTCAAAATAGCAGTTTGCTTTTCCTCTCACTTCTGTAAAGCAGAAATAAAAGGTATATTATAAGAGGCCTCAAAATGGTTCAAGTTGTCCCGCAAAAAACAAGCCCTCATACGGCTCTGTGGACCAAAAAATAACACGGCTCTCGCCCTGCAATGGGCGCCACACAAGAAGGGTTTATATTGTGCAAGACTAGAAAGACACAAATGGAGTGTCATAATTGTACTTCTGTTACTGAAGGCTTAAAAATGCCTCCAAACGACTGCGGGCTCACCTACACCGCCGGGTTTACTGCGTGAACGGAGTCAATGGACTCTTAGTCTTCCACGCACACCGGTGGGCGGATACAGGCGTATCCATACGCAAGAGAAATAAATGGTAGCTGCTCTGTTGCTCTGTGTACGTACGCAGTGCCAGCCCTATACACCTGTACCGGCTGCGCATGGTACGTCGTCCATATGCAATACATTGTGCATGGGCAGGATTTTAGATTTTAAGAAGTGTTATAGGCTGGCATGCGTAGTGCTATACGCAGCCATACGTGCCTCATGCCCGCAGCACTGTACGCATATGCCCAGGGGCGTTATTACATTTTTGGGAGTGTTTTTTCAATTTTACCGTGGCTGTTCTGGCCTTAATGTGACAAGATTAAAGCCGAAGGCACGCAGCTATACTTCGTGTAATGCCCATGTATGCCACACACAGCCCCATTATAGTGTAGGAGGGTATTCATATGCACAATTATTCCCTCACAGCCCAAAAGCCTCACGGCACGTCCTATTCCTGTCCTCTTTCACAAAAGAGTATGAGATGTCAGTGATTGTGCCGTGTGTCCCCGTAGATCCGACCCCAGACGGACGGGTGCCCATGTGCTGTCCAGTGCAAGTGACGCCTGAGCTTCTCGGTTGCATCTGACATCACAGCCCAACGCGGATCCCCCCCGGTCAGGTTACGTACATGGTGACTACGCTGGAGTTCTTTTCTGAGCCGTCTCCTCCATCAATTTTTAAAGCAGTTCCCAAAGGACTGTAAACATAGATTTCTTCTGGTGCGGGAATGACATGATCCGGAGCAATCTAAGATACAAAAGAACAAAAAGAGTTAATTATGTAACACATTAATTGGCTGATATCAAATTAAAGAGGAAGACCGGTCATATGCAACTACAAGGATTCCTGTCTGTCTTTTTAAGGGACACATTAAACATTTAGCCGTACGTTTACATAGGTCTGTGTCCATTAATGGCATTCTTCACTGTAAAGGCCTTTAATCACCTCAGGACCTCTAAATGCAAATAAATGTTCTGCGGTGGTGACGGGTGTAAGCAGCGGGCTTGGGAGGCGGGCCCGCTCCGTACCCGGCCAGCGACCTGCAGCTTCTGATATCAGACGGCCACCAGTAATGGAACAGATACAAAATCTTCCCCACCAATAACATCCGCCCCACTACTATACCAGAGACTGCTCGGATGGAGGACGGAGCTTGCTGTAGTAGTGGATGCGCTTATTCATAGCCGCAGCGTGAGAAGTGACTCTGGGGGGGTCGTCATTGATGCTGGTGATGTATGAAGGGTCTATGTGAAAAGGCCTGAAACAGAGAAGCAGACAGGAGTCAGTTTACTCTTCTTAGCCCCCATTCCCTCTTCACACACCGACCCCTTCCCAGGATGCACTGCTGATTTCACAGTGCTCCAATATTTGCAAAAAATAAAAAATAAAAATATATATATTTTTTAACACCCCCCCAAAAAAAATCAAATCATAATCCTGATTTCAGTTAAGGAAGTAAAGGTGACCTGCTTCATATAAAACCAGCCCTTAATTGTCATGGAATTAAAATGGTGCGGCTCATTTGGTGGCGGCTAGCACACCGCCGGCCCCTCTATTAGACCCCCATCCAGCAGCGTTGGACTTTGGTCTTCAGAACTGCAGCCATTCATCGCGGTGTAGATTCCACTAAGTGATTAAACGGTTCTGTAGGAATATCGGCCCCCGCGGACAGGAAGCTTCTTGTAGTTACTGCAGATTAGATGGAGGTGCTGACATGTTCTGACCGGCTGACAGGAAGGGGTCAACGATTCATGCTGCTTGCACCAAATTCTGACCTCCCATCAGCAACTGACCAGGAGATGTTTTTCCGCTGCTCGGTGATACAAGTTTTGCGCTCTTTTGCCCGCTGGAGCCTTTCTGTCTCTCTTAGACACAATGGCGCTGGAACTGGTCGCCTGCTGTTATACCATCCGTGCGGAGGAACGGCGAGTTGTGCGTTCGGACACGTTAGTTGGAGCTCCAGCGTTGTATTCAGCTGACTGTGCAGCCTGTTGGTCAGAACGATTCCTGACATCCTCCTCCGACCCCTTTCAGTGATGAGTTGTTTCCGTCCGCAGGATCCCCTTTTGCTGGATGTTTTCCTCCATCGCGCCATTCTCTGTATACTCTTCACCCCATTACACAAGAAAACCCCCGCGGTTGGTGGTGAGCCCCCGGCTAGTCCAGCACCGATGACCGGCCTCATTGGAAGTCGCTCCGATCGCTGGATTTTCCATCTAATGTGGATTCACACTGAAACTGAACCACAGAAAAGTTGTCATGTGATTTTATTCTGCACTCCGGGGTCACGGGGAGAATGACCATACAGGGCAGCGCCAATTCTGAAAGGGTCGGGGCTCTATTAAAGCAGAGGGCTGGCTGAAACGCTGTCCTTCATACCCATGCAGAGATCGGATCTGATGTTTGGCGCTACATTGCAATCACCCCACAAACAGCAATCTAGTTTTATGACTGCTCCAGTTTTGACACCAGCAGCGGGGAATTCACTACAGACTGGTGATCCTACGCCTCCTTAGCCGCAGTGAAGCGGGCTAAGATCTGCACAATTTAGGCACATGGCTCTTAGTTGGGCACACCCTGGTATCCGGCTGTCCCTGCGCCGGCAACGCAGACCCACATAGACTGCGAGCTGCACGGATCTGCGCCAAAACGTATGGAAGCTTCTGGCATGAACAGTAGCAGTCTGCCTCCGGCAACACTTGGGGAACGCGGCGAGAAAAATGATAGCTTTACGCCTTTCTTTACACCACAACTGTGACGGCCTGAGAGGAATCTCCCCGTAGTGTTTACCTTGACACTTACCAGGACATCAGCTGATGCGTTTTGAGACTTTGACCCTTGACCTCTTCCTTCCACAGGCACACATCCTGGCTGGGAAGCAGTTCCTGGGATGGATCTACATGACCTCTTATGTGACCGACAGCCGCCTCCCGCTTCATCGGTGGGAACAGACATCCCTGCTGTTAACCCCTTACATGCCGTGATCAATGTTGATTGCAGAATGTAAAGGGTTCACAGGAGGAGGGCGCTCCCTCAGTGACATCATCAGCCCTCCGCCATGTGACAGGATGCCAGTATTTAAAAAAACAACTTTTTGTGCACTTTCCCCTCTTTATAAAAAAATTTTATAAACCCAGTTTAGGTATGGTCATGTCCGTAGCAACCCAAAAATTTGCAATAACATATATACCCCAAAATGGTAACAAAAAAAAAAAAAAAAGCTCTAACAGAGCTTCAGTGAGGGAGCAATAAAGAAAAGAGAAAAGTTATGGGACTTTAAATGGTGGGATGCAAAGAAAAAAGGATATATTTTTTTCCCAATAAGAAAAGAATTTTGAGTAAGAAACACGGTAAAAATAATGTAGGATTTGTACAATATCATTAAGATAGGTAGGTAGGTATGTAGATAGGTAGGTATGTAGATAGATAGGTAGGTAGGTAGATGGGTAGGTAGGTATGTAGATAGATAGGTAGGTATGTAGATGGGTAGGTAGGTATGTAGATGGGTAGGTAGGTATGTAGATAGGTAGGTATGTAGATAGGTAGGTATGTATGTAGGTAGGTATGAGGTGCTTTGTCCCCGCCCTGCAAAAAAACGTAATAGACGTTATATATTTTATGTACCCAAAAATGGTACCAATAAAAGCTACGAATATGCAAAAAAAAAAGAAAACGCAGGAAGGTCCAAATACAGCGAATACGCCGTATACCTCACTAACAGAAACGACATCCGCCCTGCGCCCTACGTCTCACCGTGACTGCGCAGCTCTCCGCACTATGATGGGGTGCATGCCCTTCCACCTCGCCGGGATGGAGTATTGCTAACGATATTCTGCCGCAGGGGAGGAGGGGCAGCGTGGACAGGCCTCTGCGCTGAGCCCCTCTCATAGGTAGGCTCACCGCGGAGAATCGCAGCAAAACGCAACATGCCGCGATTTCAATCCCGCGAACTGAGAATCGCTACGATTCTCTGCTCATGGACGTCAGGCTGCGCTTTCCACAGGAAGTCCATGGAAAGTGTTCACTGTGCTACCCGCGGGCGGATAACGCAGCGACATATCGCCCGTGGACTGGCAGCCTTAAGCTTCCTACCCAGGCAGGTGGCCAGGCTGCCAGGTGCGGCTGGTAGAGCTGAGCCACCAACCTGGGAGCTGCTGAACAGAGTGGTGTGGAGGCGCACCGGATCCAAGATGGCAGCCGCTCCCCGCACTTTATGCCTACATAAACTGGACAAACAATGAGCAAACGGATTATGGCTCGGTCGCCGGCAGGGTTTACGGTGAACCATCATCATTTTATTTGGCATGGCCCAGCGATTACCTGAACAATAAGAATCGTTCCACGTGACCGGGCTCCACGGAGTCACATGGGATAGCTTTTTCTTCCTCTTTTTTAAGTCTCCATGTCTCATTCATACATCATCATCATCATCCTCATCGATGTGTAAAACTGAAAACAACAACAACTGATGACTAGTTTTACTAATGAGGAGTCCCCCTTCGGCTCCTACCTCCGGGACCGGGCATCCAGGCCGCTAAAGTGATTCTTCGCACATTCTTCAAACAGTGAGGGGTAAAGCAGGGGAGACTCATCCCCCTCCATAGTCAGCCCTTCTATCGCTCTACGGAGAACAGACCTAGAAAGGAACAGACAAAGGGATTATATTTATATCCTAAATGTATATAAACCAGTTACACCAACCACGTGCGGGTCCTGAGGGGGCGGGGCATGGGATACAAAGAACCCCAGCAAGAGAATGTCTATTATGCTCCGCCCGCTGAGGCCTAACGCAAGGAATGACGCGGGTACAATCCTGATATGGTCAGAAATACACCTAGTCAGTAGTATCGAGAAACACGGTAACATCCGCCGACGCTGATCCCCTCACTGACCGGACCACCTTGTGCCGTAAGGACTCAGCAACTTCCATCATCACATTACAAGAGTCGCTGACAGCCGCAGGGGGGACACATATCTATGGTACATATAATGTGTAGTAGAGCTTCTGGGGGTGGGGGGAGGGAGCCACCAGGAGGGTTGCCATTATTTTGGGGGGTTGTTTTTATGGCACTCAGTAGAGCGACCCTGCTGGCGGTCCCATCTGATCGGCACGATTCCTGCGGCGCCACGTTTATACAGGATTGTTTGTTTTACTACTCTTGCACAATGAAGACAAGTGACTGCATCGCCGCACTCGCAGACCCTGAATACTTCTAGGTTTCCGGCGGCTCTGGGGGGGTTTGTTTTTTTTTCCCGAGTTTTTTTTGGTATTTTTGCAGTCCGTGACTCTTGGATTGACTTTTATTGCGTTTTTGGAGGGGCAAACAAAAGAAAAATAGCAATTCTGGGTTTTTCATTGTTGTTTTCACTGTCTGGGTCGTTACAAAGGTTTTTTATTGTATTTTAATTATTTAAAAAGTGTTTTTGTGGGAAAAAATGTGCATTTTTCACCCTTTTTTTGTTTACGTTATTTTATGTCCCCCAAGTGCTGGTCCGATCACTAAAATGCTAGCGCATTGTCCTAAGCCTATGACAGCAGCCTGTTAGACCCTGCCGGAGGCGGGGGCTAACAGGCTCAGTTAAGGCCCTTTTACACGCAACGATTATCGCTCAAAATTCATTCAAACGAGCGGAAGTGAGCGATAATAATAACGTGTAAATGTGAAGCCATCGCGCGCCATTGGTTCACTGGTCGTTTATCGCAGAGCCTCAGCCTGTGTGAAAATAGCTGTTTGTTCGCTTGTCGTTGGGTTTATACGCCATTCGTTTAGTCGTACAAACGACTTGCGTTGATTGCTCCCCCAGCTAAACGCAATGACTCCTGTAGCAGAAGACAATGACTTTTTCTTTGCACTAATTAAAAACCTCTGGCCAAGAGACTCCTCGATTAACACCCCACCCCAACGGATCAAACAGCATATACAGCGCTAACGAGGGAAATGGCGAGGCTTTCAGACGATTATCTTTACGTGTAAACGCTCAACATTTGAGAGCAACAGAGTTGTTTAAAGGACAATCGTTGGGTGTAAATGGGGCTTTACATGGCAGACATGGAGGCCTTTGTTAGGCTTCCGGCTGCCGTGGGAACCCATTGGCACCTTGTAATTGCAGTGCGGGGTGCCAATAGGTAACAGAAGGAGCCTCTCCCCATCATCTGCTTGGATGCTGCAGTTGCTACTGATTGTGGCATGTAAGGGGTTAAACGGACAGGCTTTGAGGTTTCGCTGCTCCTGACATGTAGGCCATATCCACACGGTATATTTATGCCTGCAATACGCATTCATTTCAATGGGTTCGTTCATATATTCCACCCCCCCCGGTACGGCGAGGGGGGGAGATGCGCGCGGTGCGGCGAGGGGGAGTGTGGGATGCTATACACATAGACAATGCTCAGGCCGTATAGTGGCTGAATCGGTATGACTGCAGGGGTGGTTGATGGTGGCTAGCAGGGATTGCAGTCGGTAGGACAGGGGGCATGTCATCAGACAGAGGGGTTTGGCTTAGGGGATACGGTGTGCCTCCCTTCACAGAAGCGTTTTTAGAGCACGCCTGAAGTTTTGAGCGTCCTGGATTGCCTGGATAGCTGTTGGTAAGGCGTTCCGGATGACTGGTGCAGCTCTGGAGAAGTCTTGGAGGCCGGAATGAGAGGTTTGAGTTAAAGGGCTGTTTAATCTGATTTCGTTAGTGGACCGGAGGGCGCGGGCTGGGTGGTGGATTGAGATGAGGGATACAATGTAGGGCGGCGCGGTGACCGGCACAGGGTGGAGGCATCCGAGTAGGGCAGCAAGAGGAGCCTGGCTGCTGCCTTCAGGATGGATTGGGGGGGTAGAGTCTGGTGCGGGAGGCCAATCAGCAGCGGGTTGCAGTAGTCGAACCGAAAGCGGAGGAGGCGACAGTGAGTGTTTATAGGTGAGACAAGGGCGGATTGTTGCCATGTGCTTGAGGTGTATATACATTGGTTATAATATGCGCGTAAAAAAGAACGCGGCATATTATATATAGGCATGTATTACGTTCTCTATGGGTGTGATAAATGCTGTACATACGCGATTACTAAGGTCCGTGAGATACGTGTGACATACACTGTCATGTGCAGTACAATATCGCTGCCATACGCACGAAACACCGGCTCAGTCAACTGCGCAACACTGCGGTATACACATCATTTCAGGCGCACGCTCGTGCGAGCCGGCCCTTAGGGTTTTATAAACAGCGCAGAGCGCCCGTCACGCGCCATCGTCTAAAATGCGTCAATAAGGGGAAATCTACAGCCGCTAATGTAACGGGGTAACGAGGGGCGTCTAAACCTCCCCCCCCCCCTCATGTGACTACAGAGGACACAATCAGGTGGGACGTCGGACCTCGGTGCTAGAACATGCTACATACAACGCAGGACAGGAGCCTCAGGAGGAACGGGCCCAAGTAGCGAACAGAAGCCACTGCTCTCAATAGATCCAGCACCATCATACCCTCACCCACAGCACCATCATTCCCTCACCCACAGCACCATCATACCCTCACCCACAGCACCATCATACCCTCACCCCACAGCACCATCATACCCTCACCCCACAGCACCATCATACCCTCACCCCACAGCACCATCATACCCTCACCCCACAGCACCATCATACCCTCACCCCACAGCACCATCATACCCTCACCCCACAGCACCATCATACCCTCACCCCACAGCACCATCATACCCTCACCCCACAGCACCATCATACCCTCACCCCACAGCACCCTCACACCCTCGCCTCTCCCCCCTCCAGCCCCGTCACACCCTCGCCTCTCCCCCCTCCCAGCCCCGTCACACCCTCCCCTCCCCTCCCAGCCCCGTCACACCCTCCCCTCCCAGCCCCGTCACACCCTCCCCTCCCAGCCCCGTCACACCCTCCCCTCCCCCGTCACACCCTCCCCTCCCCCCAGCCCCGTCACACCCTCCCCTCACCTCCCCCCCGTCCCAGCCCCGTCACACCCTCCCCTCACCTCCGTCCCAGCCCCGTCACACCCTCCCCTCACCTCCGTCCCAGCCCCGTCACATCCTCCCCTCTCCTCCCCCCCATCCCAGCCTCCCCTCACCTCCCCCCCGTCCCAACCCCGTCACACCCTCCCCTCTCCTCCCCCCCCCGTCCCAGGCCCGTCACACCCTCCCCTCTCCTCCCCCCCGTCCCAGCCCCGTCACACCTTCTCTCCCCCCCCCCCCCCCCGTCACACCCTCTCCTCCCCCCCGTCCCAGCCCCGTCACACCCTCTTCCCCGACCACCATCATACCCCCACCTCCCCCCCCCCCCAGCACCATCATGCCTTCACTCGCCTCTTCCCGACCACCGTCATGCCCTCACTCGCCTCTTCCCCGACCACCGTCATGCCCTCACTCGCCTCTTCCCCGACCACCGTCATGCCCTCACTCGCCTCTTCCCCGACCACCGTCATGCCCTCACTCGCCTCTTCCCCGACCAACGTCATGCCCTCACTCGCCTCTTCCCCGACCACCGTCATGCCCTCACTCGCCTCTTCCCCGACCACCGTCATGCCCTCACTCGCCTCTTCCCCGACCACCGTCATGCCTTCACTCGCCTCTTCCCCGACCACCGTCATGCCCTCACTCGCCTCTTCCCCGACCACCGTCATGCCCTCACTCGCCTCTTCCCCGACCACCGTCATGCCCTCACTCGCCTCTTCCCCGACCACCGTCATGCCTTCACTCGCCTCTTCCCCGACCACCATCTTACCCTCACTCGCCTCTTCCCCGACCACCATCATACCCTCACTCGCCTCTTCCCCGACCACCATCATACCCTCACTCGCCTCTTCCCCGACCACCATCATACCTTCACTCGCCTCTTCCCCGACCACCATCATACCCTCACTCGCCTCTTCCCCGACCACCATCATACCTTCACTCGCCTCTTCCCCGACCACCATCATACCCTCACTCGCCTCTTCCCCGACCACCATCATACCCTCACTCGCCTCTTCCCCGACCACCATCATACCCTCACTCGCCTCTTCCCCGACCACCATCATACCCTCACTCGCCTCTTCCCAGACCACCATCATACCCTCACTCGCCTCTTCCCCGACCACCATCATACCTTCACTCGCCTCTTCCCCGACCACCATCATACCCTCACTCGCCTCTTCCCCGACCACCATCATACCCTCACTCGCCTCTTCCCCGACCACCATCATACCTTCACTCGCCTCTTCCCCGACCACCATCATACCCTCACTCGCCTCTTCCCCGACCACCATCATACCCTCACTCGCCTCTTCCCCGACCACCATCATACCTTCACTCGCCTCTTCCCCGACCACCATCATACCCTCACTCGCCTCTTCCCCGACCACCATCATACCCTCACTCGCCTCTTCCCCGACCACCATCATACCCTCACCTCCCCGGCCCCAGAAGCACCATCATACCCTCACTCGCCTCTTCCCCGACCACCATCATGCCCTCACTCGCCTCTTCCCCGACCACCATCATACCCTCACTCGCCTCTTCCCCGACCACCATCATACCTTCACTCGCCTCTTCCCCGACCACCATCATACCCTCACTCGCCTCTTCCCCGACCACCATCATACCCTCACCTCCCCGGCCCCAGAAGCACCATCATACCCTCACTCGCCTCTTCCCCGACCACCATTATACCCTCACTCGCCTCTTCCCCGACCACCATCATACCCTCACTCGCCTCTTCCCCGACCACCATCATACCCTCACCTCCCCGGCCCCAGCAGCACCATAACACCCAAGTCTCTCACCCCGGACCTTCTTCTCCCCGTCCGCGGAGCTCCGGCTCCTCAGCGCTCTCACCTCAGTAACTTCCCCGCCAGCTTCAAAACAGGAAGCAGCTGACAAAGAGCCGGCTGAGGGCATTCTGGGTATTGTAGTCCTACAAAGCCACATTGGTCGCTGTCACTGGGAAGCTACAAACTACACGTCCCAAGATGCAACGCGAAAACGGTCAAAGTGCGATGTTGTGAATCACTTCTGAGGAAAGATGCTGAGTGCGGGCTTCATGTAAGTGTGTGACAGGGGAGGGCAGTGAGAGGGAGGAGGGGACGAGTGCGAGGAGAGACGGGACGGTGGGGGAAGGGGACGACAGTGAGAGGGAGGAGGGGACGAGTGCGAGGAGAGACGGGACGGTGGGGGAAGGGGACGAGTGTGAGAGGAGACGGGACGGTGGGGAAGGGGACGAGCGTGAGAGGAGACGGGACGGTGGGGGAAAGGGGACGAGTGTGAGAGGAGACGGGACGGTGGGGGAAAGGGGACGAGTGTGAGAGGAGACGGGACGGTGGGGGAAGGGGACGAGTGTGAGAGGAGACGGGACGGTGGGGGAAGGGGACGAGCGTGAGAGGAGACGGGACGGTGGGGGAAAGGGGACGAGTGTGAGAGGAGACGGGACGGTGGGGGAAAGGGGACGAGTGTGAGGAGAGACGGGACGGTGGGGAAGGGGACGAGCGTGAGAGGAGACGGGACGGTGGGGGAAGGGGACGAGTGTGAGAGGAGACGGGACGGTGGGGGAAGGGGACGAGTGTGAGGAGAGACGGGACGGTGGGGGAAGGGGACGAGTGCGAGGAGAGACAGGACAGTGGGGGAAGGGGACGAGTGCGAGGAGAGACGGGACGGTGGGGGAAGGGGACGAGTGCGAGGAGAGACGGGACGGTGGGGGAAGGGGACGAGTGCGAGGAGAGACAGGACGGTGGGGGAAGGGGACGAGTGCGAGGAGAGACAGGACGGTGGGGGAAGGGGACGAGTGTGAGAGGAGACGGGACGGTGGGGAAGGGGACGAGCGTGAGAGGAGACGGGACGGTGGGGGAAGGGGACGAGCGTGAGAGGAGACGGGACGGTGGGGGAAAGGGGACGAGCGTGAGAGGAGACGGGACGGTGGGGGAAGGGGACGAGCGTGAGAGGAGACGGGACGGTGGGGGAAGGGGACGAGCGTGAGAGGAGACGGGACGGTGGGGGAAGGGGACGAGCGTGAGAGGAGACGGGACGGTGGGGGAAGGGGACGAGCGTGAGAGGAGACGGGACGGTGGGGAAGGGGACGAGTGTGAGGAGACGGGACGGTGGGGAAAGGGGACGAGCGTGAGAGGAGACGGGACGGTGGGGGAAAGGGGACGAGTGTGAGAGGAGACGGGACGGTGGGGAAGGGGACGAGCGTGAGAGGAGACGGGACGGTGGGGGAAAGGGGACGAGTGTGAGAGGAGACGGGACGGTGGGGGGAAGGGGACGAGTGTGAGAGGAGACGGGACGGTGGGGGAAGGGGACGAGTGTGAGAGTAGACGGGATGGTGGGGGGAAGGGGACGAGTGTGAGAGGAGACGGGACGGTGGGGGAAGGGGACGAGTGTGAGAGGAGACGGGACGGTGGGGGAAGGGGACGAGTGTGAGAGGAGACGGGACGGTGGGGGAAGGGGACGAGTGTGAGAGGAGACGGGACGGTGGGGGAAGGGGACGAGTGTGAGAGGAGACGGGACGGTGGGGGAAGGGGACGAGTGTGAGAGGAGACGGGACGGTGGGGGAAGAAGACGAGTGTGAGACGGGACGGTGTGGGGGGGGGGGACGAGCGTGAGACGGGACGGTGTGGGGGGGGGGACGAGCGTGGGACGGTGTGTGGGGGGGGGGGGGCGAGCGTGAGACGAGACGGGACGGGACGGTGTGGGGGGGGGGGACGAGCGTGAGAGGAGACGGGACGGTGGGGGAAGGGGACGAGCGTGAGAGGAGACGGGACGGTGGGGGAAGGGGACGAGCCTGAGAGGAGACGGGAAGGTGGGGGAAGGGGACGAGCCTGAGAGGAGACGGGACGGTGGGGGAAGGGGACGAGCCTGAGAGGAGGGGAGACGGGACGGTGGGGGACGGGGACGAGCGTGAGAGGAGGGGAAACGGGACGGTGGGGGAAGGGGACGAGCGTGAGAGGAGGGGAGACGGGACGGTGGGGGAAGGGGACGAGCGTGAGAGGAGGGGAGACGGGACGGTGGGGGAAGGGGACGAGCGTGAGAGGAGGGGAGACGGGACGGTGGGGGAAGGGGACGAGCGTGAGAGGAGGGGAGACGGGACGGTGGGGGAAGGGGACGAGCGTGAGAGGAGGGGAGACGGGACGGTGGGGGAAGGGGACGAGCGTGAGAGGAGGGGAGACGGGGCCGTGGGGGAAGGGGACGAGCGTGAGAGGAGGGGAGACGGGGGCCGTGAGGGACGAGCGGGAGGGGAGACGGGGCCGTGAGGGACGACCCTGAGGGGAGACGGGGCCGTGAGGGACGACCCTGAGGGGAGACGGGGCCGTGAGGGACGACCCTGAGGGGAGACGGGGCCGTGAGGGACGACCCTGAGGGGAGACGGGGCCGTGAGGGACGACCCTGAGGGGAGACGGGGCCGTGAGGGACGACCCTGAGGGGAGACGGGGCCGTGAGGGACGACGGGCCGTGAGGGACGACCCTGAGGGGCAGTGAGGGAAGGGGTCGAGTGTGAGGGGACTGCTGAGTGGGAAGGGGACGAGTGTGGGGGGGCTGCGGAGGGGGAAGGGGACGAGTGAGGGGGGGCTGCGGAGGGGGAAGGGGACGAGTGTGAGGGGACTGTTCTATGAGAGAAGCGGTGACTGTGCGTGAAGTGTATTGGTGTGATGTCTGCACTGAGAAAAGGGATAAAAAGTGAAGGTATCGTACTATGAGGGGGGTGGGGGGGTATTATTGTATCTTGTCAGCCCCGGAAGCTAGGGGTTTGACAGGGCTTGCATTCAGGAACGCCCCTTCACAGCCCTAGCTCCCGATTGTGTGAATTCCGCAAGGTCCTTGAAGGTCTTGCAGATTGGCACTGGAAAAGAAACCATAACCGGCGATTGCAGCCATAATGAATAACATACATTGGCCGTGGAAAAAGCACCCCACCTCCGCTGCCAAGACTGTTCTCCACCATCCTGCAGCTTGCTCCACCGGCACTCCGCTCACTTCTCCACCACTGCATGAGCTGCCTTACCGGCACACAGGAACGCTTACATAGACCGCTGGCTCTATCTGCGGGCTTCTTCCCCCACTGAATCAAGTGACCCACCAGCGCTCAGAAGCACTCACATGTGTGGACCTCCGGGACTGTCTGCTGCCTTCTCCCACCACTAGCAACAGGCGGCCCACTGGCGCTCTGCACCACTCCCGTGTGCCGACCGCCGCATCTGTTGGTTGGCTTCTTCCCCACAGCATGTGGAGCAGGACGGCCGACAGTGGGGCAGGATGTGTGAGACTGTTACTCATAGTGCAACTGGTAAAGGGGACCGCAAGTGCGACACTACAGGCCCCGGGGACACTGACAGCGGGGCCACTAAGATATGGTAAGGGGAGATGGGTGTCCACAGTGATAGTGGCAGGGCAGCGGCGGCAACAGTCCGAGCGACAGGGAAGATGGCATAGGAACACTCACAACAGCAGACCGCAGTGGTGAGTGGCAGGATCTGTGAGGCCAATGAACGGGAGCCAGCCGGGCAGTCAATCAAGAAGAGGGGGCGACAACGGCCTGTCAAGCACCCACAATCTTGTCTCCCTTACCCTTGTCACCCTTACTTCCTGGTGGTGACAAGATACAATAATACCAAGGGGGGGATTAATATGAGGGGACCCCATGCTGTCTGAAGAGGATGAGTGTGAGGAGAATTTTTGGTCTTTTTTCACATTGCTTTGGGAAGTGTAGTGATCACAAATAACAATTCTGGCATTGTTTCTTCTCCTGTAGTGTTTACTGTGCAGTATAATAGATATGTTCATTTTATTTTATGGGTCAATTTATATTTTATACTACGACCGTTATAATATTATTACTACCTTTGCACAAGAACAGTATTTTTTCTACATTTTGTGTCAACATCTGGGAGCCATAACTTATTTTTTTGCCTACAAAGCTGTGTATAGGTTTGTTTTCTTGTGGGGCAAGCTTATGCTAATATTGGCAGCATTTCAGGGTACAGATGACTTTTTGATCACTTCTTATTGCATGATTTGGGATCTGAGGTGTAAACCCCTACACCCCCAACTCATGCCTTTTACTATGTTTTATAATTGACGTTAACCAGATTCTATGGATCAGTGCAATTGCAGCGATACCAGATTTATATAGCTCAAAGGGGTGTTTCAGTCTTGTTTTTTCATAGCCAAGATACAAAACGGTGACCATTGTTACCGGATGGAGCCCACAGACAGCTGAAATCTGTTTCTGTAGCTCTTATTAACTCCTTAAGAACCAAGAACAGTCAATGTATGGCTTTAATCCCAGCTGATAAAAATACGGCGTGAAATTAAAGCTTCTGCAATGTAGCAGGAGCAGGTTGGGTCCTCTGCTATTACTCACAGCTGAAAACCCGGTGGAGACAGCCGAAGCTGTTAAAACGGCCCCGTCCTTCTCCTATATAGGCTAGATAGAACTCCTTGAACGCTGTGTAGTGAAGAGAGAAAGCAGAAGTGTTATTCCGATATCTACACTTCAGACAACCTGCAGCCTGATCCTCTCCCTATAGTTTCCCTATTGTCCGTGCTATACTCACTGTAGCCATCCAGCAAGTCTTGCCCCAGCAGTTACTGAAGAGGTTTTCTTGTCAAGAATATTGGGGATACATTGTGTAGCAGCAGACTTGCTAATAATTGAGCCCCAGGCTTCAGTCCCGTTTAGGCCATACCCCTCCCTTTCCCTTGTGGGGGTCATGGCCTAATGTGTTGAAGAAGGTGGGGCCTGCTTTCTGCTCCTTCCTTTCTCCTCATGGTGCTGCTAGACTGCGGGGGGTCTCTGTCAGGGGACTCCAGCTGCTGGTCTACAGTGGGTAAGGCTGCCATTAGGCAGCACACGTTAACCCCTTATTGTTCTCAGCCAGTGGTAGTTATTTCTAGTCTTCATACTACCGTCATGTCACTGAGATCTGAGGGAGCAGAGCCTATGCCTGATCTCCCTACTTATTATGCATGTGAACACTGTCAGAAGCAGTTCTCCCGTGTCCATGTAACGCTGCTCTGCAAAGCCTGCATCCCTCCGCGGCAGCTGCCCCCTGCGGTTTTGATGTTTCATATCCTTTTCCGCAGAATTTAATCCAGAAGTGGTCTGTTTCCCCTACGGTGGACCCACCGATTGCTCGTTTATCCAAGCATACCACCATACAGGTGGAAGATGGCACATCATTCACTGACCTGCGAAATAGGAAGATGAAATCCCTCTACAAGGCGATTTTTGAATCACTGGGTTTTGCTCTGTGAACGGTGTTCGCAGCAACATGGGTATGTCACAATATTGTCACAAGGACAAAACAACTTCAAGAGGTCCTCCCTGCGGACGCCTTTCCGCAAGCAGAAACGCTTCTTGCGGAACTAGAGGTAGGTGGCGGTTTTGCCTATGAGGCCATCTTAGATGCTACGTGACTGTTAGCACATGCCTTGGCATCGTCAGTGGTAGGTGTCGACTCCTCTGGCTGAAGAAATGGGATGCAGAGACCGCTTCTAAGAAAAGGCTAACTAATCTTCCCTTCCTGGGCTCCCGCTTGTTTGGGGACAAGCTGGACGAGATTATTGCAGAGCCTACAGGGGGTCAATGCACTCTGTTACCTCAAAACGTACTCGGCCCGCACCAAAAGGCCACACATCCTTTTGTCAGTTGGAAGGTGAATTATGCCAAGTAATTGTGTGTCCTATCACAACGTCTGGAGTTCCAGGGGATGACCCTGGACACACGTGTCTCTACCAATTGCAAAGTGTAATGTTCTGTGCCTTCACCAACGGCGGGATTCACTTGTGGGATCTGCAATAATGCCTGCCTTTTATTTGGTACAAGGATCTAATGATCCTGGACCAGCGAATTAGTCTTCTGGAGTCGCTCCGCCGCTCCCTGGAGTGTTGGGTATCATCTCCTTTCATACTCCAGGGTCAGTCGTTCCTCTTCCTTCACTGGAGGGTGATCACCACCGACGCCAGCCTATCTGACTGGGAGGGAAGGGGGGGACGCTTCCTTCTTATACGACCCAGGGCCTGTGGCCAACTACGGAAATGCGTCTCCTGATAAATGTCCTGGAACTTCGGGCAATTCGATTCTCAACTTTGCACCTCGATTTAGAAGGCCACCCACTCCGGGTCCAGATGGACAACGCAACGACTGCTGCGGATTCCACCTTGTCGGTTGATATATGCGACGGTCAGGTGATGGCAGAAGCGACCCGCATCCTGTCCTTGGCCAAGGTCAATTTGCCGGCGATATCGGCAGTATACATACCCTGAGCAGAACAACGGTAGATCCAGGCAAGTGGGGACTTCATCCAGACGTCTTTCAGCAACTTTGTCATCATTGGGGACGGCTGGATGTGGACCTCATGGCCTCCAGGCTCAACTGCAAGATCTTGTGGTTTGTAACGAGGTCCCAGGACCTTCGGGCCTTAGCAGTGGACGCCCTCATTATCCCATGGTCAGGGTTGCAGTTCCTGTACTTATTCCCACCGTATGGTACGTTGAATTAATGAATCTGCTCATCGACGTGCTGTGGTGCCTTCCGCTCTGCAAGGCTCTCCTTTTGCAAGGCCCCCTCTTCCACCAGCATTTACCAACGCGGTGTTTGACGGTGTGGAAGTTAAATCCATGGTGTTGAGAGCCTGAGTAGTCACTGATCCGGTTATCTGCACTATGATTACGGCGCGGAAATAATCTTCTTAGAAGATCTACCATCGTGTCTGGAGACGCACCTTCACCTGGTGCGAACGGCAATCTGGGCATCCCATGCAGTTCTCACTTTTAAGAATCCTCGCCTTTAGAGTTGGGACTCAGTCTTGGCTCTCTTGAAGGACAAGAGTCGGCACTTACCATTTTGTTCCAGAGGCCGCTGGTGACTCTTCCATCAGTCTGCACCTTCATACAGGGGGAGGCACATATGGCTCCGCCGTACTGTTCACCTCTCCCAGTGCGGGATCTTAATTTGGTACTGGACGCTCTACAGCGACATCCCTTTGAACTCCTTGTGAAAGTGTCGCCTCGCATGATGAGCGTCAAGGTGGCGTTCCTGGTGGCCATCGCCTCCAATGGAGGCTGTCTGAATTGGCAGCACTCTCGGCTGTACCACCGTTCGTGGTGTTTCATCGGGCCAAAGTGGTTCTGTGTCCCAATCCTTCCTTTTTGCCAACGGTGGTTTTGGCCTTCCACCTCAATGAGGACATTGTGTTGCCCTCCTATTGTCCGCATCTGGTGGATCGCACGGAGAGGGCCCTTGACAAGCTTAATCTCATCCTGTTTCCCCTGATATCCTGATCAAGAAAAGGATTTTACAGTAAGTAAAAAAAATCCAATTTTTCCTCAAAACTCGTTTGTTCTGCTCATTTTACTCTTTATATAATAAAATCTTTAGATCTTACCATCATTACCATTTTTTTGGAGTTTTTACGGCTTGAGCAATTTTTCTCTCACTCCCACTGTGCACTTCCGTTCGACCCGGTGATCATGTGACTGCCAGGTGCCTCCTGCTACATCAGAGATGCAGGGTCATAGGAGACCCAAATCTGCTATGATCGCGACTATTGTCACTATGGGGGACTGTTTTTTTCCCGTGACTGGTGTTTTTACGGATGCCCCAGCTACAGTGGAAGTGTTTTGTTGTTTTTTTTTTATTTTCACAAAATGAATGACCCCCAGAAGTCTTACATGACGTCGTTGGTGACATTGATGTTAAAAAAAAAAAAAAAAAAAAATAGTTACAAGGATATTTTTAAAATGATGTACAGAATAAAATTAAAATATATATAGAGAAGAGAAAATAACCCACCCCCAACACCAATCGCCATATGTGCCCTGTAATCCGAGACTATACAAATTATATATCAAATTGAGGAACCTATTTCTGTACTTTATTTTTAAAATTAACCCCTTAACGACTGCCTACATGCCTTTTGACAGACCGCCGATATAGGCCATGGATGAAGAGAGATCACGCGGCGATCTCCCTCCATATATCACGGGCGCTGGCTGTTTCTTACAACCAACACCCAGTGGCTGCAACAGCTCCGATCTACCGCGTGGTTGGTTGGAACTGTTAACCCTTTAAATGCCGTTGTCAATTCTGACCGTCATTTAAATCCCTGGAATGGTGTTCCGGGGTCCTGTACGCCTCCCACCCCCCACGATGAGATCTTCTGAAAGGCCCCAGGGCTGTCATGGCAGAATGCCTATCAAGCCATCCCCGTAGGGTGGCTTGATAGATTGCCTGCCCGATTGCAGTATGATGTAATGCTATGGCATTACATCATACTGCAGGAGCGGTCAAAGTATCGCAGGGTGTTTTCCCCTCAGGTGACTAAAAAAAAAAGTAAAAATAAGAACAATAAAGTTTTTTACTAATCACTGGTCATCACTGAGATTTTTACTGACTTAAAAAGGTCCTAATCTGTAGTACGTTGCTGCGCTGAACACGAATATGACCATGAAAATTTTTTATTGCCTCTCGTTTTGAAGACATTTCATATGGTTCATTTTCCGTGTTTCACCGTGTAAATGTATCCAGTAGGACTATAACAACATCCTTACAGTTTGAGCCAGACAGTATCCGTGTGCTTACAGGACCTGTGATGTCACCATCATGTAATCATTACCTCACATCTAACCCCAGCATAACCAGTACACCATGTTAACTCCCACATTACCAGTGTACGTATCAACACCTAATCACTAGTGTACGAGATAAAGCCCAGTCAGAAAGGTTGAACATTTAAAATATTTTAGACTTCATGGGATACAGTTTAAGCTGCTGTTACATAAAACTATTTTATCCATTTAGTTATAATACAGAACACTAATGCCTTGAAAGTGCGTTAATACCGTATACATTTTTGCTATATTTGTGGGGAAGTGACATTTGCCAACCTGAAGAAAAGTATCACTTCTCAAGTGAAGAAGGCATATCTTCGGATGCAAGATTGGCGACCAAGACAAGCCTTGTGCCCCACATACACTCTGTGCTACATGTACAACACAGCTTTCACAGTCGTTGAATGGCAAAAGATCATCAATGCCGTTTGCAGTCCCCAAGGTGTTTAGAGAGTCAAGCAACCACACAAGTGACTGTTACTTCTGCTTGGTTTTTCCTCTTTTTGGTGGGATAGCGAAGCAAAAGAAGTTGAGAATACTCTACTCCAAGATACCATCTGCATTGAGACCAGTTCCATGGGATTTACAAAATGCATGTGTTTCTTATGTGAGTGGGACAGCAGCGCAAGACAAAATGTAGCAGTTTGAGAGAAGAATATCCAGCACCCAGCTCTATTCAAGGCTCACAAAATCCTACTACCACCCCTTCACATCAAACTAGGTGTAATGAAGAACCTTGTGAAAGCCATGGACCAGATTTCACCAGCTTTCCGATACCTTCATAAAAATTCCATTGACTCAGCGAGGCAAAGATTAAAAAGGGAGTTTGTGGGTCCTCATATTCGAGAGCTCTTCAGATGACCGATTCAACAACTTGCTGCAGGGTGATGCGAAACAAGCATGGAATGCTTTTCACCTAGTGTCTACAATTTTTTTTAGGTTGTTAGGGCAGAAAACTACAAGGAACAAGACATGATGATGCAGTATCAGAAACTTGGCTGCAATATATCTAAAGATCCACTTCATTCCCATCTGGATTTCTTTCCAGACAACTGTGGTATGGTTAGTGATGAACATGGCCAACATTTTCATCAAGATATCGCAACAATGAAACAAAGATACCAGGAAAATGCTCCAGTACCATGCTCCATCCACCAAAGTATTGCATTATTTACCCCGCACAATGAACATTGTCAGAAAAAATTAAAAATGCCAGAAGTGCTTTTTTTGGTCACCCTGTCTCTAAGAAAAAAATGCAATAAAAAGCGATCAAAAAGTTGTATGTATTCCAAAGGATACCAATGAAAACTACAGGACATCCTGCAAAAAATGAGCCCTCGCACAACTATGTCGACGGAAAAACAAAAAAGCTATTGCGCACAGAAGATGGCGGCAGAAAATGATTAAAAAAAAATATATATCTTTGAAAAAAAATAAAGTAGTACAGAAAATAATAAAAAGAAAACTAAATAGGTTTGGTATCGTAGTAATCGTACCGACCCATAGAATAAGTTATATCATTTTTGTTGCAGTTTGTGCGCTGTAGAAACAAGACACAACGAAAGATGGCAGAATTTTTTTCTTCCATTTCTCTCCACTTAAGAATTTTTTAAACGTTTTTCAGTACATTGAATAGTACCATTAAAAATAAAACTCATCCCTCAAAAAGCAAGCCCTCATACAGTTAGATCGATGGATAAATAACGGAGTTGTGAATATTTATTTACTTTTTTTAAAAGGGGAGAGGAAAAAACGAAAATGGAAAACCAAAAGGTTTGTCACTAAGGGGTTAATCACTTTATAGTGCAGGTCATCATGATTGTACTACCAACTGCTATTAAGTCTCCTCTCAGCCTTCTCTTCAGCTAAACATTCCCAGATCCTTTAACTGTTCCTCATAGGACATGATTTGCAGACCGCTCACCATCTTGGTAACTCTTCTCTGAACTTGCTTCAGTTTGTCTACCCAGAGCCGGACCCAGTATTCCATATGAGGTCTGACTAAGGAAGAGTGGAGGGGCATAATGACCTCATGTGATCTAGACTCTATGCTTCTCTTAATACATCCCAGAATTGTGTTTGCCTTTTTGGCTGCTGAACAACATTTTATGACTCATGTTCAGTCTGTGATCTATTAGTATACCCAAGTCTTTTTCACATGTGCTGCTGCTTAGCACAATTCCTCCCATTCTGTATCTGCTTTTTCCTTGTCCAGATGTAGAACTTTGCATTTCTCCATGTTAAATACCATTCTGTTAGTTGCTGCCCACTGTGCAAGCTTTTCTAGATCTTTTTGAATCCTCTCTCTTCTCTAGTGTTAGCTATTCCTCCTAGCTTTGTGGCATCGGCAAATTTGATCAGTTCCCCCTCAATTCCCTCCTCCAGATCATTTATAAAATGACAGAGCCTTGTGGTATCCCACTTGATACATTCTTCCACTTGGATGTGCAGCCATTTATGACCACTCTTTGAGTACGATCACTCAGCCAGTTGTGAATCCCCCTAAGGGCTCCTAGCCTCTAGTGATAGTTTTTCTTGCTATGCGAGAGTGAGTGAAAACACACGATTATGAAACCAGTGATTTTCAATGGTTCCATAGTCATTTGTGATGTTTTCACTCAAGCCTCGCAGCGCTAAGAAAAATCTGCGCTATCACCCATTGTTTTCAATGAGACCGGCGGCAGTAGCGCCAGCCCCATTGAAAACATAGGGAGTACATTGTGCTCCCCTGACACAGCTATGGCAGGGGATTCCTTCATATTTGGTCATTTTTTTCAATAAGGATTGTATGAGATACTTTGTCAAATGCTTTACTAAAAACTCAAGGTGTACTTTATTTACCGCATTTGCCTGATCAACCCAGTCAGGGATTCTTTTTTTATGGAAGGAAATTAGATCCGTCTGGCATGACTTGTTGGTTATAAACCCATGCTGGCTCTCTTTAATTTCCCCATTCTCCTCCAAGTACTTGCATACATGCTGTTTAATAATGTGTTCACAGATCTCCCTCGATATAGAAGTCAAGCTCACAGGCTTGTAGTTTCCTGCATCCACCTTCTTCCCTTTTTTTGAAAATAAGTAAAAAATAAAAGAAATCTTTGTGGCTGCGCTCCATCAATGTACCCCAGATCGTAGAGAAGAATTTGGCTTCCAAAGAACAATGGTATTTCTACCCAAATTTTAATCCCATAGACAATATAATACATAACAATAAAAAGCAGGGTTATAGTACCTCTACTGTTAAATTATGCAACGCGTTTCTGCGTCATCTGACGCCTTTATCAAGCATACAGTCATTATACAAAAAACGCTATATATAGCTAAACACATACCTTAATTACAAGAGAACATAAGGGACATCTGTTAGAATCCGTTCCTCCATTCGCCGCTATTGAAGCGTGTGTAGGAGGTGGGCGGACAATCGTATAGTTCCGCTTTCGTCATCTACTAGGTGCTGGAACGCGTCTCCGCAGTGCTCTGAGGAGGACTGATAGTGTACGTACAACGTCATCGCGCTATGACTATACACACGCGACGAGTCGAGGATCACATGACGAAAACTGACGTCATCGCGTTCCCGATGGAACGCACGCTGCGTGTCATCTCCCGTGTCTAGAGGTCCACTCATTGAACTCGCTGCTTAATTTCAAAGATTCGTCTATACGGATTCAAAACAGATATTACACCTAGTACGATATTTGGGCCACAATTAATACATCAGACCCCAATAAACTAATAATCAAATAAAACTAAGGACCATTAGATTCCCATAAGGGATGCCACTCACTATGAAACGTTGTTTCTCTGTGAAACGGGTAAGTGAAGTGGATTTCTTCTGTCTATATTTTCATGTGTAAGGCGCTCTCCCTGACTGTTTCTTTTTTTAAAAATAGGGACAACACTTGCCCTTTTCCAATTTTCTGGGACTTCCCTCACAATCTCTCTACTTATAGATAGCCTGTATTCTTTTATCCCCCAATAACAAAGGGAGGATCAGTTGATGTTCCATTTACTTCTTGAGATATATAAAAATAGGAATTTAAAAGTTCGTCCTTCTCAACATCATTTTTAACCAATTCACCATTTTCATCCTATAGCATCTTTGACTCTTCTTTGGCTTTTGAACCCCCCCCCCCCTTATTTTTCTTCATTGCTTTTGGCCTCTGTTACAAGCCTCAATTCATTATTAGCTTTAGCTTTTCTGACACTTGTCCTACAGTTTCTGCAGACCCCATTATATTCTTCTTTAGATATTTCCCCCTCTTTCCATTTGATAAACATATTTTTCTTTTGTTTTTAACGTGTACAAGTTCTGTGTTCATCCACCCTGGTCTCTTTAGATGCTTCCCATTCTTCCTTCTTTTAGGGATTGGTAACGATTGTGCTCTGAGAATCTCATTTCACAATATTTCCCAACCTTCTTGGACATTTCTGTCCTTTAGAACATCCAGCCATTGGATTCTTCCTACCCTTCTTCTGAGTCCATTAAAATCTGCCTTTCTGAAATCCAAGCTTGAGGTTTGAGTTCTGTCAGGTCTTCCTCCCCTTTTTATCCAAAATTCAAGCATACACCACCTCCTAAGGTCTCAGCCCCCTTCCTTACTCAACCATTTCCTCCCTGTTGGTAAGGGTGCTTTGTTACCATGCAGCGCGGCGCGGGGTCCTGCGGTCAGCGCGCGCCGTTCCGGCGTCCTGGAGCTGTGACGTCAGGGCTCTCCCGGCGACGTGGGGCGGCCGGTGTGCGGCGGCGTGGGCGGGTCCGCCCGTAGGGCGCCGCCCGCACCCCTTCCGCTCTCTTGTACTGTGAGTGGGGGGTGGCTCCTCCCACTCTCCACCCCTGGGCGGAGTCTTGCAGTTATAAGGCTGGCAGTGACCTGAGCTCACTGCCAGTTATTGGTTCTGTCAGCTCCTAGTTAGTTCTGTCTGCAGTTCCCTCCAGTCGGTCCGCTAGTCTGCTCGTCAGCTTCCTTTCCCTAGCTTTGTCTAGTGCTCAGCATTTTTCTGTTTGGTAACTCCATCTGTCTTCCTTGTCGGCACTCTGTCCCCCGTTAGTTAGTTCATCTAGGTAGTCGCCAGGTCCCTAGCCAGAGTAGGGACCGCCGCCTGGGGTTAGCCAGGTCGAGGCAAGTAGGCAGGGACAGTGGGGTGCGGTAAGTTCAGGGCACCCCATCTGGCGCTCGGGGGTCAGAGTGCCATAACATGCTTTTTTCATGGAATGATCATCATTTGGAGTCCCATGATCAAGAAACAATCTCAACAATTATCGTTCAATGTAAATGCATGCACCCACCGAACAACCAACGAGACGTCTTTGACTTCTTGTTTGTCATTCAGTTTCTGCAAATCGTTCCCTGTAAACAGGCAGTCATTCACTTGTGAATGACTGACTGCTTACTGTGAATGGAGGCGAGCTGGAATGATCCCCGACCCCTGCTCCGCCTCCATTCAGTCAGCAATGCTCGTTCCTGTGTAAAAGCACAGGAATGATTATTGCTGGCATGGCCTGTTGGGCATCTGTTGCGTAGCAGATCGTTCCGTGTAAAAGCACCCCAAGGCCACTTTCCATGGCCAAGAAAATCTTGCATGAATATGAACCCCATGCTTTGGAATGGGGTCATATACATGTGCAATTTTTATTTTTTTTTTCTTTTGCATCGTGGTGTGGGGGGAAAATCCCTGCATGTGCTATGTTTGGGTGTTCCCTTGGAACGCATCGCCTATTGTTTTTAATGGGGCTGGAAAACACATTGCACAGTGGGGGATGTGAGGTTTCTAAGTGAAAACGATGGATAGAAGGATTGCTATTCTACCTGAACTGATGGGAGGCATTTTTTAAGAAAACTGCCTTGCATCCGAGGGTAAATAGCACAACTGCTATATCGGGCTGAGTTTCACGGCCTGATATCGCGCTGAGCCTTGTGTAGGAAGCCTAAGAATTAGGTCCAAGACAGCAGATCCCCTTGTTTTCTCTTCTACCTTCTGGAAGATAAAGTTATCAGCAAGAGCGGATAACAATTAGTTGTATCCATTACTTTTACCTGAGAGAGATTCCCAACAAATGTCTGGATCGGTAAAATCTCCCATGATCACTATGTGATGCTTTTTTGAGAGCTTGTCCATCTGATGTAGAAAGAGTTCATCCATATCTTCTGCTTGTTGTCCGGCTGCCGGGGGCGCGGGTTCCTGGGCGGCGTGGTGTGCGCTCGCACCAGCTCCATTTTATTATTTTCTGTTGGGAGTTGGTTGTTGGCTTTTGTTTAAAGGTCAGGCAGGGATTTGCAATCACTGCCAGTTATTGGTTTCCCTCAGTGTGCTAGCTACTCTCTCTGTTGGTCTCCTGCCTCTGTCATCTTGTCAGCTATACTTTGCTATTGTCTGCCAGGTTTTTCCATCTGCCTCAGTTCTGCTTAGTATTGTTCGTGTTGGTTATTTATATCTGCCTTCAATATCGGTATTCTACCCTTTCTATCCAGGTACGCCAGCGTCCCTTTTCGGTCCCTAGTGAGAGTAGGGACCGCCGCCCAGTTGCCCGCCTGGGGTTAGCCAGGAGTGGAGGCAAGCAGGCAGGGACAGCGGTTGTGGGTGAGATGTAGGGCTCCCGAGCTGGCGTATCAATGGTAGTATACCGTAACATAATAACTTGCCCGTAAAATTGCTCTCCAATGGAGGCCATGAGTACCCTCGCAAGTCAGCTGCGTGATTTAGTGGTGGTGATCCAAGACCTGTCCGGTCGTATGGTGGCCCAGGAGCAGCGGGAGTTTGTGCATGTTTCTATCACCCCTTCTATTCCCGAGCCCAAGTGTCCTCTTTCTGGAGGTATTTACAGGGGAGAGGAGCAAGTTTTTTGTTTTTCAGCAGGCATGTAGATTGTATTTTCGGATGCGGCCCTGCTCCTCCGGCTCAGAATCCCAGAAAGTTGGATTAATTATGTCCTTACTTCGGGGTTCCCCCCCCCCAGACATGGGCCTACTCCTTGCCCGAGAGTTCGTCTTGCCTGCAGTCAGTTGATTTGTTTTTTCAGGAACTTGGAGGTATTTTTGATGAGCCGGACCATGCGGGGTTGGCGGTATCTCATCTCATGTCTCTACGGCAGGGGCAGCAGTGGGTAGAGGACTATTGCTCTAAATTTAGACTGTATGCAGGTGAAACCTCTTGGAACGGTTGCGCCCCTAAAGATGTGTTCTTGTTGGGTCTTTCTGGCGCTGTCAAAGATCTGCTTATTTCTCATCCCGCTCCCGTGACACTCAATGATGCGATGAAATTGGCGGAAGCTGAGATCTAGAAAAGAGGAACGTCAGGCCCGTATGGCTAGGGAATTCGGCAGGCCCGCTCCTCCTTCTCCCATGCCAACTTCTGTTGCCGAGCCTATGGAAGTGGATCAGCTAAGTCCCGAGGAAGGGCGACGGTTCCGGATAACTCATCGCCTCTGCCTCTACTGGGGAAAAGCCGGACATCGGGTACCGACCTGTCCTCAGAAGCGTTTACAACTTCAGTCTGAACCGGTGGAAAACTTCAGATCCTAGGCAATCTTTGGGAGGATTGCCTAGGATCACAGGTACCCCCTAAGTTGTTGGTGCCTTGTCAGATTGGCTTCCGGAATTTCACTCGGTCCGGTCAAGCTTGATTAGTTTAAGTTTTGTCAGACCTCTGCTGACTGAATTCTCGGCATTAAAGATTCCCATTCGCTTCACTAGTATTGATTCTACCCCTTTGTCTGCAGGGGTTGTACAATAGAGGACTCCCATGTTACAGTTCACTGTGGGTGTTCTCCATTCTGAGAATCTGTCGTTCTTGGTAATGGAAAGGATGTCTGTTGATGTGCTTGGTATGGCCTGGGTGGCACTGCACAATCCCCGATTTGATTGGTCCACTCGGGAATTGACACATTGGGGGTTCCCCTGTCACAGTCACTTAGCTACTGTATCCATATGTTCAGCAGATACCATACTTATTCCTGAGTATTTGTCCAATCATCATTATGTATTTTCCAAGAAACTGTCTGAGACTTTGCCTCCCCATAAGGAGTGGGACTGTGGTATTGATTTGATCCCCGACAGTCCCATCCCTAAGGGAGCCATTTTCAACTTGTCTGGGCGTGAGCACGAAGCCCTTAAGTCCTATATCTCAGAGTCTCTGGCCAAACGACCTATCAGGCCATCCAGGTCCCTAGCAGGGGCATGTTTCTTCTTTGAAGAGAAGGATGGGACATCGAGGCCTTGTGTGGATTATCGGGCTTTGAATAAAATTACAGTGAAAAACCAGTGCTCCTTGCCCCTGATATTTGATTTAATGAATGAGGTGGTAGGGGCTTACTGGTTTTCCAAATTGGACTTGAGCAGGGCTTACAATTTCATTCGTATCCAAAAGGGAGAGGAGTGGAAGACTGCGTTCAACACCTCCTTCGGACTTTGTAATGCCCCCGCTGTGTTCCAGGGATTTATGAACGCGGTCTTCCACGACTTCCTGGGGGTATTTTTGGTCATATCTCAATGACATTCTGGTGTATTCTCCAGACTGGGATTCACATGTGCGGCACATGAGGCTGGTTCTGACCCGTTTGCGTGAGTACAAACTTTTTGTCAAGTTGGAAAAATGAATTTTTGGTACTAAACAAGTGTCCTTCCTTGGGTTATGTGATTTCACCCACGGAGATTCAAATGGGGTCTGATAAAGTGGCAGCAATCTCCCAATGGGTCAGACCAGACAACCTGAAAGCTCTCCAGCGGTTTTTAGGTTTCGCAAATTTCTACCGTAGATTCATTAAGAATTATTCTATTATTGCTCAACCCCTGACCGATCTTACCAAGAAGGGTGCCGACTTGGTGAGATGGTCGCCTCAGGCCCTAGAGGCTTTTAGTCTCAAAAAGGCGTTTACTGCTGCCCCGGTACTAGTATAGCCTGACGCGCGGCGACCGTTCTTCATTGAGGTCGATGCGTCTGAGGTAGGAGCGGGGGCTGTATTGTCTCAGGAAGTCAGCGGGAGATCTGGGTATAGTTCATGTGCATTCGTCTTGCGGAAATTCAGTTCGGCGGAGCGTAGCTACGATGTCTGTAATTTTGAGTTATTGGCGATTAACTGGTCTCTAGAAGAGTGGCGTCACCATCTTGAGGGGTATGCTGATCATAAAAACTTGGTATATCTCGCCAATGCTAAGAGACTCATGGCTTGTCAGGCCAGGTGGGCGTTGTTTTTTGCCAGGTTTAAGCTCGTTGTTACATATATTCCAGGGGAGAAGAACGTGAAGGCAGACGCTCTTTCACGAAGTTTCGGTTCGCCGGAAAGTGAGGACAGTGGCTCCACAGAATATCTTGGCACCTGGGGTGGTGGTGGCAGCTGTAGAATCTGATCTCGTTCCTTATCTACAAAATCGTCAGCAGGACGCTCCGTTGGGGATGCCGGAGGGCAGATGGTTTGTGCCAGAGACCTTGCGTCTCAGAGTTATTGAAGAGTCTCACTTATCTGTTCTCGAAGGCCATCTAGGGACTCTGGATCTTTGTACTAGACACTACTGGTGGCCAGGCATGTCTCGGGAGATCCGCAATTTTGTTAAGGGATGTTCTGTCTTTTCACGCTGTAAAAGTCTGCATCGTCGTCCGGAGGGGCCTCTGAGACCGTTACCGGTGCCTTTTCATCCGTGGTTGCATTTATCGGTAGATTTTATCACCGATCTGCCTGAGTCTCAGAAGTTCACCACGATCCTGGTTGTTGTGGACCGTTTCTCAAAGATGGCACATTTCGTGGCGTTAAAGAAGCTACCTTCTGCGATAGAATTTTCCAAGATTTTTGTAAAAGAAATCATTTGCCTACATGGGTTCCCGAGAACATCGTATCTGATCGCGGTGTTCAGTTTGTTGCGCAATTCTGGCGAGCTTTCTGTAGAAACCTAGGAACGTCGCTTTCCTTCTGGTCAGCATTCCACCCGCAGACTAATGGTCAGACCGAGCGGAAGAACCAGGATTTAGTGCAATATTTACGGTTATTTGCTAGCGAAAAGGCTCATCAGTGGGCAGAGTTCCTGCCGTTGGCAGAGTTTGCGCTATACAACCATACTTGTTCTTCCACTGGGGTATCTCCATTCCGTTGCGTATACGGTCAGCATCCTCACTTCCTTACAGCTGTTTCTACTCCGTCTGGCTGTCCGGCAGCTGATGTCGCCACTGAGGCGCTGCAGGGGGTATGGAAAGAAGTACAGAAGAATCTGGAAGCAATGGGGGCTCGTATGCAGTTGCGTAGTGAGAGGAGTCTGTCAGTATCTGAACCTTACAGGATGGGACAAAAAGTATATCTGTCTTCTAGAAATCTCAAATTGAAGCTTCCGTTTTTGAAACTGGCGCCACGTTACGTGGGGCCCTTTGTCATCACGCGGGTAGTAAATCCGCTTTATGAACTTGATTTGCCAGCTACATGGAGGGTTCATAGGGTTTTTCATAAGTCATTATTGAAACCCTTTGTCCCTTCAGTGAGTAATTCTGATCTTGTTTTTTCGTCACATATTGTGCTTCATTTAGGTGGTAAAAATAGACCAATAGAATTTGTGCATATTTATTAGAAGTGCCAAAATTAGGAAAGGTTTCAAAAATAATCATTTTTTTCACATTTTCAATTGCAATATATGAAATATCTCTTTGTAGTCGAGAGCAAGAAGATTTAAAATATCCCAGGCCTTATCCAGCTTTTGCGCCTGCCATTTTGCCGGCGGCGCATGTGCAGAAGCTGCGGAAGGTCCATGAAGGATGATCATGTCAGGGGACAAATCCGGAAGTTTCATCTCCAATCAAATCAGTGAGTGAAAATGAAACTTTAGAGGGATTTCTGGGGGAAAATAGTATTTTCCTATCGATCTATCCTCAGGATAGGTCATCAATAGTTGATGGTCTGGAGTCCGTTCCTTGTGAGCTCAACAGATCAGCTAATTGTATACCTGCAAAAAGCACCATAATTACACAGGGGTTGGAGCAGAAGCAGCAGAAGACTATGCTCCGACCTCTGTGTAGTGGCCGACGCTTGTAACTGCAAATTGAAATCAACGCGATCTGTGCCTGCAGTTACAAGCGCTGGCCACCATGCAGAGCAGAGACTTCTGCTCAAACCTCTGTCTATTTACGCCACTGACCGCGTGCGCACACTCAGCTGATCGTCTGGGATCCGTAGCTTGGAACCCCAACCAATCAACTATTGATGACCTATCCTGAGGATAGGTCATCAGTAGTACTTTCCCCGTTAAACCTCTTAACTTTAAGTTTTTTTTTTACTTTAACATGAAAACCGTTATCTATTAGATAATGACGAACACGTTGTTACGTTCGTGTGGGCAAATAAGCACAGGGCCCACACGAACATGGCAGAAACGGGCTGGGTAACACAAACAAGGGACCGAAAACAGAATTCAGACTGGACATGGTGACGGAAACACCAACTGGACAGAGAACTGCATACTGCGGACGAGACTGACAGACATAACATAGGGACTGACAAATGACCATAACTCTCACCATGCATACCTGTACGCATAAGCAGATGATATAGCTATAAAAGTACGAGGTATTAGTTCATACATTGGCCAATGAACTTGAGCTGCAAGGCCACTGCAAGGCTATTCGTGTCTTGTGGTCCCTACACTAGCAAGACACGTCTACTAGAGGACCCTAAGGGCCACCCTAGTGCAAAAATAGCAAATAAACTCCGCAGAATAATATGTCAGAAAATAAACGTACCAACAAACTCGCTGCACCAGACAAGGATACATGACTGCTCACTCCAGACACCTAACAGACATTGGCAGGAGCTGGGTTTATATGTGAGCAAAAACCCGGGGGATTGGCTGACAGGAGATCACCACACCCAGCCAGCACAATCATGCTGCACCTGCGGGCTGTGCTGCTAGAAACCATAGTACAAGAGATGCCAGCCTAACATACGAGACCAGAAACCGCTTACAGTGGCCTCTGGTGACCGCTCCCGGCTCTCGTCTACCTTCTGTGCATGCATTCGCCACTCGGCTGTGGGGCGTATGTGCAAAATCCAGGGAATGCCCATACAGGAAGATCACGTTGGGGGGCATCTTTGCTGGCCTCAGGCATTAAGTTTCATCCCCCCTCACGGATTGGATCTGTGAGGGGGGATGAAACTTTAACCTTTTTAACTTTTACATTTGATCCATTGGATAATGACAATCACATGGCCGGGGACTCCTGCCTTCTGCGCATGCACGCAACAGTTTTGCCGGCAGCGCGCATGCAAAGAATCTGGAGAAAGGCCCTTGCAGGACCAGATCGTCGGGGGGCATCGCTGAGGCCAGAGGTGGGTAAGTTCTGTGAGGGGAGATTAAACTTTCCCCCACCCCCCACGCTCGTTTGTTTCTAGCAACATAACATCGCTAATAAGAAGGAACCCATTGGAAAGCTCGGGCGTCACATTCGTGCGTTTTGTAGCTCATGTGAAAGCAAACTAAAGCCCAGACACCAAGGCATGAAAACCGGAATGGGTGGTCACTAAGGGGTTAAAGTGAATGATGCCGCTGCTGACTAACGATGACTGTCGGGTCTGCCTTCACAGGGCACAATTATTGTGCAAAGGGTTCAGTCTGTGGAGCGACTAGTCCTGCCGTCCAGAAGGGCCTGCACTTACTGTCAGTCATGTTTTGTGGCCACGTCTGCCTGGGCCGCCCTTTACCCGCTTTTGTGATTATTACATGGCGTGTATTGTCACATCAGTATGGTTTATCGTATATCTGGTGTATTAGAGCTATGAGATATCCCCTCCCCACTGGCATATCACTATTAGTTATTGCAGATTGAAGCTTTCAGAGTCTCCATAGCAACATTAAAGGAACAACGACTTCGTGTTAACCCCGTGTGGGAGCTAGATTCCATTGTATCTAAGCTGAGGCTGTTTAACGTGACTGCGGCTGCAGGACTTTAAGGGTTAGGCCGGGTTCACATCCGCGCTGGAACCTCCGTTCAGAGGCTCGGGCACCGATCCGGCACAAAATACCGGAAGAAATAGCGCCGCATGCTTCTGGTGAGATGCCGGGCAGCTGAGCAGAAACCAGCGGGGTCCGTTCAGCGCTGTTCGGTTCTGTCATAAGACGGATCCATTCAGCCAGGGGATTCCCCTTTCCTGCTCCCCCCGAACGAAGCAGGAGAACTGAATGGGAGAGCAGCTTTAATTGAAACCAGGTTGGTCTGTACTGGGGACATCAGACATAGAGCCGCTCATCTTGTTCCTCCCCCTACTGGGGTGTGCAAGTCTTTAGGAATGAAGTAGGGGAGGGTTCCTGGTCACATGATCTGTGCTGCTTGGCAGCAGGATACGCCCCTTCCTCTGGTGCTGGGATGAGTCATGGGCGTGTTCTTAGACTCCGCCCTCTGCTGTAGCTAATAGTGCGTCCAGATGTGGCGACTGCGCATGAGCGGCACAAATCTCAGATTGGTATGAAGTTGGGGGTAAGTACTACTGATGGGCGCC
Source organism: Eleutherodactylus coqui (assembly GCA_035609135.1). Lineage (NCBI taxonomy): Eukaryota > Metazoa > Chordata > Amphibia > Anura > Eleutherodactylidae > Eleutherodactylus > Eleutherodactylus coqui. Next base: position 12,169,242 of record CM069409.1, read on the forward strand.
GTCACCCTCCTTGGTGAGCCGGATCCTTTGACTCCTTCGGCTCTTGGTTTAGTACAGATGCAGTTCTGCCCTCCTGTCTGCTGCAATGGCTGGCAGGACTCCTGACCAGTGCCATGTCACTGTGTGCGGTACTGGCAGTGGGTAGATCGGCGCAGGTCGCTGGAGCTCGGGATGCTGGAGCCGTAGCCTGTCCGGTTAACAATGGGGGCATCTTATTCTGATAGTAGAGCAGCCGGTAACATGAGAAGGGTCTTCTGTGAACTAGATGTTGGATTGAATTAATTTACATCAGTGCAGAGCTGGAGGACGGCGCCCCCTAGCCAAACATTCCTCTTATGATGGGTCTGTTTGGTTTCCAGGCTTCTGGCTTTTTTTATTCTGTTTTTAAAGTGACTTTAGCAGTGCCGATTCTCCATGGAGCCTCCAGCGCTGAGGCGAAGCAGCCCGGCAGCTCCTTTTATGTTTTTTTTCCCTAAAATTTCTGCGCTCGCTCAGACATATTGCAGGTTTTTTACAACTTATGACGGGGAGTGAATGTAATAGTAAGTGCCCTAATGCTTTCCATGAACTGCACTTCCCTGTGTGGAAGACTCTCATGAAGGTCCTGTCACTGCAGAAGGTTCCTGAGCTGTCGTCTGTCAGCAATCCCCCAGTGGGGTTAGTATATAATGTGCCTTCTGCACAGCCCCTATATGACTGTGGCCATTCAATGTTTACATACCCCATAGGGCTCCTTCACACAGGCTTATCTAGTTTGGGTTCACAGCGTATTCAGGCACTGAAACTGATCATATTTATTGCCTGACCCGTTATTTACAAGTGCATATACTGTGTATTTCATGCATAGATAATCCCCCATTGACTCTTTTTTTTTGCGTATTCGCATGAACCGTGTATTTACGCACTTCCGTTGGCTTCAATAGGCTATTTCGGTCCATGATATGGACCACAATAAGACATGCTGCATCTTTTCCCAGGATATCCTACAGCACTAGACGCCTTTTCATCACATCCATCACTGTCCATTATAGCAATAATAAGCTACATTTCCTATCTCCCACATATTCACGTATGGGACACATTCAATTTCAGACCATTTAAAAAGGTATTCCAGTGGTATAAACGTAGTCCCTATTCTGTGGATGGGGAGTAACTGATGGGTAAAGGTCCGACTACTGGGACCCCCACTGATCACCAGAACAAGGGTCCTGTGTCCCCCTTTGAGACTGGTAATAGAGTAGCCATGTGCATGCTCACTCCCGTTACATTCATTTCAGTGGCATCCTAAAGTCCTGCCAGGCACACAGTGCAGATATCCATGGCATTTTAGAGAAAACATACTTTAAAAATGCCACCTGAAATGGAGAGAAAAGTCTTCTTTAAGGGTCGCTGCTAGCTTCTACCTGCCCAAATTCACTGCCAGTTTAGCAATTGGGCAGCATTTAACTTGCCACAGCTTCCCATACGCAGTTCCTCAAATGTTTCCCCTTATTCTCTTCAGTAAATGTATTTTTTACGTGGAATTTGTGTGGTTTTTACATTCGTTCATCTTCTTTCCATTCAGGTTCCTACAATACTGGATCCTCTGATATCTTCTGTATAACATGATTATCCTGACTGACCCATTAAGAGTGGAGGACAGGAACAACATGCTGGAAAGTGTATTAAATATCACCTTCGAGATACTGTTCCAACTTACTGGAGAGGTGAGAGACTCTAATGATGTCACATTACATCATTCTTATCTATGGTAATAACAGATGACGTCACTGGAGAGGGGAGAGATTCTGATGATGTCACATTACATTATTCTCTTCTATGGTAATAACAGATGATGTCACTGGAGAGGGGAGAGATTCTGATGATGTCACAATACACCATTCTTATCTATGGTAATAACAGATGACGTCACTGGAGAGGGGAGAGATTCTGATGATGTCACATTACACCATTCTTATCTATGGTAATAACAGATGACGTCACTGGAGAGGGGAGAGATTCTGATGATGTCACATTACATTATTCTCTTTGGTAATAACAGATGACGTCACTGGAGAGGGGAGAGATTCTGATGATGTCACATTACATCATTCTTATCTATGGTAATAACAGATGACGTCACTGGAGAGGGGAGAGATTCTGATGATGTCACATTACATCATTCTTATCTATGGTAATAACAGATGACGTCACTGGAGAGGGGAGAGATTCTGATGATGTCACATTACATCATTCTTATCTATGGTAATAACAGATGACGTCACTGGAGAGGGGAGAGATTCTGATGATGTCACATTACATCATTCTTATCTATGGTAATAACAGATGACGTCACTGGAGAGGGGAGAGATTCTGATGATGGCACATTACATCATTCTTATCTATGGTAATAACAGATGATGTCACTGGAGAGGGGAGAGATTCTGATGATGTCACATTACATCATTCTTATCTATGGTAATAACAGATGATGTCACTAGAAAAGTGATAGACTCTGGAAATGTCTGTAGCGATATTTACTATAGGGAATCTGTCAGCTTGAACATGTTTTCCGGACTGCAGTCTGAATGTGATGAAGCAGGAGGAGCCGAACAGATTGATATATAGTTTGGGGAGAAAAGATTCAGTTTAACTTCCACTTGTTCTGAGCTTAGACGTCCAGTGGGCGGTCCTATCAGTGACTGATGCTATTTTTCAATGTACAGTCATAGACAGTTGTGTTTAAGCTAACTGATTCCCATTAATATCTCCCAATATACAGGATTACAAAGTAGGGAAGAAGACCTCTAGTGATGGCTGTCGGGCCCCTGTGTGTGATGAATGGGGAAGACCGCTGAACCCAATCCCTGGGCCCCCACCTCACTCCCTGATACATGAGGACATCAATGTACAGAAGATTCTAGAACTTATTAACAAGATGATTGAGCTGCTGACTGGAGAGGTGATGCTGCAGGGAATGCTGGGACATTATACAGTAACAGCACTGGAGGCTTCTGGGTAATGACTGTATATTGTGTTGTCAGGTTCCTATAAGGTGTCAGGATGTCGCTGTCTATTTCTCCATGGAGGAGTGGGAGTATTTAGAAGGACACAAGGATCTGTACAAGGAGGCCATGATGGAGACCCACCAGCCGCTCCCATCACCAGGTAATAGACAGGACTAAATCCACAGGGACTTTATTATCTGTATATAAAGAGTGACTTCAGTGTCCGTCTGTGTTTCCTGCAGTTCCATCCAGTAAGAGAAGAACCCCAGAGAGATGTCCCTGTCCTCTTCTTCCACAGGACCATCAGGTAGATGGAGATGTCCCTCTGATCTGTAGAAGGCTGTGAAGCTCTTGTCTTCAGTCTTATTAGATGTCTTCTCCTTGTGTGATGAGGCCGGTGGAGATGGCAGGATTACCGCTGACCAGAGACATTACATCTTGTCTGGATCTTCTCCCAGTGTTCTGACGGTGGAGACTGCTGGTGGGAATAAGGAGCCAACAGGTTGGATTTATATCTATCTGCTCCTTTATTTCCCCGAGACAAGCAGTGGATGTGTCTGGTAGACGCTGATCTCCTCCCCTGAGACAACGTGCAGCGTGTCTAGCCATGCCGGATATACATGTGTATGAGGTTCCTGTGTGATCATTGAGCCGCCATGTAATATCTATATCCGGCTTCTAGACCTGCAGCTATGTGGCTCAGATAACTACTCCTGTTAGGTCATTATGTCCTAAGACATTCCACACGACTTCTCCAACCGTCTGCTGACTTTTACAATATTTGTCTCACAGCTTTTGTATCCGGATGAAGATCTGACCAATATTAATACTACAGAGATAAATGTGAAGATCAAACAGGAGTGTAAAGAGGAGATTCCTACAGACGACTATCCAGGTGAGTAGTAACCACTAAATAAAGTAGAGAAGAGTCACAGAAGATGTGATCTCCAAACAAAAGATTGTCCATAACTTTCACCTGTATTCGTGGATCTCTTAAGTGGTGTAGTATTAGCAGCCTGGAGTGTTGCTAGAGTCTTAAAAGATCAGGACCACAACCTGCAAGACACATGTTGTGCCCCCTTAAGCAGTTATTAGGCCTGCTTCCCAGACTTACCTGCCTCCTGTTATTTCCGGCAGACGTAGGTGTCGTCCTGTTCCCACGGTATCCTGAACTGCTGTACACATCTTTTCAGCAATGCGGGGGTTATTTCTTTCAGTGTTCCAGTTCAGCTGTAAGGCATCAGCAATTACCTTACTATTTAGCTGATCTGGGAACTCGGTCTCATTGCCTTAGTGCTGGTGTATTTTTCTTCAGTCATCCAACCTGGTTCCTGTTTCCACGTTCCTACTTGCTCGATGTCTTGTGCTTCTTCCGTGTGTGTTTTCTCTAGTGCCTTTCTGTCTTTGTATTATCTTCATCTTTTGTGGGGAGTCTCTACTGTTTACATCTATTGTACTCTGTGGTGTTTCTAGTTTTTCAGTTTATCTCTCCTGTGCCCTGTCAGGGATAAACAAACCCCAGGTGAATACCGCAGGGTCATTCCTGTCAGAACGATTACCCTGCTTCTAGGCAGGGCTTTTCACTAACCCTGTTTAGTTTCGAGCGAAGTTTTCATCTCACATTGCCTATTAAATGACATCGGTCCTTGCTGGGACTAAGTGTTCTTTAGTACTTCTGCTCATGGATCAGACGGACTCACAGCATTGCGCTCCAATACCTCCGTCTACCGGGATCAGCTGCCAACCTTACTGTTCTGGATCATGGCCTAGTGGGTAAGTTGGCACAGTAGGCCCACACCCACCAGCCGTAACAGAGGTAGTCCATCTGACACTTGCCAGAGTTGCCTATGGGCAGTCGAGCTCTGCCTTCAATACTTTCAACTGCCATAAATGTGCACATTCAGATAATAGATTGAGTAGTTTTCTCCTAATACATAACTTCTGAGCAAATTATAAGGTGATTGGAAATAAAGTGACGGCCTACAGATGTGTTTCTGTAATGGCTCCAAAGTGATGTAAAGTTGTGACCCATATAATTATTAAAAAATGCCTTAATAACGCACAAAGGTTACCACTACGTTACGTCCCGCAGTGTTGGTCATGGGATTATAGAACAGACTTTAACTATGTTATCTTTTCTAAAAAAAATAAAATAATTCGCCAGACAAAAGGGTGGTGGGTATTATATTTGGCTTTCTTTATTAAAGCTTAAAGGGGTTTTCCAATAAAAAAAAAAAACATTGGTGGCCGCATGGGAACGAGTTATATATTAAAACATATACACAGGTCTCTATTCTGCACTGCTCCATGACATGTTTACATGATGTTCCCTGGCTAGAAGAGTTGGTGACGTTATGGTGCTTTGGCACCATGGGAACTACATGTATTACATGAACATAGGGGCGGAGGGGCCCAATAGTTTAAAATAACAAGTGATCCAACCCCTTCAATTAAAAAGCACATAAGATTAACCTTCAAATAACATAACGTAATACCAAAAATAAGCAGTTCAGCCATAGGCTCAGGCTCCAGCATAAATTTTCACTGAAGAGTCCATTCCATAAATGAGTGACTTTACCCAAATGACCAGGGTGTCTCACAGAGGTAGCGCAGGTGCCACATCACCAACCGCTAATTCCACCATAACTTACAAAACCACATTAAAGATGTCCAGTCCAATATCTAATGCTCAAAATAAAGGTCGGCCTCACTTACCTGAAGATCTACCTGTCTGTAGGAAAAGCCCCAGATAAGGGGCATGAGGTTACTTATGAGCCAATTCACTTACTTCCTCATTGTGTTTGTGGTGGAAGCTGTCCCATCTGAGGTATGTGGGCCGATCAGTAGGTTTACACTACAAGGATGTTTGTATTGAGCTGTTCCGAATTTTTATGGTGGTGTTCAGAAAGTCGATTTCTATATCTGAGTAACTACATGCCAGTGTTGACATAAAAAAATAACTGAATCTTTCATGGAATTTCATTAGGTCTTGTTCTGAGTTGGTCCAGATAATTGGGATATTTTCAATGTAGCAGACGTAGGCCAATGGTTGAATGGAGCCAAGAAGTCTCCCTCCAGATTTGCAATGAAAAGGTTTTTGTATTGTGGTGCCATTTTTCTGTCCATGCAATTCCGGTGAGGTGAAGAAATATCTAGTTGTAAGGTGGATAAACCTTGTGATTTGTAGCACAGTCAGAGACGATCCCATTATCCTCAAGGTGCTCCTGGCAGGCGGTTAGTCCATCCTTGTGTGGGATGTTGGAATGTAAGGATTCCACATCTATGGTGGCTAGGATGGTCCCATCGGGAGGGGACCTATGGTTCTAGTTTGTTGAGTAGATCCGTGGTGTCCAGAAGGTAGCTGGTTGTGTCTCTCACCAGTGGTTTATCCTTCATAATAATTATTTTGTTTTTAAGGCTGGGTTCACACGCGGCGGATTTGCCACGGACATTCCGTGTGGAACTTTGCCGCGGCAAATACTCATGTGGCCGCTAATCTCGGGATTAGCCAGCCATGTGGACGAGATTTCTCAGAAATCTTGTCCACGCGGGACGGCAAATCCGCTGCGGTGCGGATTTGCCGACCGCAGCATGTCCCTTTTTTTTTTTTTTTCCCCGGCCGCAGCAGAAGAGTGAGCGGCTGGGCCACTTCAAAACCGCCTTGGGTTTTGAAGCAGCGGTTCTCCCGGTGGAAAGCTCGTGGTTTTTCACTGTGGCCAAACCACGAGATTTCCGCCGAGAATCCGCCTTGTGAGAACCCAGCCTAAGAATTAATTTTATTCGCGGATAAAAGGTACAGGAATGGGTACTAAGTTCGCACAAAGTTATGCCAACCTCTTTATGGGTACATTTGAAGAAAGTAATTTTGTTTAAATCATTTTTTATTGAACTTTTTCGATAAACAAACAGTAGTACATCATACTGATCTGCAGTTACCCTTTTATCTAAACATATCCACGCTGATTCTCTCGCATCATAAATCGTTGGTTTTCCCTGCAGAATACACTTATTTTGTAGAACAAAAAACTAAAAGATAATAAATTGAGAAAGAAAAAAATAAAATAAATTAAAACACAACAACTTTACGATGCGTTAATACACGGCACATGTCTGACTAGAGGGGTGGCAGGTAGGGGAGGGGGGATGCTGGGGTAAGGGGTCGGGGGGGGGGGTATAGTTCTTGCTTGTAGGCTTATCAGGCTCTCTGGGGTCCCTAAGGGTCCAAAGTACCTGTATATAACCAGTTTTCAAAAGGTTTAGATGCTCTCATGGCAATCCACGGGCTCCAAAGATCATAAGACCTTTTGCGATCTTTTTCCTCCTCTGCTCCCTCCATTTCGTATCTCATAAGAATATTAAATTTTTCTGTCCACATAACCTTTGTGGGTGGGACCGTGGAACGCCATAATCCCGGGACAGACATCCTGACCGCCAGGATGGCCAATCTCAGGAGTTCGGTTTTGATCTTTGCCATGGACCCCGGGAGCATTAGCAGTAGGGCCATTTTTGGTGTAAAGGACACCGTCGACCTGGTCATGTTATTGTAGAGGAGCTCTACACTTTTCCATAGTTCAGCTACTAGTGGGCATTCCCACCAGATATGCAGCATAGTTCCTATGCTATTCTGGCATCTCCAACATGTATCAGGAACTTGTGCGTCCATTTGGTGCAGTTTCGACGGTGTCCTGTACCATCGTGATAAAATTTTGAAATTTTGCTCCTGAATTCTGCCGAATTTGGTACTCTTATGACACATAAGGTAGGCCCTCTTCCAGTCTATACTGGTGAACGTTACTCCCATTTCCCTTTCCCATTGTGCCACGTAGCTGGGTGGGTCGTCCTCTGTCCCACGGGCCACCAACATTCTGTATATCAGCGAGATCCCGTGGTCCACAGATGATGATGTCATGCATGCAGTTTCAAACTGGGTTAGCGGTATGCTGCCACTTCCCCTGGGCGTCAGGGACTCCACATACCCCCTCACCTGGAAATATTTCAACCATGCCCCTGGTGGGGGTCTGGTTTCTCCATAAAAGTCTCTCAGGGGTTTCACTCCTGACTGTGTGATTACGTCTCTCACTCGTGGTATCGGGGTGTTAGGTAGGGACAGGACCGGACCCCCTCCTCCAAAAGCCTGGAACTGGGGGTTGGCTGTCAGTGGGGTCAATGGTCCCGGGACAGAGATCAAACCCAATTTCCGGGCAAATGTGCCCCAGACGCTGAGCACTTCCCTTACTTGCGGTGAAAGGGAAGTTATCTCCTTCATATATTGTCTCGGGATCCATGGGGCCCCCTGAACCGCCGTAGATGTAATGTTGTGTTCTAACTCTACCCATAACTTTGCATTCTTGTCTCTCAGGAGTGACAGCACATAGTTGCTCAGGCTCGCCCTATAATACAGGGTGAAATCTGGGAGTCCCAGTCCTCCCTGATCCTTGGGGCGTGTGAGAAGCGCATATCTAAGCCGGGGTCTACGACCCCTCCAGACAAAGTTGGTTATTACCGCGCGCAGGTCAAGCAAGAATCGCCTATTGAGGTGGATAGGTAGTGTCTGACACAGGTAAAGGAATTTTGGTAGGATGTCCATTTTTACGGCATTTATTCTACCTGTCCAGGATATGTAGAGTGGGCTCCACTTTTCTAGGTCCCCTTTAAGTTTGGTAAGGAAGGGTTGGAAGTTTAAATCAAAGGTCTGGTCCGGGTTTGCGGGGAGTTGGACTCCGAGGTATTTTATAGATGTGGGTTTCCACTTAAACGGGAAAGTCTCTTCTAGATCCAGGGCTTCTCTCTGGGGGATCGTTACATTTAATATCTCTGACTTTTGTAGATTTACTTTGAAATTGCTTATCCCCCCGTACTTTGCGAATTCATTCATCACTACCGGGAGGCCTATTCTTGGGTTTGACCCGAACAGAAGGAGGTCGTCCGCAAACAATGCCATTTTATGTTCAGAGGTACCATCATGTATGCCTCTAATTGATGTATTACTTCGAATGGCATTAGCTAATGACTCCATTGACAAGATATATAGCAAAGGCGACAGCGGGCAGCCTTGTCTAGTGCCATTATGGATCATTATAGGTTCTGAAAGGGCTCCATTTATTTTGATCTTGGCTGAGGGGCCATTGTACAGAGCCATGATCCATTCTCTTGTCCTCTGCCTGAGGCCTACTTGTCGTAGGGTCCCCTCCAGGTATCTCCATCTGACCCTGTCAAAGGCCTTTTCTGCGTCTACCGAAAGCAGACACAGTGGTTTATTTTGTGCTCTAGCCAGGTTGATCAGGGACATAGATTTAATGGTGTTGTCCCTGGCTTCTCTACCAGGGACAAAGCCCACTTGTTCTTTGTGAATCAGGCCCGGTATATGCTTGCCAAGCCTATTAGCAATCAGCTTAGCGAACATTTTGACGTCGATGTTTATCAGCGATATTGGCCTGAAATTGGAACAGTGCGTTGGATCCTTACCCGGTTTTGGGACTACCGCTATATGCGCTTGAAGGGCTTGGGGGGGGAAGGGATTTTCCCTGGACACCTCGTTAAATGTTTGTACTAGGAGGGGGGATAGTTCGTCTTTGAACTGTTTGTAGAAACGTGCCGAGTAGCCGTCTGGGCCTGGACTCTTCCCTATTTTTAACTCACCAATGCATTCTAAGACTTCTTCCTGAGAAAAGTCCTGATCTAGGTTTTCTGCTATTTCCTCCTCTAATGGACCTGGTCCGAATTCTTTTAGGAACTCCTCTTCTTCCTTATTGTTGGTCTCGTTTAGTGTCTGGTCCTTTTCTATATTGTAAAGTCCGTCATAGTAGCTGTGGAATTCGTCAAGTATATCCCTTGTTGAGAAAGCTAAGTCCCCTCTGGCTTTGTGAAGTTTTGCAACGAATGTCTGAGGCATTCGTGGGTGTAGGGTTTGCGCTAACTTACTACCACATTTGTCCCCGTGTTCGAAGTCGATTCCTCGCATCCTATCTCTATAGGCTAAAGCTTTCTGGTCTAGGATTACCCTGATTCGTTGCCGTAGAGACGATATCTCTGCCTGCAACCCGCTATTTGGCGCTTTTTTATTTGCTAATTCTTGCTTCTGGAGGTTTGCCAATAAGTCTCCCAGCTCACGCGCTCTCTCTTTTTTAAGTCTTGCCCCATGCGAAATTAATGTGCCTCTCACAACGCATTTGAGCGCTTCCCATTTCACCGGGGCCCGTGTTTCTTCGTCCTGGTGGTCTATTATGTAGTTTGCTATGGTGGTTTTAATTTCTTGTATACACAGGGGATCCTTTAGAAGATTATCATTTAACCTCCAATTTTTTTGTCTTGTGTCTCCTTGCGTGTCTGCAAATTCTGCGTACACTGGTGTGTGGTCAGACCATATCAGGGGTCCTATGGAGCTGGACGGCTGGGTGTCCAACAACGAGTGAGAGACCCACACATAGTCTAATCTGCTATAGCTGTTGTGTGCAGATGAGTGGTATGTGTAGTCCCTTTCCCCTGGATGCATGACCCTCCATAAGTCAACCAGACGCATCCCTCCCAATTCCTTGAGAAGGGCGCGTGTGGCGGCCCGTGAAACAGAGGACTTACCTGAGGAAGTATCATGTTCTGGGTTGAATGCGAGGTTGAAGTCTCCTCCCAGTATAATGGTTGAGCCCTCTGCGAACCTTGCTAGCTTCTCCAATGTAGTCAGTCCAAAGGATGTCTGTCCCTGATTTGGGAAATAAACATTGGCAAAAGAGATTATTTTACCTAACACCTCTGCTTTAATAAACAGGAAGCGTCCCTCTGGGTCACGTAATACGCCAAGGGGCTGAACTTGTAAAGAATTATGGAAGGCGATAGAGACACCACCTGCTTTGCGATTGGGGTCGGGGCTGTGGTACCAAGCAGGGAACCTTTTAGTGGAGCATGTCGGGATCTCACCCGCTTTGAAGTGCGTCTCCTGGAGCAGAAGGACTTTGATTCCTTTCCTCTGCATGTGGAATAGGATTTGACCTCTTTTGGATGGTATGTTCAGCCCCTTGGCGTTGTAGGTACAGATTTTTAAGCTAGCCATGATGTTCCCCCCCCAGAGACGCTGCCCTGCCTTCATATGTACTTGACCCGTCAAGCAAGTTGGGGTAGGGGGCAAAGGGTTGGGAGAGTCTGAGGGAATGGGGATGGGGAGCGGGATGGGGGGGTGTCAGAGCATACAGTTTTCCTTTTGTTTTTTGTGCCTTAGGGAGCACCATCCATACACATAAGGGAAAAAAAAACAAAAAACAGTTAGCCGTACTAAAAAAGAAAAAAGAAAGACAAATACAAAACACAAACAATCCCCAAAACAGGAGGGGATAAAAACTCAAGTAGAACCCCATATATGCCGTGAGGGGCAGGGTTCTGCTGCCCGTCAAACTGGGCTTCAGGGAACAAACTATATCCTTTAGTGCAGCTCTAGGCTGCGTAATCTATGTGGGAAGCGGAGAGGCCAAAAACAGAGGTCTTCCCCCGACTTCACCATCGCCGTGGCTCACCCCCTGGAAAGGAGTGAGGTCTGTGTGAGCGACAGTATGCCGCCAGAGACAGAGGGGAGAAAAGAGGGAGTTTAGAGAAAATAAGAAGGACTAGTAGGAAAGTGGGAGGGGGGGGGGGGTGTGGGGGGAGAAAAGAATGGGATAGAGCGGGTGGGATAGATCGGGGGGTTAGAGATAAATGGGGGATACAGATGAGAGAAAGAAGAGGGGGGGGGGAGAAAGAAAAGGGAAAAAAATAAATAAATAAATAAATAAAAAAAAAATTTTTGTGCTACTGAAGACGAATTTCCAGCCCGCCGCAGGGCCATCCCGTTAACGGGAGTCTAAGGTGAGTCTATATTCGGTCAATTAGGAGTGTGGAAGGAAGGGGTACTTTTTCCTTTCCTCCTTCTTCGACCCCAGGGTTTCGTAAGTCCGTTTAACTTGGATCTTCCAGTGAATGCGATTTCTTCAGGTTCCGTTGCTATCTTGATTCTTGGCTTCGGAGTTTCTTACTTTGCGCCCACCTTTTCCCGCTTTTTGCCATTCGGACCTTGGTGGAGGGACCGGGGGCCCTTTGAAGGAGGGCCAGTCTGGGATTGCAATGTGTGGTAATTCCAGTGTCCCTAGAAACTCTGGAAGATCGCCCAGATTCTTGAAGGTCGCCGTCTTCCCTCCTCGTCTTGCTTGTAGTTGAAGCGGAAATCCCCACCTATAGGGGATGTTTCTTTCCCGCATGGCGTTGAGCAAGGGTTTCAGGGCCCGTCGTAACTGCAGCGTGCGCCTAGATAGATATGGATACACCTCAACTGAATGACCCCTGAACGTTAAGTCTTCCGCTGTTCGCGTTCTTTGGAGTATTTGGTCTTTTTCCTTGAAAAAGTGTACCCGGCAGATGACATCTCTGGGTCTGGTTGGATCTGTGGATTTCGGACCAAGAGCACGGTGAACTCTGTCCAGTTCCAAATGGCTCTCTGCGGGTCTTTCCAGGATGTGGTTGAAAAATTCAATGACCCAGTCTTCCAGCTGGCTATTGTCAACCTCTTCTGAAAGGCCTCGTATGCGGAGGTTGTTCCGCCTATGGCGATTTTCAATGTCGTCTATATGGTTGGTTAGGTCCGCGATCTGGTGTGCTTGCATTTCTAATAATTGCGCATGTTCTTTGACGGTGTTCTGGATCATATCCTGATTCTCCTCGATTTGAAGAAAGTAATTTTAATAATGCCCATATTATATTTAAGAGCTTTAGCGACTATTTTTTATTGATCTGGGATGGGGACATGGAGGATTTAAAATCTTTTGTGATCAACTTCAATGAAAACCATTAGGGGCTCAAGTTCACTGTACTATGAACCCTACCAGTGTGATCTTCTTAGACTTGGAATTATTTACTCACAGTGACAATATCCAAACTTAAACCCACTTTAACCCCTTCAGTGGTGGGTTTCTTACCCCCCTGTCAAACCCACCAGGGAAGTTTTTTTAAATGGGCCAATTATTTAATTTCAACAAATTTTCCAGTTTCGTTCCAAGATCCATAAACTTTTCAGTTTTCCATTGACACGGCCGTATGAGGGCTTGTTTTTTGCGGGACACGTTGTACTTTTTGATGGCATCATTTTTGGGTATATATAATGTATTGCATAGTGTTTGTAAAAAAAAAAATTGTAGGGAAATTGGGGGAAAAAATAAATTCTGCCATTTGTTTTACTTGGATTTCATTTTTACGGCGTTCAGCGTGCAGAATAATTAGTGTGGTAACACGATTCCACCAATACCAAGTTTATACAGTTTTTTTATGTTTTGCTATTTTTGTACATTTTAAAACATTTTTGCTTTAAAACAGGTTTGCTTTTGTGTCGCCACAGCGCTCTAGAAGGACGTCTTTTTTTTACTAGATTCTCTGAGCAGTATAAAGAATATATTAAAGTAATTCTACAGGCCGATACGATTACGCCAATACCAAATTGTAATAGTTTTTTTTCTTTTTCACACAAAAAAAAAGAAAAGAAAAGTTTAAATCGCCCCCTTTTGCCATATATATAATAAAAATCTAAATCATAAAAGAAAAAATACATATTTGGTATCGCTGCGTCCGTAAAAGTCCGATCTATGAAAGTAGTGCATTATTTTTCCCGCACGGTGAACGTAGTCCAAAAAAAAATAAATAAAGAACGCCACAAATGCATTTTTTCAGTCACCCTGTCTCCCAGAAAAAATGTAATAAAAAGTGATCAAAAAGTTGTATGTTTTCCGACTTAGCACTAACGAAAACTACAGGACATCCCGCAAAAAATGAGCCATCTCACAACTACGTCGACGAAAAAATGAAGTTATTGTGCGCAGAAAATGCGGCAGAAAATGATTAAAAAAAAATAATGTCTGAAAAAAAATAAGTACTACAGCAAAAAAAAAAAACTATACACATTTGGTATCGCAGTAATCGTACCGATCCGTAGAATAAAGTTATCATGTCGTTTTTGTTGCAGTTTGTGCGCCGTATAAGCAAGATGCACTGAAAGATGGCGGAATGTCATTTTTTGTTTTTTTTTCATTTTACTCATCACTTATTATAGGGTATTTAAATAGCACCATTGAAAAATACAACTCGTCCCGCAAAAAAACAAGCCCTCATACAGCGACGGCGATGGATAAATAAAGGAGTTATGATTTTTTAAACTGGGGGAGAAAAAAAAGGAAAAGTGGAAAAAAAGGGCCGCGTCATTAAGGGGTTAAATAATGTACTAACTTCCTCCTCTTGGTCATTACGACGCACGGATACCACATGTGTAATTTTGATTTAGATTTTTTACAAAGTAAATGGAGACAAGTGTTTTTAGTTTTATCTTTTTTAATTTTTGTAAATTTTTTTTATTTTTTTTTTTAAACTAAAAAAAACAAAAACTTTTTGCTTTGAGGGACTTCCACAGAGACCCATCAGGACCCCCTGATCACATTACGGGGGTCCGATGGTGACAGCCCTTTACATGCTGCAGTCGCATAGACCACAGCATGTAAAGGGTTAACACAGCAGAGATCGGAGGTTTTCTCCATTCTCTGCTGTGTAGAGCTAGTGCCTGACAGCGAAGCAGCAGCTCTCCCTGCCACAGAGACCCAAGGGCTGGCTTTTGACAAGCCGATGGTCTCCATGGCAACCTTTAAACAAAGCAGTGCAGGAGTTTGAAAATATAAACGGGAGGCAGATCGGTAATATCTTCCTGCGTCTTTTTTCAAAGTCCTGCACTGCTCTGTGAGGGTCTGTGCAGGCAGAGCACAATGCCACAGCTTATAGCATTGTGCTCTGCAGCTCCCATAGTGAAACATAGCCCGGAAATCTTCCATGGTATATCACTATGGGCAGTGGAGCTCATCCCGGAAAATTTCCGGGCGTGCCACTCAAGGAGTTAATCCTATTGACTCCAATAGCTATCTAAATTTTTCTAGCTGTCATGTGAAGAACTGGAAAACTAACATCCTGTATGGACAGTTTAAATGGATTAAGAGAAATTGTTCTTCTACCCAAATATATAGTGAACAGACAAATCCTGAAACCAAGATTTAAGGAGAAAGTGTATCCTACAACACTCATCTTACACACAAGTCCTGGAAGAAGACCACCACACGGACATAAATAACAAAAAAGATACCTAAGAAAGATGATTTTAGTCTAAATACTGTTTATTACCCGTTACCACTCTCATCATGCCTCAATTAAAAAAACATTTTTTTAAGCATTGGGGAATCCCTAAAGGAAGCCCCTTTTTGTGTAATGACATCCCAGATAACGATAAAAGTTGTTTAACGCAAAAACATGACCCTAAAAACATTCTGGAACCTTCGTGTCCTTGTATTAGTCTACCTACTTCAAATAAGTGCACATTTTTGTTACCTTTTGTAGGCTCCTTTAGGTGTTGTTAAAAAGGTGTAAGTGCTGACCATGTGTACAACATGGAAGAAAGGAGATCCTAATGAATTCTGATCAGGACCAATCAACTTAAGGCAGATTTTCAATTGTGGAGTAAGCTATATCCTTTATCTTACTGAGTGCCCATGTGGCCTCAAGTATATTGGAAGGACTATAAATGCTTTAGGAACACGTATTAACAAACACTGTTTCAATATTTCCATGGATATACGAAACATGGTGTTGTTTCCTGACATTTTTTATATGTCCATGACAGAGACGTGACAAAACTCTGTGTTACCCCTTTGGAATATGTTAAACCTTGGTCCTTTTAACATTTAGAGTCAAAATAAATGTTTTGGATTTTTAGACATAGCACTGTCGTTCCAAATGGCCTTAATGAAGCCCTGGAGAAATTATAATCTGTCGTTATTTATATCATGTCCCTGATATTTATATTTTTAACATTATATTTTTTTCTATATCTTTTACATGATTCTTCTAGTACACCAATTCACCATTACAGGTAATTACCTTATTATTATTAATATTGTCGTGTATGCTTGCCTAGTTATATTCCTATATATATATATATATATATTTTACTATTCCTATAAACAGAGCCATTGTAATTTTATTGTTTTATTTTACCTGCATTTCACTATCACTCCTCTACCTTAAAACTTGATATTTTTCAAATATTCATCATTCTATGAGCTCCCTCATTGCAATTGTTTTTATGTAAAACTAAAAAAAAGGGGGGTTTGGTACCATGTTAGTTTGTGATTTGTTCTCCGTAAGAGAAACCAAGTAATCTTGTAAATATATTACCTTTTTAATGTCTAACAAAAATACATGATGTTTAGAGATGAGCGAACCTACTCAGCCACTCCCCTTTTTCGCCCGAGCACCGCGATTTTCGAGTACTTCCGTACTCGGGCGAAAAGATTCGGGGGGCGTCGTGGGTGAGTGGGGGGTTGCAGCGGGGAGAGGGGGAGAGAGAGAAAGGGCTCCCCCCGGTGCCCCCCGAATCTTTTCACCCGAGTACTGAAGTACTCGAAAATCGCGGTGCTCGATCGAGTAATTACTCAAAACGAGTAGGTTCGCTCATCTCTATTGATGTTACAGCAAGCTTTTGGATCCTCTATTAACCCTTCATCAGGCTTAATGAAACTGTTTAGGATGAGGCACATTTATAATATACAAATGCAGAGCGGACACCCCTTTTGATCTAAATAGAAATGTTCACACACAGAAATATGAGACTGTTTTGTACTCAAAACTTAAAACACCAGACAAACTGAGCTGAGAGATAAATACTTAATCAGTCCACTGAGCTCAGGAATGTGAGAGTTTTATGATGTCTTATCTCCTTTAACCTGCACATATAAGGAGATGGAAACACTAGCCCTGCAGCATCACCTATTGGATGGCAACAATCTTACAAATTAATCTCTGTATTTTTACTACTCTTCTTGAAAGTGACATTTTATTATTTTCCTACCAACTCTCATGAGAGCAGAAAATTTTCATTTCTTGTCTCTCACCAGTGGTTTAAGGACACCCTCTACCCATCCTGAGAATCTTTCAGTCAGGTTCCCACACCTGAGACTATTGGTCTTCCTGGATTGCCAGATTTCTCTATTTTGGGAAGCATGTAGCATATTCCAATCCCGGGATTCTCGGGTATTAAGTCCAAAACTCTTTGTACAATTTTGGTCTTGTCATCTTTTACTAGGATATAAAGGGTTTTGTGGGCTGTATACATGTGAGCACACCATGATTGGTTGCTATTTGTTATACTGCTGTGCCGTGATTGGTTGCTGTGGGCAACACAGATTTTCTTTAAAATCTCAATCTAAGCTAATGTGTCTTTCGTTCAAGTTTTAACCCTTTCCAATCCACTGTCTGACATCAGACGACATTCTGATTGAAGGCTATACAGCTCCGATGTCGGAAGATGTCCGGCAGGGTATTCTTACTGTATATTACTGTCTGTTGTGTTGTTGGGGGCCTCTCCAGTATGTTCCATACTGCAGTACTGGCTCTAGCCAGCAGACGGCACCATTGTATATTGGCAGAAAGAGAAAGCCCCCTAGGAAACCCTGAATCCAAAATTGGATTGCAAAGGGTTAATCCCTGGCAATGTGGGGTATCCCTGCTTGCTTAATAACTGCAAATGTGCGGCAATGACATCTGCCCTCACGTGTCTGCCCGTTTGGGAAGGCCTAGATTATGATGTGTACCCCCTTCCCCTCCGCTGCACTTAATAACCACATATGTGCGGCAACTACGTCTGCCCTCGGGTCTGTCCATTTGTGTAGGCATAGCTTATGATGCCATCACCGCACAGTGCGGCGGAGGTGCGCCTACACATCACCAAATAAATCTGTCTTGTCGCACCCCCTTTAGAACTGTATACATTTTGGAGATA
The DNA here is from genome assembly GCA_035609135.1 of Eleutherodactylus coqui. Lineage (NCBI taxonomy): Eukaryota > Metazoa > Chordata > Amphibia > Anura > Eleutherodactylidae > Eleutherodactylus > Eleutherodactylus coqui. The sequence goes on from CM069409.1 coordinate 12,187,047, forward strand.
AAAAGTAGCCTATGTCCTTCTTCAAGATGCAAGTTTTGTCCTGGCCAAATTTCATCAAAATCGCTTCAGCGGTTTAGCCGTGTAAAAATGTAACAGATTGTCGCATTTATAATATTAGTATAGATTAATGCCTGATGAACAATTCTAAGTAGATACGAAAGCTCGCTGTAACATCTTCTCTTTTTCTTAGCCATTAAAATGCATCGTGTCATCGAGCGGAGGTGTGAGAATGGTAGCACATGGGCAGAGATGTGTGAGCGGCTGCGCACAGGCGGAGGTGTGTGAGCGGTTGCATACAAGCGGAGGCGTGTTTGGAGTGTGATCCAGTCAATCTTCACTACTTCCACAAGTGAATTGTTGATCTCCATTAGGATGAGCTGCATGCCTGACAATGCCATCCAGTGTGCTACTTGTGCAATGTATGCGGTCCTTGATCAGCCGATCGAGGGTGCAAACTGTTGCGCAAGATGCGTGCTCGACGCACATTTGGAAGCCCAAATCCTGGATCTCATTGAGCGACTGGCAACACCTGAGATCCATTGACAACATGGAAAGGAGTTTGCTGCTCACTGAGCAGATGCTTGCTGGGGTAGAGGTGGGGGCGGATGGTGTAACGAAGAGCAGGGGGAGCAGGCAGCTAGCTGGGTGACAGATAGAAGGAGGGGTAGAGCGAAGAGAGGGAGACTGGTGCTGAACTGGCACAACCCAACAAGTTTGCAAAGTTGGCAGATGAGGGAAATGCCATTGCAGAGGCAGCACCGCAAGGAGTAAAACAGTATAACCCCTCAGCATGGGTTCATGAGGCGTCGATCATGTCAGACCAATCCGATCAGCTTCTACGATGAAGTAAGCTCTAGGCTGGCCCTGGGAGAGTCTATTGATCTTGTATATCTGGCCTTCTCTAAAGCGTTTGACACCGTGCCGCATAATAGGCTGATATATAAAATGAGACAGCTTGGACTGGGCGAAAACGTGTGTAAGTGGGTAAAGAATTGGCTCAGAGATAGAAAGCAGAGGATGGTAATACACGGTTCATACTCTGATTGGGCCACCGTCGCTAGCGGGGGCCACAGGGCTCAGTACTAGGCCCCATTCTGTTCAACATATTTATCAACGACCTGATAGAGGGGCTGCACAGCAAAATATCAATATTTGCAGATGACATAAAATTATACAATATAATTAATGCAACGGAGGACAATGTGCGGCTACAAACGGACCGAGATAAGCCGGGGGCTTGGGGGGGAAAATGGCAAATGTAGTTCAATGTTGATAAATGTAAGGTTCTGCATATGGACAGGAGAAACTGATGTCACCAATATATACTAAATGGGTTATTGCTAGGGAAAAGTGATATGGAAAAGGATCTGGGGGTACTAGTGGACTGTAGACTAAACTGGAGTAACCAATGCCAGTCAGCTGCTGCAAAAGCTAATAAAGTCCTGGGGTGCATCAAAAGAGGTATAGGGGCGAGGGACGAGAACATTATCCTCCCACTATATAAGGCACTTGTCAGGCCTCACATGGAATACTGCGTACAGTGCTGGACACCGGTGCTCAGGAAGGATGTTACAGTGCTGGAGGGGGCTCAAAGACTGGTAACTAAACTAATACATGGAATGAGGGACTGGAATACCCAGAGGGGCACCAAAACTGGGATTATTCACCCCGGAAAACAGACGGCTAAGGGGCGACCAAATAACTATGTATAAATACATGAGGGGACGATACAAGGATCTCTGCCATGATCTGTTTATACCCAGGACTACGACGGCAACAAGAGGGCATCCGCTACGATTAGAGGAAAGCAGGTTTCATCACCAACACAGAAAGGGGTTCTTTACTGTAAGAGCAGTGAGACTGTGGAACTCTCTGCCTGAGGATGTGGTGATGGCAAAATCCATGGCGGAGTTTAAGAGGGACTAGATGTCTTTCTACAGTGCTATAATATTATAGGATATAGACATTAGGTGATCAGCGGGGTGGTTCTGGGTCTTACAGTCAGGTAGGAACTATCAAAGGTTGATCCAGGGATTATACTGATTGCCATTTCAGAGTCGGGAAGGAATTTCCCCCCAAATGGGCTAATTGGCTTCTGCCTCTTGGGGTTTTTGCCTTCCTCTGAATCAACAAGGGGGTTGAAACAGGCTGAACGAGATGGACATTGTCTTCATTCAGTCTAACATACTATGTTACTATATCTACCACATTACTTGGTTTCTCTTAAGGAGAACAATCACGTTTTACGATCTCATAGAAATGCCGGTTACAGAACACAACTCGCCGTTTCTGTTATCTAAATGAATTTTAAGGTTATATTGTTCAAAAATAGTAAAATCAGTTTTGTTCTTGGCAGATGATGGTACTGTGAGCTCAGAGGGACATCTGATATCTGTAGTTTGTAAAGAAGAAGATTGCGATATCCCACAAGATACATATGAAGAACCTGCTAATATCCCATACGTTCTCTCAACCCTTCACAGCAAAGATCCATCATCTGATCCTCCTATGCATGTCCCATCTTATTCATCACAGACCGATAAGCAGAAGAAAAGGGGAGAACATCAAAGAGCTCACACAGGGAAGAAGCGGTATTCATGTCCAGACTGTGGAAAATGTTTTAACTGGAAATCATTTCTTATTAGACATCACAGAATTCACACAGGAGAGAAGCCCTTCTCTTGTGCAGAATGTGGGAAATGTTTTACCCATCAAACACAACTTGTTTCACATCAGAGAACTCACACAGGGGAGAAGCCATTTTCATGTGCAGAATGTGGGAAATGTTTCAGTAGGAAATCAGCTCTTGTTATACATCATAGAATTCACACTGGAAAGACACCATTCTCATGTTCAGAATGTGGTAAAAATTTCAGTAGGAAATCGGTTCTTGTTCTACATCAGAGAAGTCACACAGGAGAGAAGCCATTTTCATGTTCAGAATGTGGGCGGTGTTTTACTAGGAAATCTGTTCTTGTAATACATCAGAGAATTCACACAGGGGAGAAGCCATTTTCATGTTCAAAATGTGGTAAATCCTTTACCCGTCAAGCACAGCTTGTTTCACATCAGAGAAGTCACACAGGAGAGAAGCCGTTTTCATGTACACAATGTGAGAAATGTTTTACTTTGAAATCAGCTCTCGTTATACATCAGAAAATTTGCAGAGGAAAGACGCCATATTCATGTTCAGAATGTGGGAAATGTTTTAGTCAGAAATCAATTCTTGCTACACATCAAAGAATTCACACAGGGGAGAAGCCATTTTCATGCCCTGAATGTGAGAAATGTTTTTCATATAAATCACATCTCAGTGGACATCTGAGAACTCACACTGGGGAGAAGCCATTTTCATGTGCAGAATGCGGGAAATGTTTTACTCGGAAATCAACTCTTGTTGTACATTTAAGAATTCACAGAGGGGAGAAGCAATTTTCATGTGCAGAATGTGGGAAATTTTTTAATTGGAAATCGGCTCTTGTTATACATCGGCGAATTCACACAGGGGAGAAGCCCTTTTCATGTGGAGAATGTGAGAAATCTTATACTCGCAAATCAAGTCTTGTTTTACATCAAAAAATTCACACACCTGAAATCCCTTTTCTTGCTCAAAACGCGTTAAATCTTTTACCCATCAAACACGACTTGTTTCACATCGGAGAGGTCACACAGGAGCGAAGTCGGTTTCCTGTACAGAACGTACGAAATGTTTTACCACGTTAGCACATCTCCTTGCATCAGAGAAGGCACACAGCAGTCGCAGCTATTTTCATGGTTCAGAATGTGGGAAATGTTTTGCCCAGCAAAGACATCTTTTTATCCATCGGGGAAGTCACACGGGGAAGTAGCAATTTTTGTTTCTTTCTCTAAACTCATTTTATTCGCATAAAATATAAATTAAGAATAGAAGTTACCGGCAAGATGAAGTGAGATGTCACAGAAGAGAAAGGGAAGCAATTCGGAGCACGAAACGATGAATACGAAATGTATGTAATTACCAGTAAACGTCTGTTATCTAGGAAGCAGCTAGAATCCAGATAACACATCTATCATTATGGATAAAGGCTACATAAAGCGTCTTCTCCAAACAGATTATTATTATTCCTGCTGGATACAATAAGGAGACCTACAGCATTCACATGTAATATAAACGAGTGCCATCGGTCAGATAAGAGGGGATTATATAGCATCAGACTGAAAAATTGTCCAACTGCGTTATATCTGAAGTTCCAAACAGGCGATCCAGGAGTGGGCACCAAGATGATTGAGCCCAGTGACTTTTTTTCTTTTCTCCTTGAGACAAGGCTTAAGTGGAGACTACATGGCTGCAGACGTCATAGTTAATTTTGAAGTCTTTTGTGCATTTAGAGGAACATTAAAAAAAAAAAAAGTGGGCGGAGTGCCCCTAGAAGAAAAGAAAACAATATGGCTGATGTGCTGGATTGGAGGAGTGGTGCAAAAGGGAGTAAGAGAGGTGCTGCTGGCCTATTGCACTTGGAGACCAATGGTTGTATCAGTATTTATAGAGATGATGATTGGGTAATAAGCAAGGACTCTGGAGCAACCTATAGGCAGTGGTCGAGAGGAAGGTTGTGTCGCCAATAAATCAAACCCTTTGTGGAATCCAAAGATGCTTTATTTATCCAAAATTAGAACCAGCAATGTAACGTGTTTCGAGATTCGCAGGCCTCTTCATCAGACAGCTGGCTATACATGAATTAAGTGAATTACATCGTGCTCCAAATAATATAGAGCAAATCTACCCAGAGGTCCACTTGTGTACAAGGTGCTTGGAAGCAGGAAAAGGCTTACAGTGCATATAGGCAGCATTTCTTTTAAGCTCAGCGGAATACATTTTTAAAGTGTTTTTAACCCCTTCCAATCCACTGTCTGACCTCTGAAGACATTATGATTTAAGGCTGTGCAGCTCCGATGTTGGAAGACGTCCGTCGGGGTTCTCTTACTGTATATTGCCAGCCTCTCTGCTGTTGTGAGTCTATCCAACATATCACCTCATAAAGTACTGTCTTTAGCCAGCAGATAGCATCATTGTATAACGGCAGAAAAAGAGTAAGCCCCCTAGAAAAACCAGGATACAAATTGGATTGGAAAGGGTTAAAGGGGCTCTCTGGTTACTGGACGTCATTGCCCCTATCACACCAGCTGTATTGAAATAACAGAGTGGTACTTAGCCCTACCATTCTCCCAGTGTTTGTAGTGGAGGTGATGTCATAGGAAGTCACCTGTTATTACAACACGGTGGTATGGGGGCAATGTTGTGCGGTTACTGGACAGCCCCTTAAGCATCAAAATTGTGTTACAGATAAAATGGAGAAAATTGGTAGAATTTTGATTTCTTTTATACAATATATCAGCCATGTGTATAGAGTATTTCACAATGGTACATTTAAATATGTCTCAAAACTTGACGCTAAACTAATTTTTAAAAGCAAAACGTTTGTCCTTAAAATGGTTTCCAGGGACAAATAAAAAACTTTTGCAGGATTGAAAGTGGTTTTCCAGACAATGCCCACTGCCATGGCTGCTCCGAATCCTGTGTAGTGGCCAGGGCTTGTAATTGCAGGCACAGCTGCTTTTAAAATAAATGGGAGCTGTGCCTGCAATTACAAGCACAGCGCCCAAGTGATTTCAATGACAGCTGAATCTGTAATTATGAGCAGCGCTCACAACATAGGGATCAGAGTGGCAGCTTCCACTCCCTCCCTGGTGCATCTTGGCACTGACAGCAGGCGCTGCCTTGAAAACCCCTTTAAAATAAATAGAAATTGAATACTCCTCTCTCCAAGCCGCTCCCCTTCCAGTTCTGCAGTCCCAGCACTTGCTGCATGGAATCCGAAAAAAGTGACGAGTGATTACATGCCGTTCATTGTGCGTGTGACCGCTCGACCACTCGCAGGCTTCAGCAATGATTCTGCTATGGCTGCTGAAGCCTGTATGTGGTTGAGCAGTACCATGCACAGTGTATAACACATGACTGCCCGCCACTTCTTCCGAGGCCGTAGCACTGGATACGGAGCCGCTAAGGTAGGTGAGTATTCAATTTCTATGTTTTTACTACTGTATACATTTTTAATGCCCTTGTAAAGCCGTTTAAAAAGTATATGCTTGTTCTTTATCCTTTAGATGTTTCCTCAGAACCGCATGTATCTCAAAGGAAAAGTACTAAAGCTCTAATAGCCTCTCCTTCTGAGCCCATGCAGTGACTGGTCTTTGGTTTGGGTGCAGTATGTAGGACATATGTGAAGCCGAAAGCTGATCTCTATGTGCCTACTAATATCCGTAAGAGCATTGGCGTAGGTATATGGATTGCAGTTGCAATCGTGGGGGTGCCAGAGACCTCATAATTGCCACTAAACACTCATTCCCCTGTGACCTGGCCTTGCACTGTACTTCTGCCACCAGTATCTGCACTAACATCACATCTTTCCTCTCACACTGGATACTCCTGCGGGACTGACGTCATTTACTAAGAACAGGAGGCCAAGGGGAGGAGATGGCCGCTTTTCAGCATCAGCCAAGACAGGGAACATGTGATGTGAGAGCAGATACTGCCAGATGGTAGACGTTGGTTGCGGGGCTAGGCTGTGGAGGGGGGCACATAATAACTTTGGGAAGATTATAAGTGTTGACTCAAAAGGGTTACTAGAAGTGTATATGGAGTCAGTGGACACAGGGGTCACTATTAAGATGTCTTGGCACAGAAGTTGCTTGAAGTTGCAGAAAGGGTTACTGTAAGTATGTCTGAGTATAGCAGGGTTTACTGTCCCTTTGTGGGGTAAAGGGAAATTATGACTGTGTGTAGGGAGCACTGAGAGGGTCATTGAGGGTCGTGGCAGGATGGGGAGAGTGTGAAGAGACGAGTTATGATTAGAGCTCTTTGGTGACGTTCATTATCGCTTCTCTATCCTGGCCTAAACCAATCATAGAAGTCACAACCTGTGATCACTGCAGGTATAATCGTACTATAATCCCTATCACTCTTTAGACCGGGTACCTGACTATTATTTGGCAACTGAATTATTTACAGGTATATTAGAACCTAGCCACTGTATCTAGGCCCATTGAGTCTGGCTATGGAGGGCTAGAGACATGTATAGCTTGATCTCCCCCACCAGTCCTGGGAACGGACCACTATTTACACCCAAGCACTCAAATGGGCAAGCAAAAGAAATCCACAGGGCCCCTCCAGTTTTTGTCTGTTAGTCAACTCCCTGCCCCACATCCCTAGTGAGCCTAGGGACTGTCACCCAGTTTTCGCCCTGGGGCCTAGCCCAGGGGGGCAACTAGGTATGGACAGGGGTTGCAGGTAGTTTCAGGGACTTCCAGTTACCCGGACCCCAGCTCCCTGACACTACTCTTCCTTAGTCAGACCTCATCTGGAATACGGAGTCCAGTTCTGGGCACTCCACTTTAAAAAAGACATAGACAAACTGGAGCAAGTTCAGAGAAGAGTTACCAAGATGGTGAGCGGTCTGCAAATCATGTCCTATGAGGAACGGTTAAAGGATCTGGGAATGTTTAGCAGAAGAGAAGGCTGAGAGGAGACTTAATAGCTGTCTACAAATATCTGAAGGGCTGTCACAGTGCAGAGGGATCAGCCCTATTCTCATCTGCACAAGGAAAGACTAGAAGCAATGGGATGAAACTGAAAGGGAGGAGACACAGATTAGATATTAGACAGTGAGGGGGATCAATGAGTGGAACAGGTTACCACGGGAGGTGGTGAATTGTCCTTCAATGAAAGTCTTCAAACAAAGGCTAGACAGACATCTCTCTGGGATGGTTTAGTGATCCTGCAGTGAGCATGGGATTGTACCCTATGACCTTAAAGGTCCCTTCCAACCATTCTCTGATTCTGTGATTTTACTTCAGTTTCAAATTGAGCGTACATTTATTCTAGTGGAGTCCCTCCTTGCCCCAGATGAGAGTAAAACCGCAGGGACCGAAGGCCACCTGATGTCATGAGTGCTTTATCCACTTGAGGACAAACATCCTCTCTTCGGATCCTCGTTCTCTTCAAGCCTTAATTGAGATGATTATCCTTCGTGACAGATTGAACTCGCTCCATTTGCTGGCGGTGGTATTGTTGCTTTTCTATTTTCATTGTTAGTCTGCTTACACTTGGTGGTGGGTCTTTGGATGGGGGAACTCCCCCTGTAGAAAGCTTGTTCCCCATTCTGGAACCCTGTTCTACTACATAGAGTAGTATAATTCTTTACTGGTTCCATTTAATTTCTGAACATTTTTTTTCTTCACTTTCCTCTTTTCTTTCATATTTATTCTACTGAAGGGGGAGAGGTGGAAGTTGAGAGTTGTGACCTGCTTAGCTCTAGACCATGGCACTGCTGAACATTTGTTCCTTTAATGTAATGGTCAATAAGCAGGACGGGGCAAACAATGCCCAACACATCCCTGTGATGCTCGGTCTCCACAGAAGTGAGTATCGGTGGATCGCTGACAGCGTGGCCAGCAGGGAGGCGGGGCGGCTGGAGGAGAGTTCTCTCCCCCGCTCTTCTCCCTGCTCCTCTCCATTCACTGTATGCAGCAGCCGTTCAGTACCGAACGGCTGTTGTTTACACCGAACCATGTGTTGTTCAGATTTTAAGCTGCTTGAAAGTCGTTCAGTTTCTACGTGCTTTTACACAGGACGATTATCGTTCAAAACCCTGTGATAATAGTCTTGTATAAATAGACCTTTTATGTCCTGAACTCTCCCCAGACAAGGTCACAAATTCTTCACCAGCTCTGCCGTGCATCCCTGTAGAGGGGGTGGATGGCTTCTTCCATGCTGGGCGTCAGGTAGTGGACGCGTGTCTGATGCGTTCCACCGGATGGGCCGCAGCCTGTGATGACGTTAGACGCCAGGAAATGGGCGGAGCCTAGCGGGACTCACCAAATTTAAACATAAAAAGGTCCCTTTTCCCCACTGAGCTCACCCATAGGGGCAACACGCTCGGGACTTCTTCCTACATCTGGTTGTCGCAATTAGTCTCAAATAATGCAGAAAGCTTCGACGGAAGAATTAGCAGAATGCATTTCCTTGTTAAAAAAAGCTACGGGTTTTTTGGCAGATGCTTCGGCTGAATCAGTCCGTTTTGCAGTAAAGAATGTGGCATTATGCAATACTGCTAGGCGTGCACTGTGGCTCAGCATAGTCAGGTGACACCGCATCAAAGAACAAGTTATGCTCAATTCCTTTCCAAGGGAATATCTATTCGGTCCTGTGCTGGACAAAATTCTGGAGAAGGCTGGAGACAAGAAGAAGGGATTCCCATCGGAGTTCTCTGCCAGAAGCAGCGCAGGGTTCAGACAGCCCTTTCGTTCTAGAGTTCAAAGAGGCAAGGGCAAGATGGGCAGGTGTTCCTACGCGAAGGGAGGTAAGGGTAAACCTTCCCCTCTCTTTCTGCCAAGACCAGAATGTAAATAAATCTACAGTTCCAGTAGGGGGCAGGTTACGCCAATTCTCAGGGAGCTGGCCTTAGATTACTGGGTGTTGGAAATTGTTTTGTCAGGGTATAGGATTGAGTTTGATTCCCTGCCTCCTAGAAAATTTTTGGTTACCCCGAACCAATCCCCCCTTTTGCAAACAAAACTGGAGGAAGGGGTTGAAAAGCTGTTACAGATTGGAGCGGTAGTTCCAGTTCCTCCATCTCAGCGGGGATTTGAGTATTATTTGCCATTATTTTTGGTGCCAAAACCAAATGGTTCTTTTAGAACCATTCTTAATTTAAAATCCCTGAATAATTTTATATATATATATATATATATATTTATTTATTCCACAGTTCAAAATGGAAACTGTGAACTCTACGATTCCGTTAATTAATCAGTCAGACGTAATGTGTACGATCAACTTGAAAGATGCGTATTTTCATATACCTATTCATCCTGCTTATCAAAAGTATCTTAGGTTTGCAGTCAGAATAAAATCCCAAATTTTCCATTTTCAGTTTATATGTCTGCCATTCTGTATTTCAACCGCCCCAAGAATTTTTTCAAAGGTCATGATTGAGCCAATAGGATTCCTTAGGAGTCAAGGAATTTGTATAGTACCTTATTAAGATGACTTGTTACTCGTCTCAAAGAATTCCGAAACCATAGAACAACATTTAGGTGAGACTTTAAGTCTCTTTATGGATCTGGGATGGCTGATTATTTTTTTAAAAATCAAGCCTTCTGCCAGATACCAAAATAGTATTTTTTGGAGTTTTGTTGGATTTTCGTAAGTGTTGTTCCTTTTTACCCTCTAGCAAGAGGACAGGTCTAATTCTTTCCATCAAGAAATTTCAGGGGAAAGATTGGGTTTCAATTAGAGTGACCATGGGGATTCTGGGCCAGATGTCGGCTTGTTTTTCCATGGTCAGCTGGTCCAGGATTCATTCCCAAACTTTACAACAGGAAATGATGTCAGTGTGGGATAGAAGACAGTCTTTCCTAGACATAAAATTTAGATTATAACTAACGGTCAAATCATCCTTAAATTGGTGGCTGTCACTGCAGAATCTTAGGAAAGGAGTTCCGTGGGATTCTTCTCCACTAGTGGTCGTAACTACCGATGTTAGTAGATCATGATGAGAGTCGGTTATACTATCTTACAAGGTTCCTGGTCACCCTATGTCAGATCCCTATCCTCAAATTATAGGGAACTTAGAGCAATTTGGCAGATGTTAATCCAGGCAGAAGATGCACACATCACACACACAGCTCTACTCCGTCCATCCTGCCCCCCACACATCACACACACAGCTCTACTCCATCCATCCTGACCCCCACACATCACACACAGCTCTACTCCATCCATCCTGACCCCCACACATCACACACACAGCTCTACTCCATCCATCCTGACCCCACACATCACACACACAGCTCTACTCCATCCATCCTGACCCCCACACATCACACACAGAGCTCTACTCCATCCATCCTGACCCCCACACATCACACACACACAGCTCTACTCCATCCATCCTGACCCCCACACATCACACACAGCTCTACTCCATCCATCCTGACCCCCACACATCACACACAGCTCTACTCCATCCATCCTGATCCCCACACATCACACACACAGCTCTACTCCATCTATCCTGACCCCACACATCACACACAGCTCTACTTCATCCATCCTGACCCCCACACATCACACACACAGCTCTACTCCATCCATCCTGACCCCCACACATCACACACAGCTCTACTCCATCCATCCTGACCCCCACACATCACACACACAGCTCTACTCCATCTATCCTGACCCCCACACATCACACACACAGCTCTACTCCATCCATCCTGACCCCCACACATCACACACACAGCTCTACTCCATCCATCCTGACCACCACACATCACACACAGCTCTACTCCATCCATCCTGACCCCCACACATCACACACACAGCTCTACTCCATCCATCCTGACCCCCACACATCACACACAGCTCTACTCCATCCATCCTGACCCCCCACACATCACACACAGCTCTACTCCATCCATCCTGACCCCCACACATCACACACAGCTCTACTCCATCCATCCTGACCCCCACACATCACACACACAGCTCTACTCCATCCATCCTGACCCCCCACATCACACACACAGCTCTACTCCATCCATCCTGACCCCCACACATCACACACAGCTCTACTCCCTCCATCCTGACCCCCACACATCACACAGCTCTACTCCATCCATCCTGACCCCCACACATCACACACAGCTCTACTCCATCCATCCTGATCCCCACACATCACACACACAGCTCTACTCCATCCATCCTGACCCCACACATCACACACAGCTCTACTTCATCCATCCTGACCCCCACACATCACACACACAGCTCTACTCCATCCATCCTGACCCCCACACATCACACACAGCTCTACTCCATCCATCCTGACCCCCACACATCACACACACAGCTCTACTCCATCTATCCTGCATCCACTGATCTCTCTCTCCCCGGTCATGTGATCCCTGGCTCCTCCCACATTGGAGCCTGGTCACATGGGCATGACATCATCACTGGTCCTGGAAGCACACGGCTGCTGTCCGGCAGGTCTGTGTCCTCCTGTGGGGGTTGGAGGGTTGCTGGGACTTGTGGTGATTTATCCCCCTGTAATGTATCCCCTGTAGATAGAATTACTGATTAGTAGCAGTTAGGAGACATTTTACATCTTCTGGTCTGTTATTATGTATCAGTACACGACTATGGGGGGGGGCTTCTCATCTGTACACGACTATGGGGGGGCGTCTCATCTGTACACGACTATGGGGGGGCGTCTCATCTGTACACGACTATGGGGGCGTCTCATCTGTACACGACTATGGGGGGGCGTCTCATCTGTACACGACTATGGGGGGCGTCTCATCTGTACACGACTATGGGGGGGCGTCTCATCTGTACACGACTATGGGGGCGTCTCATCTGTACACGACTATGGGGGGGGGGCGTCTCATCTGTACATGACTATGGGGGGGCGTCTCATCTGTACACGACTATGGGGGCGTCTCATCTGTACACGACTATGGGGGGCGTCTCATCTGTCCGCGACTATGGGGGGGCGTCTCATCTGTACACGACTATGGGGGGGCGTCTCATCTGTACACGACTATGGGGGGGGCGTCTCATCTGTACACGACTATGGGGGGGCGTCTCATCTGTACACGACTATGGGTGGGTCTCATCTGTACACAACTATGGGGGGGGCATCTCATCTGTACACGACTATGGGGGGGTCTCATCTGTACACGACTATGGGGGGGGGGCTTCTCATCTGTACACGACTATGGGGGGGCGTCTCATCTGTCCACGACTATGGGGGGGCGTCTCATCTGTACACGACTATGGGGGGGGCGTCTCATCTGTACACGACTATGGGGGGGGGGGCGTCTCATCTGTACACGACTATGGGTGGGTCTCATCTGTACACGACTATGGGGGGGGCATCTCATCTGTACACGACTATGGGGGGGCGTCTCATCTGTACACGACTATGGGTGGGTCTCATCTGTACACGATTATGGGGGGGGGGGGCATCTCATCTGTACACGACTATGGGTGGGTCTCATCTGTACACGACTATGGGGGGGGCTTCTCATCTGTACACGACTATGGGGGGGCGTCTCATCTGTACACGACTATGGGGGGGCGTCTCATCTGTACACGACTATGGGGGCGTCTCATCTGTACACGACTATGGGGGGGGTCTCATCTGTACACGACTATGGGGGGGCGTCTCATCTGTACACGACTATGGGGGGGCGTCTCATCTGTCCACGACTATGGGGGGGGCGTCTCATCTGTACACGACTAATGGGGGGCGTCTCATCTGTATACGACTATGGGGGGCGTCTCATCTGTACACGACTATGGGGGGGTCTCATCTGTACACGACTATGGGGGGGTCTCATCTGTACACGACTATGGGGGGGCGTCTCATCTGTACACGACTATGGGGGGGCTTCCCATCTGTACACGACTATGGGGGGCGTCTCATCTGTACACGACTATGGGGGGGGGCGGCGTCTCATCTGTACACGACTATGGGGGGAGGGCGTCTCTTCTGTACACGACTATGGGGGGAGGGCGTCTCTTCTGTACACGACTATGGGGGAGGGCGTCTCATCTGTACACGACTCTGGGGGGGGGCGTCTCATCTGTACACGACTATGGGGGGGGTCTAATTTGTACACGACTATGGGGGGGCGTCTCATCTGTACACGACTATGGGGGGGGGTCTAATCTGTACATGACTATGCGGGGGGCGTCTCATCTGTACACAACTATGCGGGGGGCGTCTCATCTGTACACGACTATGGGGGGGGGTCTAATCTGTACACGACTATGGGGGGGCTTCTCATCTGTACACGACTATGGGGGGGGTCTAATCTGTACACAACTATGGGGGGGCTTCTCATCTGTACACGACTATGGGGGGGGGGCGCGTCTCATCTGTACACGACTATGGGGGGGGTCTAATCTGTACACGACTATGGGGGGGCGTCTCATCTGTACACGACTATGGGGGGGCGTCTCATCTGTACACGACTATGGGGGGCGTCTCATCTGTACACGACTATGGGGGGCGTCTCATCTGTACACGACTATGGGGGGGGCGTCTCATCTGTACACGACTATGGGGGGGCTTCTCATCTGTACACGACTATGGGGGGGCTTCTCATCTGTACACGACTATGGGGGGGTCTCATCTGTATACGACTATGGGGGGGGTGTCTCATCTGTACACGACTATGGGGGGGCGTCTCATCTGTACACGACTATGGGGGGGGCGTCTCATCTGTACACGACTATGGGGGGGGGGGTCTCATCTGTACACGACTATGGGGGGGCGTCTCATCTGTACACGACTATGGGGGGGCTTCTCATCTGTACACGACTATGGGGGGACTTCTCATCTGTACACGACTATGGGGGGGGCGTCTTATCTCTACACGACTATGGGGGGGGCGTCTCATCTGTACACGACTATGGGTGGGGTCTAATCTGTACATGACTATGGGGGGCGTCTCATCTGTACATGAATATGGGGGGCGTCTCATCTGTACATGAATATGGGGGGGCGTCTCATCTGTCCACGACTATATGGAGAGTATTGCATGCATGCTTTCTTAGCTATGCAGGGAGGCGGAGGAGGTAAACTGCAACTATCTTTTGTGAATCCTGTGTTATCTACATATAGAGGTTAACTTTCATTGTAACCCTGCTTGTAGGGCTTGGTCAGGAAATTGATTTGCTGTGTTAATGAAGCTCTGCCCATGTGGGTGGAGAGGAAGCAGCAGCAGGATAAGAGACGGGCTATGGAGGAGGCGGGGTGATAATTCGGCAGCGATGCTGGAATAAAGCACAGCTCTGATTGGACCAAGTCTCAGCCAATCAGTGCTGAACATACTGCATGTATACTGCATTTCCCCCCGCTCATCAGTGCACCGCAGAGGAGGAGGAGCGCTGTGAGGACTGAGAGGGCAGTATATGTGGGGGGGGGGGAGGTGATTACTGGGGGACAGAGGAGTGGGGGTTGGGGGATGTCTGCAGGGACGTCCCCTATGACTCTTCTCCCCGTTTCTGACTACTTTGTAAAGTCTGTTCTCTTTACGCTGCAGCATCTCTGATAGAACCTCCATGTCTGCCGTGTGGCTGTCAGGATGTTGTGCTGCCGGCAGTTCTGGCATCATAAAACAGCTGCCCTTTAATCTCTCCTCTAATCTTTCCCCTTCTTGTTTTGTGCAGCTTTTATATTGTTTAATCTTCTTTCCCTTCAGGTTCTACAACACCGGATCCTCTGCTGAGATCCGTCTATAAGAGAATTCATCCTCGCTGACCCGTGAAGGATGGAGAAGGAGAAGAGCAAGATGGCGGAAAGTGTAATAAATGTCACCCTAGAGATACTCCTCCAGCTTACTGGAGAGGTGAGAGATTCTGATGATGTCACATTACATCATTCTTATCTATGGTAATAACAGATGATGTCACTGGAGGGGGGAGAGATTCTGATGATGTCACATTACATCATTCTTATCTATGGTAATAACAGATGATGTCACTGGAGGGGTGAGAGAATCTGATGATGTCACATTACATCATCCTTTCCAAGAAATTGCCAAAGGCAACAAGATAGCCTGATGGTTATACCCTGCAAAAAGAGCATACTATAAAATTATATACTTTATTGACATATATGCACTCAAAACAGGCAAGGACACATTAAAATTAAGGAATAGGTGGCTGCAAGCTATACAAAGGATGCATTTACTCCAGCAGTTGATATATTGTCGACAAGGTACATAAAATTTGTCATCTTGGTAACATATGAGGAGAACGAGCCATGGCTACATAGTATATCCAGTCCATGGGGTAATATATGGGCAGAGCAAGCAGTGGCCACATGGGGTACATCCAGTCCATGGGGTAATATGTGGGCACAATGAGCAGTGGCCACATGGGGTTCATTAAGTCCCTGGGGTTTTATGTGGGCAGAACGAGCAGTGGTCACATGGGGTACATCCAGTCCATGGGGTAATATGTGGGCACAATGAGCAGTGGTCACATGGGGTACATCCTGTCCATAGGGTATGTTTAGATGTTTTTCGTGGATGCCTCTCTTCAGGGCCTGAGGGTTGTAACTACTCCATTCCAACAGATTGTGGAATTAGTTTTGCTAAATATCTCCGTTTCAGTCAGGCCTTCCTCGGTTATTTTCAGTGTACGGCCTCGGACGTTGGCTATGGATGGGCTCATATCATATTTCATTCTTATTTTATGGGAGTTCAGATGTTTTATAGAGAGATTTGCCTTTTCTCTACTTCCATCCCAGACTAAGATGATGTCATCAATATAACGTCCGCAGTATAGGATGATGTCATCAATATAACGTCCGCAGACTAAGATGATGTCATCAATATAACGTCCGCAGTATAGGATGATGTTATTGAATTGTTCAAGTTTGTCAATAGAACAATAAAAATAGATTTGTGTAAGTCGGGGTGCGTACCGTGCCCATCGCAGTGCCTTATTTTTGGATAAAGATTTCAACATCGAAGACAGCAAAATTGTGTGTAAGTGGAAAATTTATTATGGTTATCCCAAATTTGTTAAGAGCACATTAATGTGTCCCCCTGATGTATAGGAAGTGTTCTACTGCTTTTCTTGTGTGTACTGAGTCTGTGCTGCGTCGGACGCATGGGCCGAGGGGACTACACATGGTGCCGCCTTGCCTACTCATGCTCCGGCGACCGCACTCTATAAGACACACATTGTCACTAGATCCCATTGGGTGGATTACTCTCTCTGAGCGGTCATGATAGAACCGCTGCTCATTGGTCCTGCATAGAAAGAGCCTCACATTGGCTAGAAATCCAATGATCACACCTTCTCGCTGTAAAAAAGCTGTCGGTGCTGCGCTGCCTTTACTATAGCCTTCCTGAGCTCCGTTGATAACGCTTGTGTGGCGAAACCTGTTGGGAGTGCATGTGTTAAATGTCTTTTAGACTAGGTTTAGGGATGGCTCAACTGTGCAACAAAATGATCATGGGCAGCCAAGCGTTGAGGCCGTCCCTTTGTGGTCTAGCAGAGACCTCTCTGACATCTCCAGCCTCTGTCACTAATGTGATTGATGCATAATCAGCAGAGCAGTTCACTGGAAGCCTATAAGTCTTCTGGTTTTATAGCGCCTCTAGTAACTGACACCCTGTGCACCCCATTATTGGTTGCCAACAGCCAACATCATTTCCCCAAACACTGCATGCTGTCTGATTATATTAGTGGCTAAAGACAATTGTCCTCACAGCCTGATTAGCAATACATATTTTTAGTTTTTTTATGGACTCAGTAAGGATTTAGTTTAGCCACCTATTCCTTAATTTGTAAAGTGTCCTTGTCTGTTTTAAGCACATAAATGTCAATAAAGTATATAATTGTATATTTTTTTCTTCTGGAAGGGTATAGACATCTTTCTGCCTTTGGCAATTTTTTAGAACTTATGTTTCTCCTTTTCTTTACATGGCATCTTTCTAATCTATGGTAATAACAGATAATGTCACTGGAGAGGGGAGATATCCTGACATCTGTGAGGACTTGAACCTGGGAACTCCTGTGTCCCAGACGGCGTCTTTCCTTGGTGAGCTTTTCAGCTTGCTAGACAGCTCCCCTACCTAACCTTGTACAATGTCTTGCTCCTGCAACCCGGCTCCTGATTTCTCCACCCTGTTTCCTTGATTGCTCACACTATATAAACCTGGCCCTTGCCCTCCTTCCGTGATAATGGTGCTCTCAGTCCTTGCTCAAGCTCCGCTATCAACTGCTCCTCTCACTAAAATTGTGTTCTGACCTCTGGCTTCTCCCTGACTACGCTACCTGCCTGCTCCTTTTGAACTGCAACTGATACTACCTGTGTACTGACCTCTGGCTTGCCTGACTACTCTACCCACCTTACCGGTTACAACTAGGAACTTTGAACCCAGTTGCTACAACGTAATTCTTCTCTACAGTAATAACAGATGATGTCACTGTACAGGGGAGAGATTCTGATGATGTCACTGTGGGGGTGATGGACGTTAGAAATATTTGTAATGGTATTTTATAAAGTGAATCTGTCACCCCTATATTACTATATAAACTAATTCTAGTTATAGATGGGCAATACGACGCAAAATATGTTATACATACTATTGTTTTTCAGACAGAGTAGCCATAGCCCAAAACTGCCATTTTCTGATTCAATCAATCTTCTGTATGATAATTAGTCACAACCGGTCCGATGAGCACTCTGCTGCCTCGGATGGATCATGTGTTGCTTCCCTTCGTTACGCTGAAACGGTGCTCCTTGCATGATGATCTCCAGCTCAGTCGGGACTTCTCGTGCGTTTCACAGACAGTGCGTGCGCCTCACTTCCCAGACTAGGTGCGCAGTGTCAGTTATAATGAATGGGGGGGTTTCGGTGAAATGATCCAAGGAAGGTAATTGGCTTACAGTGCGTGCCATTGCAAAAGCAGATTTTGCAGTGAAGGCTGCTCTTTGTGGAAAAAGAGTGGTAGGTACATCCTCCGTGTCTGGCTAGCATTAGTTTATTCACTAACATATTGGTCATGGTTTTCTTTATATCTCCCCATATACAGGATTACACCGTAGTGAAGAAGACGTCTAGTGATGGCTGTTGGGCCCCTGTGTGTGATGGATGGGGAAGACCCCACAGCCCAATCCTGGGGCCCCCACCTCACCCCCTGATACATGAGGACATCAATGTACAGAAGATTCTAGAACTCACCAACAAGATGATTGAGCTGCTGACTGGAGAGGTGACGCTGCAGGGAATGCTGGGACATTATACAGTAACAGCACTGAAGGCTTCTGGGTGATGACTGTATATTGTGTTGTCAGGTTCCTATAAGGTGTCAGGATGTCACTGTCTATTTCTCCATGGAGGAGTGGGAGTATTTAGAAGGACACAAGGATCTGTACAAGGAGGCCATGATGGAGACCCGCCAGCCGCTCCCATCACCAGGTAATAGACAGGACTAAATCCACGGGGACTGTATTATCTGTATATAAAGAATGACTTCAGTGTCCGTCTGTGTTTCCTGCAGTTCCATCCAGTAAGAGAAGAACCCCAGAGAGATGTCCCCATCCTCTTCTTCCACAGGACCATCAGGTAGATGGAGATGTTCCTCTGATCTGTAGAAGGCTGTGAAGCTCTTGTCTTCAGTCTTATTAGATGTCTTCTCCTTGTGTGATGAGGCCGGTGGAGATGGCAGGATTACCGCTGACCAGAGACATTACATCTTGTCTGGATCTTCTCCCAGTTTTCTAGCGGTGGAGACTGCTGGTGGGAATAAGGAGCCAAGAGGTTGGATTTATATCTATCTGCTCCTTTATTTCCCCGAGACAAGCAGCGGATGTGTCTGGTAGACGCTGATCTCCTCCACTGAGACAACATGCAGCGTGTCTAGCCATGCCGGATATACATGTGTATGAGGATCCTGAGGGGTCTATGTCCAGCTTCTAGACCTGCAGCTATGTGGCTCAGATAACTACTCCTGTCAGGTCATTTTTGGTGATAATGAAGATTAAAGGGGTTTTGCCAGAAGAAAAAAAAATTCTACATTTACCTATTCCTCCCCTGTCAGTCTTCTTACCGCATCTTCTCCTCCCCAATCTTCTCCTAGCTCCTACAGTCCCCCATGTCATGTCACCTCCTGCCGGCCAGATTCTCTTTTTCCGATGATGGAGTGTACATTCTCAGCGTTCTCCTTCCTGCAGGTCAGTGTACCCGTTCACTTGGGACGCAGTGTTCACTGCCTAGCAGGGAATGCTGAATCCTCGGCAGCCTGCTTTATCCGCAGGCGCTGGTCTCACTGACCATATTCATATCAACATGAACACTTGCGGTGAGACACCGTGCATGCGCAGTCGGGGCATGTGGCCCCCACTTAAGCAGGCTGCTGAGTATTTGTCATTCCCCGCTAGGCAGTGAACGCTACGTCACTAGTGACCGTCTACACTGACCTGCAGAATGCCGAGAATGTACGCTACATCACAGGAAATAGAAGAATCGGCTGGCTAGAGGGGAAGTAACCCGGGGGACTGCAGGAGCCTCGAGAAGATCGGGGAGGAGAAGATCCTTTAGGAAGACTGCCTGGGGAGGAATAGGTCCGTATAGGATTTTTTTTTCGAATGACAGAACCCCTTTAATGATGTTTTCCGGTCATGTAAAACATTCCACACGACTTCTCCCACCGTCTGCTGACTTCTACAATATTTATCTCACAGCTTTTGTATCAGGATGAAGATCTGACCAATATTAATATTACAGAGATAAATGTGAGGGGCGATCAGCCGTGTAAAGAGGAGATTCCTACAGGTAACCGCTCAGGTGAGTAGTAACCACTAAATACAGCAGAGGACAATGTGGACATGGACCGAGATAACAATGATCTCTGGAAGATGGAAGGTTGGTGCTACCAGTATTAGGATGCTGCTCACCAGATACGGCGAGGAGGAGACCTACAGCAGATGATAGGTCAGCATTAGCACCATAATCTCATGGCAAGCAAGGGAGACGAGTACACGTTTACTAATCCTAACTAATAGAAGAACCGTGGAGCCCGCAGTCCAGAAGTACACTGTGTGTCTCCTGCTGGCTCATATTTACACTTTTTTGTCTAACTCTATACTACTTATCACATGACTTGCTTTTGAACCAAAGTACTGGAGCAGTTGTGGTGCATGTTGTCATATTTAAAGGGGTTGTCCCGCGAAACAAAGTTGGGGTTATACACTTCTGTATGGCCATATTAATGCACTTTGTAATGTACATCGTGCATTAAATATGAGCCATACAGAAGTTATTCACTTACCTGTTCCGTTGCTAGCGTCCCCGTCTCCATGGTGCCGTCTAATTTTCAGCGTCTAATCGCCCGATTAGACGCGCTTGCGCAGTCCGGTCTTCTCCGTGTTGAATGGGGCTGCTCGTGCTGGAGAGCGCTCCTCGTAGCTCCACCCCGTCACGTGTGCCGATTCCAGCCAATCAGGAGGCTGGAATCGGCAATGGACCGCACGGAAGACCTGCGGTCCACCGAGGGTGAAGATCCCGGCGGCCATCTTCGCAAGGTAAGTAAGAAGTCACCGGAGCTCGGGGATTCGGGTAAGTACTATCCGTTTTTTTTTTTTCAACACATGCATCGGGTTTGTCTCGAGCCGAACGGGGGGGCTATTGAAAAAAAAAAACAACCCGTTTCGGCGCGGGACAACCCCATGCTGAATGTCCTGACTTCAGCTTGTCTCCCGGTTATGTCTGTGTTACACCCTTGGGTACCGCACTTTGGCCTTCTGTAGCGTCAGCTCCCTAACCAATGAAACTACTTCTGTGAGTAACACCTTGGGAACCTCACAGCAAAGATAAAATCTTAAAGGGGTTGTCCCGCGGCCAAAATGAAAAATTTTTCACACCCCTGTCCCCCATGTTAAGCAAGCATCACAAACTACCCATGTAAATCGTTTTTTTAGAGCGTTTTACTCACCATGAAGCTGTTTCATGAAGTTATAAAAATCTTCCAAGATGGCCGCCATCATTTCCCAAGGTGCAACGCTGGTCTTCTCCCATGGTGCACTGCGGGTCTTCTCCCATGGTGCACCATGGATGTTCTTCTCCAGTCTGAGCTCCACTGCCGATTACAGCCACCTCATTGGCTGATCGGCACCACGTGACGGGGCGGAGCTACGTGATGACGCTGAGAAGGGGGAGGAGCCAGGACGCAGCTCGTAAGCCCGGAGCCTCCAGGAGATGATTTTTCTCTGCGCAAGCGCGACTGTTGCGGCGACCAGAGAAGAAGGCTTCAGTCGTCGCCATGGAGACGGGGACGCCAACACCGGAGGGGGTAAGTGTATAACTTCTGTATGGCCAATATTTATTGCACGATGTATATTACAAAGTGCATTAATATGGCCATACAGAAGTGTATAACCCCACTTGCTGCCGCGGGACAACCCCTTTAATTGCAGGGTTAAAGGGTGAAAACTGGGGTTTTCCAAGTGCTGCCTGCAGTTTTAGCCCAAGACCAATCCGTGTGTGGCAAAGCAGGTCCATGTCTGCCTTTCTGACAGGTACATGGATATATGAACCTGTGAAGATGGACGTGAAAAGCTGCAACATCAACAAAACATCATGATCTGCTGGTCCTCACACTGAGGTCTACTGTTAGGTTGGAATGTTTTACCAACACTGTTTTAGTAGCTAACGAATTTGTGCAACATATATAGAAATGTTTTAAAATATTTCTAGATTTTTAAGGTTATAATCAAAAATAGTAAAATCCATTTTTTTTCTTGCCAGGTGACTGTACTGGGAGCTCTGAGGAATGTCTGATATCTGCAGATTGTAAAGCAGAAGATTGTGATATCACACAAGATACATATGTAGAACCTGCCAATATCCCAGATATGCCCTCAGCCATACCCAGCAGAGATCCATCATCTGATCCTCTTATACAGGTTCCATCTTCTGATTCATCACAGACCTATAAGCAGAAGAAAAGTCACAGAAGGGGAGAACATCAAAGAGCTCACACACAAGAGAAGACATATTCATGTTTAGAATGTGGAAAATGTTTTAATTGGAAATCATTTCTTGTTAGACATCAGAGAATTCACACAGGGGAAAAGCCGTATTCATGCACAGAATGTGGGAAACGGTTTTCTTACAAATCAGATCTTGTTAAGCATCACAGAAGTCACACAGGGGAAAAGCCATTTTCATGCTCAGAATGTGGGAAATGTTTTTCTAATAAATCAGATCTCGTCAATCACCAAAGAATTCATACAGGGGAAAAGCCATATTCTTGTTCAGAATGTGGGAAATGTTTCACTAAGAAATCACATCTTGTTGTTCACCAGAGAATTCACACTGGAGAGAAGCGATTTTCATGCCCAGAATGTGGGAAATCTTTTCCTTACAATTCCGATCTTCTTAAACATCAGAGAATTCACACAGGGGAAAAGCCATATAGTTGTTCAGATTGTGGCAAATGTTATTCCGATAAATCAATCCTTGTTAAACATCTGAGAATTCACACAGGGGAGAAGCCATTTTTATGCCTAGAATGTGGGAAATGTTTTACTGAGAAATCCTATCTTGTTGTACATCAGAGAAGTCACACAGGAGAAAAGCCATATTCATGCACAGAATGTGGGAAATGTTTTTCAGATAGAGCACATCTTAAAAGACATCGGAGAAGTCACACAGGGGAAAAGCCATTTACATGCCCAGAATGTGGGAAATGTTTTTCAGATAAAGCACGTCTTAATCGACATAAGAGAATTCACACAAGGGAGAAGCCATTTTAGCCATTTTCATGTTCACAGTGTGAAAAATGTATTAGCAATAAATCAAAGCTTCAAAGAATTCACACAGGAGAAGACTTATTCATGACCAGAATGTGGAAAATGTTTTACTTCTAAATCAGATCTCTTTGCACATCAGAGCTTCCACACATGAGAGAAGGCATTTTTATGCCCAGAATGTAAGAACACTTTTTAAGGGAAATCCAGTTCTTTTTGAACTTCAGAGAACTTAAAATGGATTGAAGACATTTTTTAAATAATTGTTTCTTTATTGAAATTATTTTAAAACACTTAAAGGGGTTGTCCCGCGCCGAAACGTGTTTTTTTTTTTTCAATAGCCCCCCCCCGTTCGGCGCGAGACAAACCCGATGCATGTGTTTAAAAAAAAAAACGGATAGTACTTACCCGAATCCCCGCGCTCCGGTGACTTCTTACTTACCTTGCGAAGATGGCCGCCGGAATCTTCACCCTCGGTGGACCGCAGGTCTTCTGTGCGGTCCATTGCCGATTCCAGCCTCCTGATTGGCTGGAATCGGCACACGTGATGGGGCGGAGCTACGAGGAGCCGCTCTTCGGCACGAGCGGCCCCATTCAGAAGAAAGAAGACCGGACTGCGCAAGCGCGTCTAATCGGGCGATGAGACGCTGAAAATTAGACGGCACCATGGAGACGGGGACGCTAGCAACGGAGCAGGTAAGTGAATAACTTCTGTATGGCTCATAATTAATGCACGATGTACATTACAAAGTGCATTAATATGGCCATACAGAAGTGCATACCCCAACTTTGTTTCGCAGGACAACCCCTTTAACCTAACAAAATAAACTTGAGATAACAGCCCATGTAACAGCCCATGTCTATGGCCGCCTGTAGACGGCCGGGTCGGATCCGGCAGCGAGAATTCTCGCCGCGGGACCCGACCCGAGCGCCTGCAGAGAGCAGCGCGTACTCACCTGCACCCCGCAGCTCCGAATCTTTCATGTGCGCAGACCGTAGCCGGCGGCTGGTGAGTGACGTTTCTGTGCGGCCTACAACAAAGACTCAGTAGATATATCACAATATGGGAACCATGGGTGATTAAAGAGAGTGTATGCATTTAAAATAATTGCATGAGTGTATAATCACCATCAGTGAGTACCATAGAAAGGGAAAAGAAACAGAAAGAAGCAGGGATAGAAGAGATCAAAACAGACCATATTGCCTCCCATGGCATACTGGCCAAAAATAAAACCATGTAAAAAAAATCTTCTATCTCTATAGTGCCAACTTATTCCGCAGTGCTTTCAGGTAATTTATTTATTACCCCCACCAAGTTAGGTACTCATTTTTTTGACCTTGGAAGGATGGAAGGCTGAGTTGATCTTGAGCCGGCTACATTAACCAAGCGGGGATTGAACCTGCAACCTTCAGGTCATGAGCAAGAGCACTTAACACTTAAAGGGGTTGTCCCGCGGCAGCAAGTGGGTCTATACACTTCTGTATGGCCATATTAATGCACTTTGTAATGTACATTGTGCATTAATTATGAGCCATACAGAAGTTATAAAAAGTTTTTCACTTACCTGCTCCGTTGGTAGCGTCCTCGTCTCCATGGTTGCCGTCTAATTTTCGCCGTCTAATGGCCAAATTAGACGCGCTTGCGCAGTCCGGGTCTTCTCCTCTTCTCAATGGGGCTCCGTGTAGCTCCGCCCCGTCACGTGCCGATTCCAGCCAATCAGGAGGCTGGAATCGGCAATGGACCGCACAGAAGCCCTGCGGTCCACCGAGGGAGAAGATGCCGGCGGCCATCTTCAGCAGGTAAGTAAGAAGTCACCGGAGCGCGGGGATTCAGGTAAGCGCTGTCCGGTGTTCTTTTTTAACCCCTGCATCGGGGTTGTCTCGCGCCGAACGGAGGGGGGGGGGGGTTGAAAAAAAAAAAAAAACGTTTCGGCGCGGGACAACCCCTTTAAGTAATGTTTACAATATGTTTTTTTATGATTTTTTTTTTTAAACGACATATACCGTCCAAGGTGCCTAGGGAAAAAAAGAAGGGTTTTAGTAATGTATCAATAAGAATATAGTTACTCCAAATGATATGCAAGATCAGTGGAATTAATAACTTCGTTCAAAAAAGGTGCATCTGAAAATTTCCATTTTTTTTTTTTGTCAATTACCAGTTGTGACGGAAGAAAGATATGGCCACAAAATGACATGATACAATATAAACAAAAGCAAAAACCGTAGAGGAGGTAGGTATCCTGGAGGCCACATCCTCTCCAACAGGTTTCAGGGATAGAATTGTTCATTTTGGCAAGTCTATCAGGACTTTGATATCCATATATAAATATTTTTGGTAAGAACTCCCAATATGCCTAATTCCATGGGAAATTTTTTAGTCCAAGACAGAGCCATTCTCCAGATGAAATTAATGTTTAAAGTCTAGTTCCTTTAGTTGCATATGAATAGATTTGCTTTGAGAAGCTAGAGGAAAAAGAATCATGAAAGATAGAAATGCCCATGGGTGCCCGGGTAGGCACAGAATAAAAAATAAGAACAGACTTGTGGAAACTAGATTTATGAACATCTAGGCATCGAAGAGTACGTTGCAATCTTAGAAAGGCGAAAACCGCTACTAGCTATTGGAAACGACTTACAAAGTGTAGGAATATCTAATATAGAATTCTTTTCATATAAATCACTCATTTCCGTTAGGCCGAGAGATTCCCAAGCTCCATATTCAAAGGCTGTGAGGAAGGACCAAGATCAGAACCAGAGATACTGATGAGGAAGCATAATGCCAGACATGGCCCGAGATTAGCAAACTCTGTAAGGAGTGAGACAAGGGAGAGATTTAAAGGGCTTGTCCCGCGAAACAAAGTGGGTCTATACACTTCTGTATGGCCATATTAATGCACTTTGTAATGTACATTGTGCATTAATTATGAGCCATACAGAAGTTATAAAAAGTTTTTCACTTACCTGCTCCGTTGCTAGCGTCCTCGTCTCCATGGTTGCCGTCTAATTTTCGCCGTCTAATGGCCAAATTAGACGCGCTTGCGCAGTCCGGGTCTTCTCCTCTTCTCAATGGGGCTCCGTGTAGCTCCGCCCCGTCACGTGCCGATTCCAGCCAATCAGGAGGCTGGAATCGGCAATGGACCGCACAGAAGCCCTGCGGTCCACCGAGGGAGAAGATGCCGGCGGCCATCTTCAGCAGGTAAGTAAGAAGTCACCGGAGCGCGGGGATTCAGGTAAGCGCTGTCCGGTGTTCTTTTTTAACCCCTGCATCGGGGTTGTCTCGCGCCGAACGGAGGGGGGGGGGGGGTTGAAAAAAAAAAAAAAACGTTTCGGCGCGGGACAACCCCTTTAAGTAATGTTTACAATATGTTTTTTTATGATTTTTTTTTTTAAACGACATATACCGTCCAAGGTGCCTAGGGAAAAAAAGAAGGGTTTTAGTAATGTATCAATAAGAATATAGTTACTCCAAATGATATGCAAGATCAGTGGAATTAATAACTTCGTTCAAAAAAGGTGCATCTGAAAATTTCCATTTTTTTTTTTTGTCAATTACCAGTTGTGACGGAAGAAAGATATGGCCACAAAATGACATGATACAATATAAACAAAAGCAAAAACCGTAGAGGAGGTAGGTATCCTGGAGGCCACATCCTCTCCAACAGGTTTCAGGGATAGAATTGTTCATTTTGGCAAGTCTATCAGGACTTTGATATCCATATATAAATATTTTTGGTAAGAACTCCCAATATGCCTAATTCCATGGGAAATTTTTTAGTCCAAGACAGAGCCATTCTCCAGATGAAATTAATGTTTAAAGTCTAGTTCCTTTAGTTGCATATGAATAGATTTGCTTTGAGAAGCTAGAGGAAAAAGAATCATGAAAGATAGAAATGCCCATGGGTGCCCGGGTAGGCACAGAATAAAAAATAAGAACAGACTTGTGGAAACTAGATTTATGAACATCTAGGCATCGAAGAGTACGTTGCAATCTTAGAAAGGCGAAAACCGCTACTAGCTATTGGAAACGACTTACAAAGTGTAGGAATATCTAATATAGAATTCTTTTCATATAAATCACTCATTTCCGTTAGGCCGAGAGATTCCCAAGCTCCATATTCAAAGGCTGTGAGGAAGGACCAAGATCAGAACCAGAGATACTGATGAGGAAGCATAATGCCAGACATGGCCCGAGATTAGCAAACTCTGTAAGGAGTGAGACAAGGGAGAGATTTAAAGGGCTTGTCCCGCGAAACAAAGTGGGTCTATACACTTCTGTATGGCCATATTAATGCACTTTGTAATGTACATTGTGCATTAATTATGAGCCATACAGAAGTTATAAAAAGTTTTTCACTTACCTGCTCCGTTGCTAGCGTCCTCGTCTCCATGGTTGCCGTCTAATTTTCGCCGTCTAATGGCCAAATTAGACGCGCTTGCGCAGTCCGGGTCTTCTCCTCTTCTCAATGGGGCTCCGTGTAGCTCCGCCCCGTCACGTGCCGATTCCAGCCAATCAGGAGGCTGGAATCGGCAATGGACCGCACAGAAGCCCTGCGGTCCACCGAGGGAGAAGATGCCGGCGGCCATCTTCAGCAGGTAAGTAAGAAGTCACCGGAGCGCGGGGATTCAGGTAAGCGCTGTCCGGTGTTCTTTTTTAACCCCTGCATCGGGGTTGTCTCGCGCCGAACGGAGGGGGGGGGGGGTTGAAAAAAAAAAAAAAACGTTTCGGCGCGGGACAACCCCTTTAAGTAATGTTTACAATATGTTTTTTTATGATTTTTTTTTTTAAACGACATATACCGTCCAAGGTGCCTAGGGAAAAAAAGAAGGGTTTTAGTAATGTATCAATAAGAATATAGTTACTCCAAATGATATGCAAGATCAGTGGAATTAATAACTTCGTTCAAAAAAGGTGCATCTGAAAATTTCCATTTTTTTTTTTTGTCAATTACCAGTTGTGACGGAAGAAAGATATGGCCACAAAATGACATGATACAATATAAACAAAAGCAAAAACCGTAGAGGAGGTAGGTATCCTGGAGGCCACATCCTCTCCAACAGGTTTCAGGGATAGAATTGTTCATTTTGGCAAGTCTATCAGGACTTTGATATCCATATATAAATATTTTTGGTAAGAACTCCCAATATGCCTAATTCCATGGGAAATTTTTTAGTCCAAGACAGAGCCATTCTCCAGATGAAATTAATGTTTAAAGTCTAGTTCCTTTAGTTGCATATGAATAGATTTGCTTTGAGAAGCTAGAGGAAAAAGAATCATGAAAGATAGAAATGCCCATGGGTGCCCGGGTAGGCACAGAATAAAAAATAAGAACAGACTTGTGGAAACTAGATTTATGAACATCTAGGCATCGAAGAGTACGTTGCAATCTTAGAAAGGCGAAAACCGCTACTAGCTATTGGAAACGACTTACAAAGTGTAGGAATATCTAATATAGAATTCTTTTCATATAAATCACTCATTTCCGTTAGGCCGAGAGATTCCCAAGCTCCATATTCAAAGGCTGTGAGGAAGGACCAAGATCAGAACCAGAGATACTGATGAGGAAGCATAATGCCAGACATGGCCCGAGATTAGCAAACTCTGTAAGGAGTGAGACAAGGGAGAGATTTAAAGGGCTTGTCCCGCGAAACAAAGTGGGTCTATACACTTCTGTATGGCCATATTAATGCACTTTGTAATGTACATTGTGCATTAATTATGAGCCATACAGAAGTTATAAAAAGTTTTTCACTTACCTGCTCCGTTGCTAGCGTCCTCGTCTCCATGGTTGCCGTCTAATTTTCGCCGTCTAATGGCCAAATTAGACGCGCTTGCGCAGTCCGGGTCTTCTCCTCTTCTCAATGGGGCTCCGTGTAGCTCCGCCCCGTCACGTGCCGATTCCAGCCAATCAGGAGGCTGGAATCGGCAATGGACCGCACAGAAGCCCTGCGGTCCACCGAGGGAGAAGATGCCGGCGGCCATCTTCAGCAGGTAAGTAAGAAGTCACCGGAGCGCGGGGATTCAGGTAAGCGCTGTCCGGTGTTCTTTTTTAACCCCTGCATCGGGGTTGTCTCGCGCCGAACGGAGGGGGGGGGGGGGGTTGAAAAAAAAAAAAAAACGTTTCGGCGCGGGACAACCCCTTTAAGTAATGTTTACAATATGTTTTTTTATGATTTTTTTTTTTAAACGACATATACCGTCCAAGGTGCCTAGGGAAAAAAAGAAGGGTTTTAGTAATGTATCAATAAGAATATAGTTACTCCAAATGATATGCAAGATCAGTGGAATTAATAACTTCGTTCAAAAAAGGTGCATCTGAAAATTTCCATTTTTTTTTTTTGTCAATTACCAGTTGTGACGGAAGAAAGATATGGCCACAAAATGACATGATACAATATAAACAAAAGCAAAAACCGTAGAGGAGGTAGGTATCCTGGAGGCCACATCCTCTCCAACAGGTTTCAGGGATAGAATTGTTCATTTTGGCAAGTCTATCAGGACTTTGATATCCATATATAAATATTTTTGGTAAGAACTCCCAATATGCCTAATTCCATGGGAAATTTTTTAGTCCAAGACAGAGCCATTCTCCAGATGAAATTAATGTTTAAAGTCTAGTTCCTTTAGTTGCATATGAATAGATTTGCTTTGAGAAGCTAGAGGAAAAAGAATCATGAAAGATAGAAATGCCCATGGGTGCCCGGGTAGGCACAGAATAAAAAATAAGAACAGACTTGTGGAAACTAGATTTATGAACATCTAGGCATCGAAGAGTACGTTGCAATCTTAGAAAGGCGAAAACCGCTACTAGCTATTGGAAACGACTTACAAAGTGTAGGAATATCTAATATAGAATTCTTTTCATATAAATCACTCATTTCCGTTAGGCCGAGAGATTCCCAAGCTCCATATTCAAAGGCTGTGAGGAAGGACCAAGATCAGAACCAGAGATACTGATGAGGAAGCATAATGCCAGACATGGCCCGAGATTAGCAAACTCTGTAAGGAGTGAGACAAGGGAGAGATTTAAAGGGCTTGTCCCGCGAAACAAAGTGGGTCTATACACTTCTGTATGGCCATATTAATGCACTTTGTAATGTACATTGTGCATTAATTATGAGCCATACAGAAGTTATAAAAAGTTTTTCACTTACCTGCTCCGTTGCTAGCGTCCTCGTCTCCATGGTTGCCGTCTAATTTTCGCCGTCTAATGGCCAAATTAGACGCGCTTGCGCAGTCCGGGTCTTCTCCTCTTCTCAATGGGGCTCCGTGTAGCTCCGCCCCGTCACGTGCCGATTCCAGCCAATCAGGAGGCTGGAATCGGCAATGGACCGCACAGAAGCCCTGCGGTCCACCGAGGGAGAAGATGCCGGCGGCCATCTTCAGCAGGTAAGTAAGAAGTCACCGGAGCGCGGGGATTCAGGTAAGCGCTGTCCGGTGTTCTTTTTTAACCCCTGCATCGGGGTTGTCTCGCGCCGAACGGAGGGGGGGGGGGGGTTGAAAAAAAAAAAAAAACGTTTCGGCGCGGGACAACCCCTTTAAGTAATGTTTACAATATGTTTTTTTATGATTTTTTTTTTTAAACGACATATACCGTCCAAGGTGCCTAGGGAAAAAAAGAAGGGTTTTAGTAATGTATCAATAAGAATATAGTTACTCCAAATGATATGCAAGATCAGTGGAATTAATAACTTCGTTCAAAAAAGGTGCATCTGAAAATTTCCATTTTTTTTTTTTGTCAATTACCAGTTGTGACGGAAGAAAGATATGGCCACAAAATGACATGATACAATATAAACAAAAGCAAAAACCGTAGAGGAGGTAGGTATCCTGGAGGCCACATCCTCTCCAACAGGTTTCAGGGATAGAATTGTTCATTTTGGCAAGTCTATCAGGACTTTGATATCCATATATAAATATTTTTGGTAAGAACTCCCAATATGCCTAATTCCATGGGAAATTTTTTAGTCCAAGACAGAGCCATTCTCCAGATGAAATTAATGTTTAAAGTCTAGTTCCTTTAGTTGCATATGAATAGATTTGCTTTGAGAAGCTAGAGGAAAAAGAATCATGAAAGATAGAAATGCCCATGGGTGCCCGGGTAGGCACAGAATAAAAAATAAGAACAGACTTGTGGAAACTAGATTTATGAACATCTAGGCATCGAAGAGTACGTTGCAATCTTAGAAAGGCGAAAACCGCTACTAGCTATTGGAAACGACTTACAAAGTGTAGGAATATCTAATATAGAATTCTTTTCATATAAATCACTCATTTCCGTTAGGCCGAGAGATTCCCAAGCTCCATATTCAAAGGCTGTGAGGAAGGACCAAGATCAGAACCAGAGATACTGATGAGGAAGCATAATGCCAGACATGGCCCGAGATTAGCAAACTCTGTAAGGAGTGAGACAAGGGAGAGATTTAATCTCCAAAGGGAAATCAGAGGCTCCTAAGACAGTTGACTCAATACCCATCTCTTATTTGAAGATGTCCACCAAAATCGCTGTGTGAAAATAACATGAACCATAATGTCAGGGGCTTTCATACCACCTATCTCATAGCGCATAGATAAAGTAGGACATTTAATTCTAGCATGAGTGCTGCCCCAAATGACATTATTAGAAATACTCTGTAGCATAGTAAAGAAGGAATTTGGGATGGAAATCACTGCAGTTCTCAAAATATAGAGGATGCATCGCAAACCCATAATTTTAACTGTTGCTACCCTTCCTGGCCAGAAATAAAGGGGTTTATGGAAAATATTTAAGAGTTGTGGAATGTAATATAAGATTTGTATGCTTTAGCAGCCATTAAACCATGGGTTCCCTGTGTCCATTGGGCAGACCAGGGAACAATGGCTGCTAAAGCATAAAAATCTGATTCGTGTCAGAACCCCTTTAAAGTACTTATCAGTTAGGTATGACTATCATTCCTGCCAATGGAGGACCACTCTTGTGTAATCCAAGGTGGGGGCCTGCTTGCTGAAGGAGGTTCAGCTTGATGAACAGGAATGCCCCACTGCTTTACGAGGGATAGTCCGTCTATCACAGAAGCTGCTAAATAGGATGCAATAGTACTTCCCTATGAACTTGGTGGGGAACCCTTATTTATATTTAATGTTGGCACCACAAAAAGCAGAGGTAACTGATGAGAATTGTCTTTGGAGGTGCAAAGTCGCTGGAAAGAGATCAGGGAACATCAGTATGGCATTGTATGGGTCTGGTAAAGATCCTCTTTAATCTCCTTCATTTAGAAGTTTTTTTCCTTTTGGTCTGATAAACATAGGGCTAAGAGATAATAATAATCTTTATTTGTATAGCACCAACATAGACAGGGGAAATACAGAAAGACAAAAGCACAACAATTACAGAACCGCGGTTACATAGTAATCAGTTGATGGAAACAATAGGGGTGCGGGTCCTGCTCCAACGAGCTTACATACTACAAGTAATGGGGGGATACAGAAGGTAAAGGGGCTGGAGATGTGCACGGTATGGTGAGGTGGTGTGTGAGGGATGCTATACACATAAACAATGGTCAGACCTTGAGCCGTGTGACGGCAGAATCGTTATGACTGCAGGAGAGGTTTATGACGGCTAGCAGGGATTGCAGTCAGTAGGTCAGGGAGCATGTTATCACCCTTTGGAGCAGCACCTGGCACAGAATGAGCTTTAGGAATTCCATGTGATCCTTGGATCAGGAGATTTGGTATGCCTCTCTTAAGAGGTGCGTTTTTAAGGCGCGTCTGAAGTTCCGTGTCTCGGGGGCTGTTTTGGGGTAGTGTGTTCCAGAGGACTGGTGCTGCTCTACAGAGGTCCTGGAGGCAAGCATGTGGGGATCGAAGGCAAGCATGTGGGGATAGAGGGGCATTTATTCTCAATGTGTTGGCTGATCAGAGTGTGCGGGTTGGGTGGTGTACGGACAGGAGGGAGGCGATGTACGGTGGCATGGCACCATGGAGAGTTTTGTGGGTGAGGGTGATAAGTTTGAATGTAGTTCTGTAGTGGATGGGCAGCCAGTGCAGTGACTGGCATAGTGCAGAGGCATCTGAGAAGCGACTGGATAGAAAAATTAGCTGCCACATTTAGTATGAATTGGAGAGGGGAGAGTCTGATGCGGGGAAGGTCAATGAGCAGAGAGTTTCAGAAATTGAGTCGGGAATGGATGAGAGTGACGAGTTTCTTTAGCGTGTTTGTGCTTAGCAATATTTCCAGGTCGTCATCCCGATGGCCCCATTACAATGGAGGTTGCCCTCTGACCTCGGTAGGGACAGGAAGAGTCCTTAAAAGCACCTCCCTTTTCACAATGCTTCAGTGTCTTCCTGTCCCTACGGTGGCCAGATGAAGCAAGCTCCAGGGAAACAGAAGTACTCACCGACACGCTGTGCGAAGATCCCCTGGAGGGTATAGGTCGGGGCGGCACACCCTAGCAGTCCCTGCATTCCCGACCTGTGCTGCCTGGAAGCTGTAAGCCGCTGCAGCAGTGCTGGTCTTCCTGTGTGGGTCTGTATCTTCAGGCCACCACTGCCGCAATCGAATAGTTCCTCCTGGCAGGGGAACGGCAGCGGCGGCCTCCCTGGGTAACGTGGCGGCCACATCCGTAGCCAGGTCCATGGTCTTATGGCTGAACAGGCTGGAAACATCTATCAAAGACCGGGCTCCTAGGGAAGAGTTAGCCAGCTGTCTCCCCCTTCCAAAAGTCCTCAGTAACACTGCAAGAAGGGCGTTATGGCTAAAAACGTGAGCAGCAGATGTAACATCCAAGAACAAACTCTGCGCTATTCCGGTCCAAGGGGAATACATGTTCGGGCCCGTCTTGGACAACATACTTGAAAAGGTTGGAGACAAGAGCAAGACCCTTCCAGACAGAAAACCCTACAGGAAACCATCTTTTCCAAGGAGGACATGGCAGCCACCTCCTGAAACCAAAGGAAAAGGGAAGACGGGAAGATAGTCATACCCCAAGGGAGTTCGGAGTAAGGAAGTTCAACCCACTTCTGATTCAACAGGGGGTAGACTAGCACGTTACCTGAGCCAGTGGCAGGGGATAACATCTAACCCCTGGGTACTTCAGATAATTGAAGCCGGGTACCGAATTGAATTTCACTCTCTACCTCCTAGGAGATTCCTCCTAACCTCCCCCGGGTCCCAGCAAGAACAGGGAAACCTGCTAAAGGGCATCCAAGAGCTTAAGGACCTAGGGGTCATTACGCAGGTTCCCGATCACGAGAGGGGTGAGGGATTTTATTCCCCCCTTTTTTTGATAAAAAAAAACCAAACGGCTCTATCAGAACCATCTTCAACCTCAAAGCCTTAAATAAATTCATTTCTTACAAGAAATTTAAGATGGAAACTGTGAGGTCCATTGTATCACTAATAGATCCCGATAGCGTCATGTGCACTATAGATCTCAAAGACGTATACTATCACGTCCCAATAGCCGCAGTTCACCACAAATACCTGAGGTTCGCCCTGCGGGACGGTGACGCGATCCATCACTATCAGTTTACGGCTCTACCCTTCGGGATCTCGACTGCCCCTCAAGTCTTCACAAAGATAGTGATAGAAATGATAGCTTATTTCAGGCGAAACCAGATTCTCATTTTTCCATACTTGGATGACTTTTTGTTGGTGTCAAGAACAACAGAAGCCATATGCACAAACCTGTCCATAGTCCTATCTACCCTGAATGATTTAGAGTGGATAATAAACTAACAAAAATCCGATTTGACCCCAGGTACACGGAAGGTATATTTGGGCTTACTACTAGACTCCCACATCCAGTAATCTCGGATTCCACTATCCAGAAGGGAAGACCTTATTCAAGCCGTAACCTCCCTGTGCCGGGCTACTACGGTGTCCATCAGAGAATCATTGAACGTGCTGGGCCTTCTGACAGCCTGCTTATAAATAATTCCATGGGCACAAGCCCATACCCGACAACTACAAAGGTTCATCCTTGCCAGGTGGGACAAACAGCAGACCTCCCTAGACAAGAAGGTGAGTCTGTCCGTCCAAGTTAAAGAATCCCTACGCTGGTGGATCTTGCAGAGGAACCTGAGTAAGGGTACCTCCTGGTCACAGAAACCCGCCATATCTGTCACAACAGATGCTAGCAAAACAGGATGGGGAGCGCAAGTAGCTGACTTAACCCTACAGGGAACTTGGGACTCCCAAGTAGCAACACGCTCGTCCAATTATAGAGAACTAAGAGCAATATGGGAGACCCTTCGTGTGGCAGAACCCCACTTAAGAGGAAGGCATGTAAAAATAACTGATAATGACAGCCCTGTCATTTGTTCGTCACCAGGGGGGGGGGGGACATGACACCCACACCCCCAACAACTGAAGGCAAAGATACTTCGCTGGGCAGAATCCACCGTGGAAAAAGTTCTCTGAATTCTGTAAACTAGATCCGAGCAGAATTCCAGAGATCGATATACCCACAATCCTGGAATTCTTGCAGGCGGGCCTAGAGAAAGGCCTTAGCCCAAGAACTCTTAGGGTTCAGGCAGCGGCATTAGGATCATACCTAGATTTCCCCTTGGCAGAACACCGCTGGGTTTGTAGGTTCCTTAAAGGGGCAGACAGGCTTCGGCCCTTCATTAGGGAAACTTTCCCTACTTGGGACCTAAATCTAGTCCTAAATAGCTTCTGCCAACCACCCTTTGAACCCAACTCCCCCTAAGATTACTTACGCTAGAAGTTGCTCTTTTAGTCGCCATAACTTCGGCCCGGAGAGTAGGAGAACTGCAAGCCTTATGTTGTGTCGAACCACATATGCTAATACAGAACGACAGAATTATGTTTAAATTAAACCCAGCTTTTCTTCCGAAAGTGGTATCCAAATTTCATAGAGAGCAGACAATTACTCTGCCCTCTTTTTGCCCAAACCCCCGTAACTACAGAGAACGAGTTTCACAGCTTAGATGTCAGAAGGGCCTTCTAATGTATTTAGAGGCTACCCACTCTTTCCGAAAGAATAACAACCTCTTTGTCCAATTTCAGGGGCCGGGCAAAGAAGAGACGGCATCTAAAAGCACTATTGCGAGGTGGATCAAGACTGCCATCCAGGAGGCGTACAAAGCTAAGGGTCTCGATACCCCGGGGAAAATCAGAGCCCACTCCACACGCTCCCTCTCCTCCTCATGGGCAGAGACGGGCCAGGCGTCTGCCGAGCAAATTTGCAAAGCAGCCACCTGGTCTAGCCTACACACCTTTATCAAACACTATAGGGTTAACGTCCAGTCGGACAAAGACCTGGGATACGGACGGAAAGTCCTCCAGGCAGTAGTCCCGCCCTAAAGTCGCCTATAATTGGGTATTACTCCATTGTAATGGGGCCGTCGGGATGACGACCTGGAAAGATACGGATTACTTACCGGTAGTCCCTTTTCCAGTAGTCATCATGATGGCCCATAGTTCCCTCCTTTTTAGAATAATTATGTTCTTTTCAAGTAAATATGACCCAATAAAGGTAAATTTTGGTTCAATAAACATTGTCCACCGTAATAATTTGAAAGTCACTGAAGCATGGTGGAAAATGAGGTGCTTTTAAGGACTCTTCCTGTCCCTACCGAGGTCAGAGGGCAACCTCCATTGTAATGGGGCCATCGTAATGACTCCTGGAAAAGGGACTACTGGTAAGTAATCCGTATCTTTCTGAGGTGCAGGTGACATGTTCAAGCCAGGGATTGGATGTGGGGGGGTTAAGGAGTGGTCATAGTCCAGTGTGACCCCAAGACAGCAGGCATGCTGTTTGGGGGTTATTATGATGCCAGGCACTGGAATGGAGATGTTGGGGGGAGGTCAGTTGGTAGGCGGAAAGATGAGAAGGTCAGTTTTAGAGAGGTTAAATTTGAGAAAAGGGGAAGACATAGTATTGGAGACCGCGGACAAACAGTCGGTGATATTTTGGAGGAATGGTTCAGAGATGTTGCAGGAAGAGGTGTATAACTGGGTGTCATAAGTGTGGAGATGGTATTGGAAACTGAATTTGCGGATGGTTTGTCCTATTTGGGCTGTGTAGATAGAGAAGAAAAAGGAAGCGAAGACTGAGCCCTGGTGGACCCGACAGTGAGAGGAAGTGGAGAGGAGGTAGAGCCAGTGAAGGAGATGCTGAATGAGCAGTGAGAGAGACAGGAGGAGAACCAGGAAAGAACCGTGTTCTTTAGGTTGATAGATCAAAGCATAGCGAGGAGGAGGTCATGGTCAACATGACCATGCATGCGGCAGCGATGTGATATAATTCTCTTTAAAAAGCATCGCTGATGGGGGAAAATGGCCGTGAATGTGTGAAACTATTCCCGAAGGGCTATTCCGGGGCTTTTACTATTGGTGACTGCGAAAGGATTAGGGTTCATTCCCAGGAGCGTGGACCCTTCGCCGGCTTTACCAACACTACGCTAGGGAGCAGGAGTTTGAAAGAAGCCACGGGGAGATGGGTGCAGTCCCCCCACCGGACCCCCCGCCTATATTCACTACGTGTGGCGATGTTTAGGCGGGTCTTATCTTCACGCGTTGTCCATAAGCTACGGCGCCGTGCTGGCGTGAAGTTTATAAAGCCGGCAGGGTTGAACAGAAGAACATCCCGCTGAGGCGCAAGCATACTCCGTACTAGCACGCACGGTTGCACTTCTGGTCGTAGGAAACCGCCCCAATCCAGACGTGAAGCGAAAGCTCTGCAGTCAGTCAGCCTTTCCTGTACACGGGAGCTGCCCTTCTCCACCCGGGCACGGGAAGTGCTTAGTGTCACGTCCACGCTGCGTAAGCTGGCCCCACCCACAAGTCGCAAATGTGAAGAAAGAAAGATAAAAGATGGGTTTTATCATACGGTATTGGCGAGGTGCCATCATATACATCGCGCCCAAACCCCAGCCGTAAGGCACATATGTTAACGGGCAAAGAAAAGAATGGAGGAGAAGATTCCTGAAAGTGACCCGAAGACGGGGCGGCGGGCCGAGAAACCCAAAGTAAAAGCACACGGACCATGCCGTCAGTTCTCATCAAAGGATAGGATTTAATTCATGTAAAGCTATTCATCTGCAATGCATTGTGGTCCAAGGATTTACACATACAAAAGAGTAGAATCCAAATGACACGACGGAACGCTGCGCACTCTCCACAACGTAGGCAGTGTGCGAGGAAGGATGGTCAAGAATACCCCTGGCTCCAGTAGGGTATACAGATGTCCTTACAGTAGTGAGATAGCTGCACTCTGTTGACTTGTCGTTGTCGTCACGCAGTGCATTGTGGGTGCGTGTCGCCTCAAGCCTTGGAAGGCTGGGCTGCAGGCAAGACCTGTTTTGGGTTATCACTTCTCGGTACACCCCCAGTCCTATACTTGTGTCCAAAAGCAGAAGCTCCATGTGAGACGTCCAGCGTAGCAGCTGCTGCTAACGAAGCACTTGATTTGCACCCTGCCTGCGGTGGATGATTCTAGGGCTTTTCCCACAGGTCGCAACATTGTATCCAATGAGCAGCTGCACCTGGCAGAGTGTGTGCGCACACAGGGACTGTTGCCGTGTTTCCCCGATAGTAAGACACCCCCGATTGTAAGACGTATCGGGGGTTTCAGGGGGGTCGGCCAATGTAAGCCGTACCCCGAAAGTAAGACATATGTCTTACTTTCGGGGAAACACGGGGGTATTGCCGCCTCCCTCTCATCTAGCTGCGCGCCGCCTCCTGCCCACGTCCGCACCGTCCCCCTCTCCATACGTTGCCGCGTCTGCCACCTCCCTCTGATCTTAACCCCTTCCTGCTCCAGGACGTACCGTTACGTCCTGGGAGCCTGGTACTTCCCGCAACAGGACGTACCGGTACGTCCTGGAGATAGCGCGAGATCACATAAGATCCCGTGCTATCCCGCAGCGGGACGCCGGCTGTCACTCACAGCCGGCGTCCCGCTGCAACAGCGGGGGGGCATCAGAGATGCGCCCCCCTGCTGTTAACCCCTTCCCTGCCGCGATCTAAGTAGATCGCGGCAGGGAAAGAGTTCACAGAGGAATCACGATCCTTCTGTGTCTCCGGCCGGCTTTCCGATGTCATCGCGAGAGCCCGGCCTGTCACCATAGCAACAGGACGCCAGACACTGGCGTCCTGTATTGCCTGTGCCTATAATCGCTGTATATAAGACATACCCCGAAAGTAAGACATAGTGGGGCTTTTGGGGATAAAAAGAAAGTAAGACACTGTCTTACTTTCGGGGAAACACGGTAGAAGCAAAACCACACAGCAGTTAATATGCCAATGACACTCTATAGTTGGTACCGCTGCGCTAATAGTCAAGTTGGAAACATTGGTCAGGCGTCATAGCACTTGTCAGTTACAATATATCGCGTCTGCGTGCTCTGGGTATTTGGGTCATGGGCGTATATATAGGGGGTGCGGTTGCACCAGGAACCTTAGGGGCCCCATAAACTCTCTTCCCCATGTTGCAAACCGATACTATCGATGAAGCTTTAGAGTTGGGGCCTCAGTTCCAGATTTCGTAGGTATTATTTTATCTTGACGCCACCAGGAAGTCCTAGGGAAGTCAAGATTGACAGGGGTGGATGACGCCCCCTGTACCTGATTGGCTGCACAGCTGGCTCGCCTGGAGGTCCTGAGAACTGAACCTACCTGCCTATTCCTCTCCATGGAAAAACTGAACCTACCTTAAGGGTGACTACCTACTACAGTTTTTTTCACAGCGAAATTTGCAGCGTTTTTATTTTTCTGCTGGGGTCTATGGGACTTGTAATGTTAAAATCGCGATCACGCAAAATCGCGATTTTGCGCGATCACAATTTTAACATTACAAGTCCCATAGACCCCTGCAGAAAAAAAATGCTGCGAATTTCGCAGTGAAAAAAAACTGTAGTGGGTAGTCACCCAAAAAAAGAAAATGCCTAAGCAGCGGACAATCAGACTCTTGTAGGCCACTGTCTCCCTCTTGTGGGCTGAATTAAAAAGGCGCTCCGTTAAAAACAAATTATCCAGCTCCTGTGGCTTCTCGGGGGAGATAGTAGAGGACACATCTGCCCACGTCCAGCTGCAGCGGAGACTGGCTGAGGATGGCCGCCAAGCTCTGGCCTTTGGAGTTCTAGACTGATGACATCACAATGCAGTTTCATATGCCTGGCGGCTGGCTCATTTCTGTAGTATTGTATTTGCTTCGGATGCTTTTGTGTTTGGCCGTTTTCGTCTCTCATGGATGTTATGTGTGTGTTGGGATGCTGTCCTTTCACTAGTCGCGCCAGAAGCCGGCCTGCTTTGTTACTGTGTTTGTATAACTTGGCTTGTAGCTACTTTTGGTGCAATCTTTCTTTCCTATCTAGCCAGAGATCAAAGTCCGCTTTAGCAAGATGCCATTTTTTTTTGTTTTGTGTCATCTATGTTTGCAAAAATGTCGTGTAGGTTTCGCATAGTTTTAGACTTGCCTCATCATAGTGTGTATTTATCTTTTTGTGTAGATTGAACATGTATCCTATTATATCACCCCGGATGACAGCTTTTGCTGCTGCCCAGAATAGGGTGGGGTTTGCCATGTGTTATGAATAGAGATGAGCGAACCTACTTGGCCACGCCCCTTTTTCGCCCGAGCGCCGCGATTTTCGAGTACTTCCATACTCGGGCGAAAAGATTCGGGGGGCGCCGTGGGTGAGTGGGGGGTTGCAGCGGGGAGTGGGGGGGGGGGGAGAGGGAGAGAGGGCTCCACCCTGTTCCCCGCTGCTACCCCCCGCTCCGCTATGCCTCCGCCCGCCCCCCGGCGCCCCCCGAATCTTTTCACCCGAGTACTGAAGTACTCGAAAATCGCGGTGCTCGATCGAGTAATTACTCGAAACGAGTAGGTTCGCTCATCTCTAGT
The DNA here is from genome assembly GCA_035609135.1 of Eleutherodactylus coqui. Lineage (NCBI taxonomy): Eukaryota > Metazoa > Chordata > Amphibia > Anura > Eleutherodactylidae > Eleutherodactylus > Eleutherodactylus coqui. The sequence goes on from CM069409.1 coordinate 12,228,278, forward strand.
TATGAACAGTGTAATGTAGCCGCCACATTTGGAGTGCTGGTTTTCATCTCAGGTTAAGACAGCTGAAAATCTCCATATGAAATCAGTGCCCTTTGGGTATTCGTTTTGTAGCTTTATTACTGGTACATGATTGGAGGTTATCACGTCTAGTATTTCTGCTTCCTGCACTTTGTGTACCAAATGTTGATGAGTATGTAGTCAACATGTAACCATAATTGATGTTGTTAGGGGTTAATCTTGTTTCTAAAGTAATTCCTAATGCTGACATGACATAAGAAAAATAAGGAACTTAGAAGTTGCTCATTTTGTCCGGACCTTGCATTTCGGACATCGTGATAAGACACAAGAAACTAAGTAGATAAGTTTCAAACTGACATTTCATGGTTGTGGCCGGATACGCCCGAACTGCGCCCGAGCACAGCAGATGTGCTTTTGCAAGATAAAGTTGTTTTTGCAAGAATGAAAAGTGCTAATATTTTGTTTTCCAAACTAATCACCTGACTAAGTAATTCTTCGAAGTTGCACCCTGCGCGGGCGACGGTCTATATAAGCTGTGTGTTTCTCCAAATAAACCAGAACTCATTTTGATTCACTTGCTGTGTGTATAGTGGATTCTTATGGTTCTCCGGGTACTCGTTATAATTTTCCTTTTTAATTTGGACTCAGGCAACATCCGCACTGGTCTCTGTTGAAGACCCCCTACAATGTGCATGTAAGTAAAGTGAATATTCCTTGCTGTCAAGATGTAAATATTTCCATGTATCACATAGGGCGGCTATTTGTGTGAGAGCTTTCAGGATTTTATCTCTGTTGCAAACTAGTTGGGATGTTCTCCTTCGGTCTTCTAGGTTCATTACAGTTTTCATGTGTCCACAGACCACTTTTTGGTCCACGGAATCATTGTGGAGTAATCATTCTATTTGTGTGAAGAAAGGTTTGTTCTCTCCATTTGGGGCATAAATGTTGTATATGCTATAGTTGGTTCCCTCATGTTCTAAGAGCACGTGGGACCATCTGCCCTCCTTGTCATCGTTGTCCATAATCAGGGTGCCCTGAAAGGATTTGTTAATTAGAATAATGACCCCTTCTCTCCCATTCACAACCAATGATCCAACTACTGTGTACACCCATGATTGTTTCAGGCGATAGAATCCTGTCTGTAAGAAGTGTGTTCTCTTGTAGCAAAACTAGCACAGGTTGACATTTTTTAGGATGGCACAGCACCATATTCCTCTTGTTGGGAAAGCCCAGGCCCTTAATGTTCCACGACATGATGTGCATGTTGTGGGTTTGTTGGTTCTGTTGGTTTTATATGTTGGTACTGTATTACAACTATTCTGTTTAAATGAGGTTCTGGTTTGGGTATGGGGTGGAAGGAAAGGCGTGGAACGAATAGGTGAGGATTGGGGAGGGTGTGTTGGAGGCAAGCCTGGTTTATTTCCAGGGAGATGCCTTTAGTTAAGGTTTCCGGCCACAATATAACATTCTAGATGTATAACTCTACAAGAACTCCTGTTCTAATGTGTTTGACCTCCTTTAATCTAACATGAGGGAGCTGCGTCTGCCCCGGCAAGTATAGCAAAAACAGGTCACTTCCCACTCACCTATGGCTTAGCAGATACTTCTCAATCTACCCAGGCACAGGGCGGTGGCACAAAAGTCCTAGAAAGTTTATTTTCTCATTTTTCTTCATCCTTTTTTCTTTCCTCTTGATCTCCTTTTATCAAACTCCTGTATTGCGAAACAGTTCTCACTATGTGTACTTTTTCTGCTCTAATCATGTGAATTTGTGTGTATACTCACTGAGTCCTGAGCTTCTTGGACGGAGATGTGCCGGTGATGGTGGTGCTTGCTGTTGACGTCTGTGAGTTCTTGACTTGTTGCATCTAGTGGTTTTGTCGATCTGCTTATCAGTCCCTCCTTCGCGTTGTTTGCTGTGGTTCGAGGCAAAGAGTCCCCTCATCTCGCCATGGTGTTTTGAAGATTCTATAGGTGCCATCCTCCTTGAAGACTTTGAGGAGCTGGAAGCGGATTTTCTTTCTGTATAGTGTGGTGCAGGAGATGTTGAATGCATGCCTTCGATTTGCCACTCTCTCAGAAAAATCCTGAAATTGCAATATTTTGCGGTTTCTGACACGGATTGCATGGCTTCTGGTTCTGAGGGCCCTCTTCAGGGCTGATTTGTCGTTGAAGTCTAAGAAGCACATGATTATTTGGTGTGGTCTTTGTTGTATTGGCTTTTCCTTTTGCGGCCCCTCTGACAGTTGGTGGTTCCAGGCCTACACGGTGAACGCCTTCTACTCTGCAGTGATCTTTGAGGCCAAGTGCCTCTGGGGATACTTTTTTGCAAATTTGGAAGAAATTCTCTTAGCGAATTGATCCAGGCAGACCCACTAGTCTCAGATTGTTGCGCCTTGATCAGTTCTCCTGATCATCGATTTGGTCTGCCATGCTCTGGATATTGATAGATTGTTCCAGCCCTGTTTTAGGTTTTCCATCTCTCGTTGCTGTTGTTGTACTGATTGCTCCAGTTTGTCTTTTCATTGAGTTTGATGTCAGTTAGGCATGAATTTGAGTGAGAGAAGTTTGCAGGGCATATTCTAGGGGGTTTTGTACTTCGGGCATTATGCACGCTGCCATTTCTGATGCAATTTGGTATAGATGTAGAGAAAGGTTTGGGGTCTGCTCCTTTGTTGCATGGTGCTTAGTTTGTTTGCTTGTGCCCAGTGTTTGTTTTTTCTGGGCCGTTGTGGTGTCAGGCACCTTTAGAGTCAATGACATTTTAGACATGTTCTTAATGCTTGTGTCTCCCTTTTTGGTGGTTGTTCGCTGTTGGCCACTTCTTAGTATGCATTAATCCATACGAGTTTTTGTTTTATGTAGTTGGAGACAGTGAGATGGGTCCCTGTGTCAAGTTTCATTTTCCTTTTTGGCCTCCTTACTTGATCGTTTTTAGGTGTCAGTATTCTGTTGTTTCAGGAGTTAACTCTGTGGGCTAGCGGTCTTGTCTGTGCAGTTGGTGTTGCTGTGAGCCACTTCATTCGGACGTGTCCTGCTGGATTGACGAAGTCCGGTGCGGGTTTTAGACTTGGTTCTGCATGGTTTCCACTGTAACTTAACTCCGGATGGCTCGTGTGGTGCGGCTTCACCATCCGTTAAGTGTGGTATTTCATTTAGTTTTCCTCAAACAGCAGTAAGCTGTCCTGAGGGCTTCTATTAAGGAGCCTATGATCAATCTTCCGGATCGTTTTTCTGGAAATAGGTTACCTTTTTTTTTTTAAAGAGTCCTGCAAACTTTATTTCAGGTTATGCCCCCTGTAGTCGGGTGACGAGCTTCAGAGGGTGGGAATCATTATTTCAAGGTTGCAGGGTGCCCCCAGCCATGGGCATTTTCCTTGCTCCCCTCTTCTGAAGCCTTGCTCTCTGTGGATCGTTTTTTTTGAGGCCTTAGGGTTAATCTATGATGACCCTGATAGGGTCTTACTGGCAGAGGGGAAGCCAGGCTGGTGCTTCCTGCTGAGATATTCTCTGAGGGTGGTATTGATCCAATCATGATCTTCTGGGATTGTGGAGCGGGCGTCAATCTTATCAAACAAGAGACGGTCAAGCATTGTGGGTTAGAGGTAAAACCTCTGGATTCCCCCATCCCCGTCTCTGCTATTGATCCCTCTCCGTTGTCCCAGAGGTGTCTAAGGTTTTGTGTACCAAACCTTTGTTTAGAAATTGGATTATTTCACTCTGAAGTTATCACTTTGTATGTAATGGAATCTCCTTTGGCGCAAATAGTCTTGGGTTTGCCCTGGTTGTGATTGCATACTCCTGTGGTAGACTGGAAGAAGGGGAACATTGTTAAGTGGAGCCCCTATTATAGTAACTCTTGTTTTTCGGTAGAAGTGACTTCTGTGCAAGCCGAATTACCTGAATATTTGTCTGACTTTGCTGATGTGTTTTTTACAAGAAGGGGCAGACAAGTTACCACCTTACAGAAAAAGGGGTTTCAGGATGGACCCGGAGAAGGTTTGGGCAGTACAAGACTGGGTGTTACCCGAGAATGTAAAGGCGCTTCAGAGGTTTTTGGGGTTTGTGAATTATTATCGAAAGTTTATCAAAGGATTTTCAGTTTTGGTTAAACCATTGACAGATAGGACTAGGTAGGGTGGTTTTCCTTCTAAATGATTCCCAAGGGCGTTAAAATCCTTTCTGGCGTTGAAGAGATGTTTGGCGGCGGCTTTGGTTTTAGTACAAGCAGACTTCTCCAGACCGTTTGTGGTGGAGGTGGATGCCTCGGAAGTGGGGGTAGGTGCGGTGCTATCCCAAGGTACTAATACATTGCAAGATCTTCGGCCTTGTGCTTTTTTTTCATGCAAGTTTTCGCCGGCCGAGCGCAATTATGACATTGGTGACAGAGAACTGTTGGTGATTGAGTGGGCATTTGAGGAGTGACACTTGTTGGAAGGAGCGCAGCATAAGGTGATAATTTTTACGGATCACAAAAACGTAATCTATCTGGAGTCAGCCGAGAGACTTAACCCGAGACAGGAGCGGTGGGCATTGTTTTTTTTCTTGTTACATATCGACCGGGCAGTAAAAACATTAATGCTGATGCTCTTTTTAGGCGTTTCGTTCCTGTAATTTCAGATGACCCTTTCTTTCAGAGGGGGTAGTGGTATCGGTAGTTTCCCCGGAGTTGGAGGAGTAGGTCCGTAATGCGCAGGACTTGTCGTCGGCAGGGTTGCTGGTGGGAAAGCTGTTTGTTCCTGTCCATTTGAGGCTGCAGGTACTGTCTGAAGTGCACTCTACCGTGTTGGCTGGGCATCTAGGAATCAAAAATACCCGGAAGCTACTCGAGAAGATTTTGGTGGCCATCTTTGCAACGTGTGGTATCTTCAATTTCGTCTCATCCTGTGAGGTTTGTGCTAAGACTAAGTCGCCTCGGAATTCTCCTACTGGGAGATTGATGCCTTCGCCCAAATTTGCGCTAAACAATAGATCGCAGGATGTTACAAGGACGTCAGCTAAAAATTTTAAGTGGGTGGTGGATAACAGACGTTTGGAGGGGACTGATTTCTTGGTGGGGGACTTGGTTTGGTTGTCTACTAGGAACATAAAAATCAAACAGTCATTCCAGTTGGGTCCACGATTCATCATGTACATTCAAAATCATGGAAAGAATTGGTCCGATGTCTCTTCGTTTGGAGATTCTTAGTTCGATGACAATTAATAACTTATTTCATAAATCTATGTTGAAAAAGTTTGTGGACTCAGGTAATGGTTCATCTCTTGTGATGCATGGAGATATTCATTTGGAGGTATGTTGCATAGTGGACTCTCACCTAGTTTGGAGATCTCTCAGGTATTTGGTGCAGTGCACAGTGGGTCAGCATACCTTAAAAGTTTGACAAAAGTGAAATTTACGAATTTAATGGAGAAAATTGGCCGCGGGTCACATGACCAGTAAGGGGAGGAGAAAGAATAGCTGCTGGCGTCGGAGGCTCCTGCTCTGCTGCTATAGTAAGTATGTCTGTGTGTGTCTGTGTCCTCCTCGGCATCCAGCAAGCTGTCAGTCATGACAGCTTGCTGGATGCACTCAGCAGATAGCAGCGGGTTAACCTGTTAACCCGCTGTTATCCATGCAGCCGCGGCTCCCGTCAGACCTGCCACTGATTTCAATGGCAGGTCTGACTGACTTGAGTATAAGTCGAGGGGAGATTTTCAGCCTATTTTTTGGGCTGAAAATCTCGACTTATACTCAAGTATATACGGTATTTAAAACTTTTTATGGATTTTAATGGATTTGGAGCGTTAATGCCTTATTAACGAAATAATCTTACAGATCGAGTTGTTATGTTATAATCTTACGGAAATATATTACGAAAATCTACAATGCTTAATGTTCAGTTCTGCGCGGCGCAGACAAATACGCATTTGGGACGTTATTTGGTACATTGTAACACTCGTCATTATCGGAGAAAGTATATTATAACTCAGTATTATGCAAGCATCAGCAAACATAAATGACAGTATCATTTTCTATACATATGAATGGTTATTTTAACCCTTTCCAATCCACTGTCTGACATCTAAAGACATTCTGATTGCTGTACAGCTCCGATGTCGGATGACGTTCGGCAGGGTATTCTTACTGTATATTACTGGCCGCTCTGTTGACGGGGGCCTCTCCAGCATGTCCAATACCGCAGTACTGGCTCTAGCTAGCAGATGGCGCCATTGTATAATGACAGAAAGAGAAAACCCCCTAGGAAACCCTGAATCTAAAATTGGATTGCAAAGGGTTAATAAAAAGTATAAAGCCGGATGAGTCCAGACTAATTGTGTAGGTCTAGTGGAAAAACAAGTATCCCTATTGAAAGAGCTCTTATTTTTAGGCCCACTTACCCCCTATTTTTTAAAAACGGATAATTTTAACAGCAAACTAATAAACAGAATTCTGAAATCCATCCCTTAATTAACTATTTTCAGTAATCACTTCTTATATGAAACATTAATAACTGTATTACACTGAGATCGGGCAAAACGAAGAATAAAAACAGCAAATTCACAATCAGAAATATAAGAACAAGATGCAACTTGAAACGATTGCATCAGACGAGTGGTGATCGGAAAAAAACCTGACTCTACCCATCGGAACAGACTATTCCCTCATCTTTATTAACACGCAGTTATGGGCGCGATTTATGAAACTTGATTTTTTTTTGAACTTTTGACCACTGTTTTAGGAATTCTGGCCCACAGTGCAGTGGTGTGGCTATGGTCCTGAGGAGAGGACATGAGTGCCAGCAGCAGACGTCCATGTGGGCCGACTAGTTAGGAATTTTCACAGGCTGAAACCTAAGCAACCTGGTTCTAAAGGTCCTGGGGCCCCTTCTGGAAGGGGAGGTACTGTTGCAGCAGTGCTGAGATCGCTGCCGGATTGACGAAGTCTGGTGCGGGTTTTAGACTTGGTTCTGCACCTTCTAGCTCAGTAGGTGTGACGTAATGTAGTCACATCTGTGGGTGATTAGCTGGCTATTTGACTGGACATTGAACTAGGTGCTGTGAATTGTCAGTTGCTGGCTGTCTGAGCTGGCAGTAGTGGCTCCCGTGGGCAGCGTGGTTTCCGCTGTAACTTAAATCTGGATGGCTCGTGTGCCGTGGCTTCACCATCAGCTAAGTGTGGTATTTCATTTGGTTTTCCTTCAGTGTGCCATGTTAACAGGGCTCTCTCCCTCATCGTTACATATTTAGGGAAAGACTTCCCATTTAATTTGTGTTGTTTGTATTGGCTGCTGCATGTTGGGTTATTATTTGTGTATACCTGCAGGTGCAAGTCCAGTACATCATTGGTGGATGTAACAATTACAGTCTCTCTGGTTGATGCCTAGTAGTCAGCCATGCCCCAGCTTCAGATGGAGAGGAGAAGAAACGAGTGTGGTCACCATCCACCACTCGCAGGCATGCCGGATATGCCAAGTAGTATGGCAGCTGTATGTCTGAGTTGCCTTTTAATCCCCCCAAAAAGATGCTCTATGTTTTTGAAGATCCGCTCAAAAGTCTGGGAAGATGGATATTGCAGCATTGTCATAACGAAGCGGGCCTGCTTTTCTTGCAGGTTGTAGGATCGCATCCCTATCCTTAGAGTTAAGTAATTTTGCCAGCAGGGGTCTGGTCGGAGTACCTGGTATAGGCTGTTTCATGGGTACGCGGTAGGCTCATTCAACCACAAAGACTTGTGATAGGTAGGCATCTGGGAGAAGTTCACGCAGCCAGAGTTCCATAAACTTACAGCAGACTTGTATGGAGGAATATGGACGTACCACGAGTATATGTTACAATTAAAGAATAGTGCTTTCTGAAACAAAGAAGGACGCGTTTCGATTCAATCGAATCTTGTTCACCTCTAGCATCAGCGTCATCTCCTGTTCATATAAATGCGTTCTGGTGGGCCCACAACCCGAAGATTATTGCGCTCTGAGCAATTTTCCAAGTCATCTGCCGTTTGCCTCCAGAATTCTGCTTTCTGCGTGAACTCTTTTACAGTGGCTGACATCAGAGACATGCTGTCGTCCAGCGCAGAGATCCTGTCTTTCATATTAATGACCTGTTCCCTTAAATTTTGGAGATTCTGTCTCAATAGGCTCATGTCCATTTTGATCTTTTCGATTTTGCCCATAAGTGTAGTATGTTTGAATCGCTGACAAGAGCTGTTCAGATAATTGTTGCAAAGTCTGACCTGACCCAGCGGTTCCGAACAGGCAGCCAATGCAGAAACCATTTCCACTGGAATAGACGTATATTTCGGGTCAGGGTCCTTGAGGATTTTCCCACTTGCAAATGCCTTGAGTTTATCAATCGAAGGATTTTGTCTGGTGGGGCCCATGACGGGTCCACCTCTGTGTTTTTTGCCTTTGGAGGGGATTTTGCAAATTGTGCTGAGGTTCCCTGGACACAATGTCAGGAGGATCAGGGTTTACTCACCTGGTTGAGGGGAGGGAGATCAGCTGGATGCGGAATGCACACTCCCCTCAAGACATCCAGGGTCGCCTGGTATACATAAATACGCTGTCCGGGGTATGAGTAACACAGGTTCGAATTTATTGATACAAAGTGCTATAAAAGCTGGTCTCTGGCATGAGACCTGCAGTACAATGTGCAACGCGTTTCGGCTAACTGCTTTAGCCTTTTTCAAGCATAAATACAAAATAAAGTGATAAAACAGCTATGGAGCTATATATAAAAATGAATTTACATGAATTTAGTGAGGAGTTGGTATGTCTACACTGGCCGGCGCCATCTAAGAGCCCCTGAATGATGTGAGCAACGGGAGCACATCATGTGACCAGCGTGTCACGTGGCTGGCCCGCTACTGCTGAATGCAGTGACATAAAACTTTGTTAACAAAGAGAACACTACTGGCATTTCGCTTCCGACAGGTGCGGACCCACAACTCGTGCGTGGGCCACTAAATATTCCCTACCAGGGAGCCCTGATACAAAAAAAGGGAACAGAACACCATAAATGCAATGATACTTAGCTTAAAGCAAAAATGTGGAGGAGCCCCAATGGCAGGCTGTGCTCCTCAGCAGCAGTCCAGGTAGCAACTGAAAATTGACCAGCACTGAGGTCAATTCTAGCATGGCTTACATAGGAGCAGAGCAACTCAAAAACAGGTGAGGACTGACGTCACTCATCCAACCACCACACCCCTCAGCCTCAGGAAAGGTAGAGACACTGCTGGTCCGGCCTGAAAGCAAGGAGAAGACTTCAGCACGGCTGCAACAATATGGCTAGTGAGGGGCCAGTTGATCGACTTTTTTTTTTTGCTGCAGTCCTCATTGAACGGCTGGTATTGTGGTGGCAACTTCTTGTTTTCTAGAGTAGCCCTCTTGGGGTCTTGCCCCTGACTAGAAATGGGCAGCATGGATCACCAATTAACCTTACAATGCTCTGAAGGGAAGGTGATAGTTCTTAATATCTAGTTGATGGCTGGATTGTGAGTAGAGAACCAAGGAATCCCTAGGATGACTGGAAATTTCATACAAGATATGAGATGAAAACTGATCATCTCATGAAGACCCAGCTCAATATGAATTTCCAGTTCACTTGTCTTCTGAGTGACAGGCCCAGAAACCAGAGGGGATCCATACACTGTTTCCTTGTCAACGGGTGTAGTTTTAGCTCTGGTTGCAATATGGTTATTAAGAGCGTACTGGCCGTGTATGTAGTTCCTTCCTGATCCTGAATCTAACATGGCAGTACCAAAGATCTTGCGGCTCTATCTTGATAGAGATAACAAAATGGAGGGATTGGTGATGCCTCTTTTTGTCTTCTTGGGTGACGGATGGAATGGTTAGCAGAGTAGTATCCAGCTCTTTTGGCATAAATGACTGAACCCCCTGCAGTACAGGCATAAATTCTCAGAGCGACGCCTCTCTTTCTCTGCCCCATGGAGAGGGGTTTGCAGATCTGGAAGTAGATGTGGCATTGGTGTAGAAACCTTCTGTATTTGCGGTGGTCCCCACCAGATCTGGATAGTAACAGCATGCAAATGTCGCCCTCTGAATTGTGTGACTCACGTACTTGACAATGTAATATATCTGCCTCTTTTTCTGAGGTAGAGACCTTCGCCTAGTACATGACACAGAACTCTTGGAATTATGAGACTTGTTTCTTAATGTGGCTACCAGTTTTGTGGGCATGTTTATTCTGTCACGACTTCCGGCACAGGATTGGAGTCTCTTGTTGTAGCCACTGTGGGAGGGTATCGTTATCAAGGATTAGCCAAGGTCTGGTGCACAAGATGGTGGTGCAGTACAGAGGATTCAAGCAGTAGAGGATTCATGAGATAGCCGAGGTCTGGGAATGTAGTAGGATGATCTAATTGAAGGTATGAAGGGAAGCAGCATAACGAGGAACATAAGACAAGGAATCAGGGAAGCTATTCAGCATACTGGATAGCTCACTATGAAGGGCTGCTGCTTGGAGTGCAGGAGGTCACACAGTCCTAACCCACACAGTCTAGAATGGAGTTGCTTCGGTTAGGTTCACTTAGGCACTCTATAAATATAATCGTGTCCTTTGGCGGCCAGGTCTTTTTTTGACATTGATCTTTCCAAGCATTATAGATTTTTCTAGTGACTCTGCTCGCATTACACGGCCAAAATACGTGAGTCTGTGTCTGGTCATCTTGCCCTCCAGTGATATATCAGGCTTATACGATTCAGGACTTCTTTCTTACTCCCGCCGTCCAGGGCATACATATAAGCTTTTGCAAGCACCACAGCCCGAATGCATCCACCAAAACAGTGGTTTGCACTATGCTGCATTTAGTTTCTATACCAATATCCCAGATTTTGTCCACGTTTAGCCTTGTGCTTCACCACAATGCTATCTTACATTTTATCTCTGGTATGGATTCTCCAGCCCGGTCAATTTCTGAGCCAAGGAAGATGAAGTCACACGCATTCTATGACCTCATTGTCGATTTGATTTGAATTTGGCCATTTTTTGCAGTTGTCATAATTTTAGTCTTTTTTAAATTCAGGTAGAGGCCCATTTTTTCCCTTTCAGTTTCAAGCTTACAATAATATCAAAAGTACAGAAAGAAAAAGAGAACTCGTGCTTCTCAAAACAGTGGAAAATAAGAATGATAATCCTAATAGAAGGACTTACCTGAGTAGTCGGTCCCCTGCCCTGGAGACCCCCTACATGAGAAAAGAAACAAATGTGTGTGTCCCAAGGTTGGGAATCCAAAAAAGAGTCCTGGCAGCTCTTTTAAAGGAATATCAAAGATGTTATATAGAAAGAAATTCATTTATAAGAAGACTTTTTGAGAGACCTATTGTGGTTACTATGCGTACATAATGTGGTGCTTAGGGTGTCACACGAAATTGCCCAATTGTCCTAAAGTAGATGTTAAGGTTAGTCCTATTTCATTGGAGTGACCCAATTTAAACCAAACTGGATTTGGAAAAACACATAAAGAATGTAAAAGTAATGGTAACAGTTTCATAAAATTTTCTCAAGGACCTCATTTAACCCATTGCGTACCAGGCTGTTGAACCTGAATATCCAGAAAATCTTTTTGTTTTAGTTTGTAGAAATTTCCCCGATCTGTTCTCTCTAACAGAGTGACTCTTAGACCTGATACATCTAGCGTAGACCTGATACATCTTAGTTATAGAAGATTAGAAAATGTTTTGAAACACTATGTTTTTGGTAACCATTAACGATTTTAAATCGATGTTGATTTAACCTGCTCCTAAGTGTTTTCGTAGTCTGACCTACATAACACAAAGAACGGGGGCATTCTATTAAATGTATTATATACGCAGAACTGCAAGTCAAGCGTACATTAAGTTTAAAGGTCGGCTGATCTGGTGAAATGTGGATTTTGTTGACACCATGCTGGATATTATCACAGCTTTTACATCGATTTGACATCAATAGGATCCACCCAATTCAGAAGGGGGGCAAGTGTGCACCACCGTGCCTCATGGGCAAGAGAGGGCTAATATATTTTGTAGGGTTTGGCTCTTATGGAATATAATTCTTGGGTTCTCGGGGATGCTTGTTACCAAGAATGGGTCTTTTTTTAGGATTCCCCGATGTTTATTCAGAATGGATTTTTAATTCTCTCTGTCTAGTGTTGAATTGGGTTGTAAAAGCAGAGTTACAGGAGTTTTGTTTCCTATCCATTTCATGGTGTCTCTCAGGGCTATTGGTCTCCTGAGCAGAACGATTACTGACAAGGGCTGCAGTATGAGATGCTTTCACCAGAGCTCTTGGGCACCATTTTTCCTTAAAACGCTCTTTTAACATCAGTGATTGCTCATTAAAAGATTGAACAATGGTTTAGTTTCTGTGGATAGGCTTAAATTGCCAAATGGTATATTCGATTTCCAGTGTCTTAAATGTTCACTGGTGAAATCTAAATAACTGTTAGTGTCAACCAATTTAACTGTATACACCAGAAACACAATATCCGTTTTACTTACAGTACCGGTGAATTCTAGATTCCAATCATTTTTGTTAAGACTTTCAATGAATGTTGAAAGACTTAAAGGGGTTGTCCCGAGACAAACCCGATGCAGGGATAAAAAAAAAAAACGGGTAGTACTTACCCGAATCCCCGCGCTCCGGTGACTTCTTACTTACCTTGTGAAGATGGCCGCCGGGATCTTCACCCTCGGTGGACCGCAGGTCTTCTGTGCGGTCCATTGCCGATTCCAGCCTCCTGATTGGCTGGAATCGGCACACGTGACGGGGCGGAGCTACGAGGAGCCGCTTTCTGGCACGAGCGGCCCCATTCAGAAGGGAGAAGACCGGACTGCGCAAGCGCGTCTAATCGGGCGATTAGACGCTGAAATTACACGGCTCCATGGAGACGAGGACGCTAGCAACGGAACAGGTAAGTGAATAACTTCTGTATGGCTCATAATTAATGCACAATGTACATTACAAAGTGCATTAATATGGCCATACAGAAGTGTATAACCCCAACTTTGTTTCGCGGGACAACCCCTTTAACTCGTCCCCATCCCATACAAACAGGGTGTCATCAATAAAGCGTTTATAAAAAAAAAAATGATATGGTCATAAGTACTCAGACCAGAAGTCCTCAGACCGTGCATGGTTTCTGACCGAGAAGGTTTTCTACAGACGTTAAGAACCGTGAGTTCTATTCCCTTCTTCAGCAGATTCTTGTACATATAGGAAATATACTAATACTATATAGTGTGTCAGTAGTATGATGATGTCATCACATCATGAAAATAGGTTTTCTGCCATTTTGGTTTATAAATATAAATCTGTGTCTTTGGAAGGCAGCATAAGATGGAGGTGGAACAGACGTTTGTGATAACATGTAAGCCAATCATAACATGTCATGAGAAAGTGAAGGTATGTTTTCCTATATAAGGCACTCTTTTCTTTTGTTCTAGGCACTCAGATTTCAGAATGTGAATTCCCTGGGTGCCTGCCGGCATCATAAACAGCTCACGTCCTGAGACTAGTCATTGGGGTCACTCTGTTCCTATTACATCTCTTTGCCTCTCTACCTTTTTCATTGCCTTTTTTAAGGTTATGGACTGGGGATGGAGACGGGGTCTTTTTACTTGTACACAAGGTGTTGTTGACTGTTGTCTGGGGGTGTAGTGATCTTCAATCTGACTGCATTAGGGACTATAATGGCCCATAGATCCATCTCTGTAGTGAAAGCACTTTCCTTTATACATTGGGCTGCTGATGAACCAGGATTTATCTAGAGGAACACGTTGAGCAGGGGCGTAACTATAGAGGGTGCAGGGGATGTGGTTGCACCCGGGCCCAGGAGCCTTAGGGGCCCATAAGGCCTCTCTTCTCCATATAGGGAGCCCAGTACTATGGATAAAGCATTATAGTTGGGGGCCCTGTTACAGGTTTTGCATTGGGGCCCAGAAGCTTCAAGGTATGCCTCTGTAGCTTCAAGGTATGCCAGCATGGTTTAGGTATGGGTACGGGTACAGATACAGATAGAGGGGGCCCCAGCTCAAATTTTGCATCAGGGCTCCGGAGCCTTTAGTTACGCCCCTGACGTTGAGTCAATATTGTCTATTTGAGTCTGAATATTTTGGGTGATTTTACCTCCATTTGAGTAGAAAGGTCTCTATTTTTGAGGCAATTATTGCTTTTGAGATTTAATAGTCCTTCTACCATTATTACCCCGCACATTTCTACCATAATAGAGATGTTTAACTTGGGTCAGTCTTCTCCGTAGTTGAGTGTATATTGGTGACATCCGTTTCTCCTGCCCATGTGCAGAACCTTACATTTATCAACATTGAACTTCATTTCCCATTCCCCCCCCCCCGATCCCCCGGCTTATCTCGGTCCGTTTGTAGCCGCACATTGTCCTCCGTTGCATTAATTATATTGTATAAGGATGTAGATCCTGGAAGAGGAGAGATTTTATTATAAAAGGTACAAAGTGCAACGCGTTTCGGAGCTTTAAGCTCCTTTTTCAAGAGCATCGATGTGGCGGTATTACAAGATTATATCGTTCACACCTGATACTCAAACAATATAGAAGGAAGACAAAAATATAGAAAATAAAAAATGAGAAAATCTTTTTTATTTTTTTCAGATCAAATAAAACACGATTTAAAACAAGTGGTTGCAACGCATAAGTGTCCGAAGTGGAAGGCACGGAGTCTCCCTGCACTCCTCTTACGATACCTCGGCATCCCCCTGCGTCTAGGCACCATCTTTCTCCATTATACTCAGGATCTACATCTTTTATTCTCATCTACCACGAATCGACGTCCATCTCTGTTCTCCATGATGGTATACATGGTGTTATATATGGTGTTATACATGATGTTATACATGGTGTTCTCCATGATGGTATACATGGTGTTATATATGGTGTTATACATGATGTTATACATGGTGTTATATATGGTGTTATATATGGCGTTAGATATGGTGTTTAGCTTACAGAAGAGAAGTCTGAGAGGAGACTTAATAGCTGTCTACAAATATCTGTAGGGCTGTCACAGTGCAGAGGGATCAGCCCTATTCTCATCTGTACAAGGAAAGACTAGAAGCAATGGTTACCACGGGAGGTGGGGAGTTCTCCTTCAATAGAAGTCTTCAGACACAGGACGGACAAATATCTGTCTGGGATGATTTAGTGATCCTGCACGGAGCAGGGGGTTGGACCCGATGACCCCGGAGGTCCCTTCCAACTCTACCAGTCTAGGATACTGGTTTTCTTTCCTTGGGTCTCCCTGGGTTTTCTCCCCTGGTCTCGGCCAACCAGCCAGCTCCATAATGACTCTTCTCTGCTGCTCACAACAACCTTGAAAGCAAAACTTGCTAGCAAACTCCACAGTGGCTCCTCCCACACAGGAGTCTGGTCACATGGCTGTGACATCATCACAGATTCTTTACCATCTCCATGAAGCACATGGCTGCTGTCGGGCTCTGCAGGTCTGTGTCCTCCTGTGGGGGTTGGAGGGTTGCTGGGACTTGTGGTGGTTTATCCCCCTGTAATGTATCCCCTGTAGATATAATTACTGATTAGCAGCAGTTAGGAGACATTTTACATCTTCTGGTCTGTTATGTTCTATCAGTCCACGACTATGGGGGGGCGTCTCATCTGTACACGACTATGGGGGGGGCGTCTCATCTGTACACGACTATGGGGGGGGCGTCTCATCTGTACACGACTATGGGGGGGCATCTCATCTGTACACGACTATGGGGGCGTCTCATCTGTACACGACTATGGGGGGGCGTCTCATCTGTACAGGACTATGGGGGGGTCTCATCTGTACACGACTATGGGGGGCGTCTCATCTGTACAGGACTATGGGGGGGCGTCTCATCTGTACACGACTATGGGGGGGCGTCTCATCTGTACACGACTATGGGGGGGCGTTTCATCTGTACACGACTATGGGGGGGCGTCTCATCTGTACAGGACTATGGGGGGGCATCTCATCTGTACACTGTACAGGACTATGGGGGGGGGGCGTCTCATCTGTACACGACTATGGGGGGGCGTCTCATCTGTACACGACTATGGAGGGGCGTCTCATCTGTACAGGACTATGGGGGGGGCGTCTCATCTGTACAGGACTATGGGGGGGGCGTCTCATCTGTACAGGACTATGGGGGGGGCATCTCATCTGTACACGACTATGGGGGGGGCGTCTCATCTGTACACGACTATGGGGGGGTCTCATCTGTACACGACTATGGGGGGGGGTCTCATCTGTGCACGACTATGGGGGGGGTGTCTCATCTGTACATGACTATGGGGTGGGGCGTCTCATCTGTACACGACTATGGGGGGACGTCTCATCTGTACACGACTATGGGGGGGACACGTCTCATCTGTACACGACTATGGGGGGGCGGCGTCTCATCTGTACACGACTATGGGGGGGACGTCTCATCTGTACATCCATCATTCTATCCCTCTTTGCAACCATCCATCCTTCTTTGCAGCTATCCATTCCTCTTTGAATCCCTCTTTCAATCCATCCATCCCTCTTTGCATCCCCCTTTCAGTCTATCCATCCCTCTTTGCAACACTCTTTCAGGCCATTCATCCATCACTCTTTCAGTCCATCCATCTATCCATCCCTCTTTGCATCCATCCCTCTATCCCTCTTTGCATCTCTCTTTCAATCCATCCATCCATCACTCTTTGCATCCATCCCTCTTTCAATCCATCCATCCATCCCTCTTTCAATCCATCCATCCATCCCTCGTTCAATCCATCCATCCATCCCTCGTTCAATCCATCCATCCATCCCCCTTTCAGTCCATCCATCCCTCTTTGCAACCCTCTTTCAGGCCATTCATCCATCACTCTTTCAGTCCATCCATCTATCCATCCCTCTTTGCATCCATCCCTCTATCCCTCTTTGCATCTATTTCTCTTTCAATCCATCCATCCATCACTCTTTGCATCCATCCCTCTTTCAATCCATCCATCCATCCCTCTTTCAATCCATCTATCCATCCCTCGTTCAATCCATCCATCCATCCCTCTTTCAATCCATCCATCCATCCCTCTTTCAGTCCATCCATCCATCCCTCTTTCAGTCCATCCATCCATCCCTCTTTCAGTCCATCCATCCATCCCTCTTTCAGTCCATCCATCCATCACTCTTTCAGTCCATCCATCCATCACTCTTTCAGTCCATCCATCCATCACTCTTTCAGTCCATCCATCCATCCATCACTCTTTCAGTCCATCCATCCATCACTCTTTCAGTCCATCCATCCATCCATCCATCACTCTTTCAGTCCATCCATCCATCCCTCTTTCAGTGTGTCCATCCATCCCTCTTTGCATCCATCCATCCATCCCTCTTTGCATCCATCCATCCATCCCTCTTTGCATCCATCCATCCATCCCTCTTTGCATCCATCTATCCATCCCTCTTTGCATCCATCTATCCATCCCTCTTTGCATCCATCTATCCATCCCTCTTTGCATCCTTTCATCCATCCATCTTTCAATCCATCCATCCACCCCCCTTTGCATCAATCCATCCATCCCTCTTTGCATCCATCTACCCCTTTTTTCATCCCTCTTTCAATTTGTTTATTCATCCCTCTTTGCATCCATTCATCTATCTCTCTTTGCATCTATCTATCCATCCCTCTTTGCATCCATCCCTCTATCCATCATCCATCCACACCTTATGCATCAATACATCCATCCCTCTTTGCTTCCCTCTTTCAATTTATCCAACCATCCTCTAGCAATTCATCCATCCCTCTTCGCATCCAACCTTCTTTTAATCAATCCATCCATCCATCCCTCTTTGCATCCCTTTTTCAAACCATCCATGTATCCCACATTGCATAGATCTATCCATCCCTTTTTCAATCCATTCATCCTTCCATCTTTGCACCCATCCATCTATCCCTCTGTGCATCTATCCATTCATTTCTTTTTGCATCTGTCCATCTATCACTCTTTGTATCAATCCATCCCTCTTTGCATCCATCCATCCATAACTCTTTGCATTCACCCATCAATTCCTCTTTGCATCCATCAGCACTAGTCCTTCTGACTTCACTACCAAAGGCTATCCGGGCAATCCAGGACTCGTAAAACTTCAGCCGTGCTCTAAAAACGCCCCTCTTCTGGGAGGCATACCATATCTCCTAAACCAAACCCTTCTGTACCCCCCTGATAACATGCTCCCTGTCCTACTGACTGCAATCCCTGCCAGACACCATCAACTGCCCCTGCAGTCATACCGATTTTTCCATCCCACAGCTGAACGTCTGACCATTGTCTGTGTATAGCATCCCTCACTGTCCACCTCGCCATACCGTGCACATCTCCGCCCCGCCATGCTGTGCACATCTCCGCCCCGCCATGCCGTGCACATCTCCGCCCCGCCATGCCGTGCACATCTCCACCTCCCCATACCGTGCACATCTCCGCCCCGCCATGCCGTGCACATCTCCGCCCCGCCATGCCGTGCACATCTCTGCCCCGCCATGCCGTGCACATCTCCGCCCCGCCATGCCGTGCACATCTCCGCCCCGCCATGCCGTGCACATCTCCGCCCCGCCATGCCGTGCACATCTCCGCCCCGCCATGCCGTGCACATCTCCGCCCCGCCATGCCGTGCACATCTCCTCCCCGCCATACCGTGCACATCTCCAGCCCCTTTACCTTCTGTATCACCCCATTACTTGTAGTATGTAAGCTCGTTGGAGCAGGACCCTCACCCCTATTGTTTCCATCCGCTGATTACTATGTAACTGTGGTTCTGTAATTTCTGTACTTTTGTCTTTCTGTATTCCCCCCGTCTATGTAAGCGCTGCGGAATATGTTGGCGCTATACATATAAAGATGATTATTATTATTATCCCTCTCTTCATCCCTCTTTCAATCTATCCATCCACCACTCTTTGCATCAATCCATCCATCCCTCTTTGCATCCCTCTTTCAATTTATCCATCCCTCTTTGCATCCCTCTTTCAATTCATCCATCCCTCTTTGCATCCCTCTTTCAATCCATCCATCCCTCTTTGCATCCCATTTTCTATCCATCCTTCTTTGCATCTCTATTTCAAACCATCCATCCATCCATCCATCCCTATTTCAATTCATTCCTCTTTCAATTCATTTAACAATCCCACTTTGCATCCATCCATCCTTCTTTGCATCCTTCCCTCTATCCCTCTTTCAATCCATCTATCAATCCCCCTTTGCATCTCTTTCAATCCATCCATTCCTCTTTGCATCCCTTTTTCATTCCACCCATCCCTCTTTGCATCTATCCCTCTACCCATCATCCATCCATCCCTTTTTGCATCTATCCATCCATTCCTCTTTGTATCCATCTATCCCTCTTTGCATCCCCCTTTCAAACCATCGATCCATCCCTCTTACATCCATCCATCCCTATTTCAATTAATTCCTCTTTCAATTCATTCAACAATCCCACTTTCCATCTATCCCTGTTTGCATCTATTCGTCTTTCAATCCATTCATCCATCCATCCATAAATCTTTGTATCTATCCTTCTATCATTCTTTCAATCCATCCATCCGTCCCGCTTTGTATCCATCCTTTCCTCTATGCATCCATCGATCCCTCTTTACATCCATCTCTCTTTTAATCCATCCATCCATCCCTCTTTTAATCCATCCATCCCTCATTTAATCCATCCATCCCTCTTTGCATCCATCCATCCCTCTTTCAATCCATCCATCCATCACTATTTCAATCCATCTATCCATCCCTCTATCAATCCATCAATCTCTCTTCGCATCCATCCCTCTTCACATCCATCCATCTTTACATCCATTCATCCATCCAACGATTCCTCTTTGTATCCATCCCTCTACCCATCATCCATCCATCCCTCTTTAAATCCATCCTTCTATCCCTCTTTGCAACCATCGATCTCTCTTTGCATCCATCCATCCCTCTTTGCATCCATCCATTCACCTCCTTTGCATCCCACTTTTAATCCATCCATCCCTATTTCAATTTATTCCTCCTTCAATTCATCCATCCCTCTTTGCACCCATCCATCCCTCTATGCATCCACCCATCCCTCTTTGCATCCATCCATTCACCTCCTTTGCATCCCACTTTTAATCCATCCATCCCTATTTCAATTTATTCCTCCTTCAATTCATCCATCCCTCTTTGCATCCATCCATCAATCTATCCATCCCTCTTCCCATCCATCCATTCCTCTTTGCATCAATCAATGCATCCATCCATCTATCCCTCTTTGCATCCATTCATCCCTCTTTCAATCCATCCATTCATCTCTCTTTGCATCCATTTGTCCATCTATCTTTGGATCAATCCATCCATCCCTCTTTTTTTCTTCCTTCTTTCAATTCATACATCCATCCCTCTTTGCATCCATCAATCCATCTATGTATGCATCCATGTCTCTAGCAATCCATCCATCCCTCTTCGCATCAAACCTTCTTTCAATCCATTTATCTATCTTTCTTTGCATATATTCATCCATCCCTTTTTACATCCATCCATCCATAACTCTTTGCACTATATAAATAATAATTATTATTATCCCTCTTTCAATCCATCCATCCATCCATCGCTATTTCAATTTATTCCTTTTTCAATCCATCCATCCTTCTTTTCATCCATCCATTAATTAGTCCTTTTTGCAAGACTAAAGCTAGCACTGAAATGAGCTCTGTAAAACGGCCCCTGTGTGGTCATGTGACTGCGGTCATGGGGCACTATCCGCTTCCTTGGCAGTGCTGAAAATGCAGCAAAAATGTCAACGCTGCTGAAAACACAGTAAACTGGAGAGGTGACGCTGCTGGGAATGCTGGGACATTATACAGTAACAGCACTGGAGGCTTCTGGGTGATGACTGTATATTGTGTTGTCAGGTTCCTATAAGGTGTCAGGATGTCGCTGTCTATTTCTCCATGGAGGAGTGGGAGTATTTAGAAGGACACAAGGATCTGTACAAGGAGGCCATGATGGAGACCCGCCAGCCGCTCCCATCACCAGGTAATAGACAGGACTAAATCCACGGGGACTTTATTATCTGTATATAAAGAATGACTTCAGTGTCCGTCTGTGCTTCCTGCAGTTCCATCCAGTAAGAGAAGAACCCCAGAGAGATGTCCCCGTCCTCTTCTTCCACAGGACCATCAGGTAGATGGAGATGTCCCTCTGATCTGTAGAAGGCTGTGAAGCTCTTGTCTTCAGTCTTATTAGATGTCTTCTCCTTGTGTGATGAGGCCGGTGGAGATGGCAGGATTACCGCTGACCAGAGACATTACATCTTGTCTGGATCTTCTCCCAGTTTTCTGGTGGTGGAGACTGCTGGTGGGAATAAGGAGCCAACAGGTTGGATTTATATCTATCTGCTCCTTTATTTCCCCGAGACAAGCAGCGGATGTGTCTGGTAGACGCTGATCTCCTCCACTGAGACAACGTGCAGCGTGTCTAGCCATGCCGGATATACATGTGTATGAGGACCCTGAGGGATCATTGAGCCGCCATGTAATATCTATGTTCGGTTTCTAGACCTGCAGCTATGTGGCTCAGATAACTACTCCTGTCAGGTCATTATGTCATAAAACCTTCCACATGACTTCTCCAACCGTCTGCTGACTTTTACAATATTTGTCTCCCAGCTTTTGTATGAGGATGAAGAGCTGACCAATGTTAATACTACAGAGACAAATGTGAGGGGCGATCAGCCGTGTACAGAGGAGATTCCTACAGGTAACCGCCCAGGTGAGTAGTAACCACTAAATAAAGCAGAAGAGATGTACTCTCCGAACAAACTTTCCCCTGTATCACTGGGCCTCCTAAGTGGCCTATTGGTGTAGTATTAGCCGGCAGGAGTGTCACTAATTCCACCAGAGCTTCCAGAACCGTTAAAGATGTCTAGTCCGATATCTGATTCATGGACACCATGCTCAAGATATGAGCGGCATGAAGTACTCATGAGCTGATTCACTTACTTCCCCAATGTGTTTTGGGTGGAAGCTGTCCCATCTGAGGTTTGTGGGCCGATCAAAAGGTTTTCTTTTGTTTAGTTTTTACTATTGTTTATCATTAATTCCTTCAGAAGGGTCGGTGATCTGGGGATTATTCCAGATTGGAGTCAGGAAGGAATTTCTTCCTTGTACCCTTAGTGACCAAGCCTGTTTGCACCTTAATGAGCAGGCCAAATTTTGCAAATCTGACATTTTGAAAATTTTAACATAGAATAACTCTGTAAAGGTTTTGCAGATCCCAGTGATTCTGATATTGGTTTTTCACCACATGTTGTACTTCATTTAGATGGTGAAAATACACTGATAGAATTCACGTATATTTATTAAAAGCGCCAAAACTACAAAAATATTGAAAGAATTGTCTTTTTTTTTACAATTTCAACTGCAGTTTCTCAAATATGTGCAAACATACTGTACATTTTTTTGCTATGATATGTATTTCCATCTGTTTACTTTATTCTGGATGCACATTTGAAAAACTTTAGTTTTTTAAAAATATTTTGGAGATGTAATAATAATCTTTATTTGTATAGCGCCAACATATTCCGCAGCGCTTACATAGACAGGGGGGAATACAGAAAGACAAAATACAAACATTACAGAACCACGGTTACATAGTAATCAGCTGATGGAAACAATAGGGGTGAGGGTCCTGCTCCAACGAGCTTACATACTACAAGTAATGGGGTGATACAGAGGGTAAAGGGGCTGGAGATGTGCACAGTATGGCGAGGTGGAGAGTGAGCGATGCTATACACATAGACAATGGTCAGACATTTAGCCGTGTGACGGCAGAAACGGTGTGACTGCAGGAGCGGTTTATGATGGCTAGCAGGGATTGCAGTCAGTAGGTCAGGGAGCATGTTATCAGGCGGAGTACAGAGAGGTTTGTTTAGGGAATGCGGTATGCCTCCCTGAAGAGGTGCGTTTTTAGAGCACGCCTGAAGTTCTGCGAGTCCTGGATTGCTCGGGTAGCCTTTGGTAGTGCGTTCCAGAGGACCGGTGCTGCTCTGGAGAAGTCTTGGAGGCGGGAATGAGAAGTTCGAATTAAAGGGGCGCTCAGTCTGGTTTCATTAGCAGAGCGGAGAGCCCGGGCTGGTTGATGGATTGAGATGAGGGAGGCGATATAGGGTGGCGCTGTACTGTGGAGGGCTTTGTGGATGAAGGTAGCGAGTTTGAATTGAATTCTGTATTTAACGGGCAGCCAGTGCAGTGACCGGCACAGGACAGAGGCGTCCGAGTAGCGGCTGGACAGGAAGATGAGCCTGGCTGCCGCATTCAGGATGGACTGGAGAGGGTAGAGTCTGGTGCAGGGGAGGCCGATCAGCAACGAGTTGCAATAATCGAGCCGGGAGTGGATGAGGGCGACAATAAGCGGTTTTAACGTCTCCACAGTGAGAAAAGAGCGGATTCTTGCGATGTTCTTGAGGTGCAGCTGACATGTTCGGGCAAGAGATTGGATGTAGGGGGCAAAAGAGAGATCAGAGTCAAATATGACCCCAAGGCAGCGGGCGTGTTGTCTAGGAGTTATGGTGGCGCCACACACTGAGATGGAGATGTCAGGATGAGGTCGGTTAGTGGAGGGTGGAAATACCAGTAAGTCAGTTTTAGAGAGGTTTAGTTTTAGGTAGAGAGAGGACATGGTGTTAGAGACAGCGGACAGACAGTTAGTGATGTTTTGGAGGAAGGGTGCAGAGATGTCACGGGCAGAGGTGTATAGCTGGGTGTCATCAGCGTACAGGTGGTATTTGAGGCCAAAACTCCTGATGGTTTGTCCAATAGGGGCTGTGTAGATAGAGAAGAGAAGGGGGCCAAGGACCGAGCCCTGGGGGACCCCAACAGCAAGGGGAAGAGGAGGGGAGGTAGAGCCAGCAAAGGAGACACTGAAAGAGCGGTCAGATAGGTAAGAGGAGAACCAGGAGAGGGCAGTGTCCTTTAGGCCAATGGAGTGTAGCATACTGAGGAGGAGTTTGTGGTCAACAGTGTCAAACGCTGCAGAAAGGTCGAGGAGGATCAGTAGGGAGTAATCGCCCCTCGATTTGGCTGTCAGTAGGTCATTGGATACCCTAGTAAGGGCAGTTTCTGTCGAGTGTTGAGGTCGGAAGCCAGACTGTAGGGGGTCTAGGAGAGAGTTCTCTGATAAATAGCTTACAAGGCGGGAGTAAACTAGGCGTTCTAGTAGTTTGGAGATGAAGGGGAGGTTTGAGATGGGTCTGTAGTTGGCAGCATCAGTCGCGTCCAGAGTCGGCTTCTTTAGCAGTGGGGATATGATGGCGTGTTTGAAAGAAGAGGGAAAGATGCCAGAGGTCAGAGAGAGGTTGAATATAGTGGTGAGATGGGAGATGACCACTGGGGAGAAGGAACGGAGGAGGTGTGAGGGGAGAGGGTCGCTAGCGCAGGTGGTGGGGCGAGCAGAGAAGAGCAATTTGGAGACTTCTTCCTCTGATGTAGAAATTTAACATTATTTATCAACATTTTGAGGAACATTTTGTTTTCCTGCACCAAGCCAAGATTGCAAAGAATCATAGGTGTCAGAATGATAGAGACCCCCACAAATGAAAACACTTTAAAACCAACACCCCTAATATAATTACTGAGGGGGGTCATGAGTATTTTGACCCCTATAGTTTTTTTCAGGAGTTTATTCAATTTGGAGGAGAAAAATATAATGTCATATTTTTGCAAATATGTAATTTAAAAGACATATTTTTTTTCTATAGTGCACATGAAAATGATGATTTGCACCCCAAAATGCATATCCCTGTTTGTCCTGTGTTCAGAAACATACCCATTCTTGCCCTAATCTTCTGTTTGTAGGCACAACGGGGCCCAAACTGAAAGGAGTAGTCGGTGGCTTTCAGAACAGACATTTTGCTCTAAGGTGATTCAGGCCACATTGCCCACTTGTAGAGCCCTTGAGCGGCCAAATTGATGGAGAAGCCCCACAAATGACCGCATTTTGAAAACTAGACCCCTTAACGAATTCATCTACAGGGTTAGCACTGTGTCCGGCAAGCAGATTAGGCTACAATGGGTATGTTTGGGGATCTGTTTGGTGGCACAAGTCTTCACTCATATGTGTGCTGTATAAAAAAACAGCTTTCAAAATTGACACAATTGCCAAAAAAATGAAAATTATAATTTTTTTCATTTTGCTTTGCTTAGATTCATTCAAAAAGTGTGGGTCAAAATACACGGTACACCCCTAGATTAAATTGACCAGAGGGGAGTATTCTTAGTGGAGTGAAGTAGAATCAAAGGAGCCACCTGGGCTGCTTGATGGTATTTTAATAGATTTGGGTCTCGTAGTCCTCCCATCAGCATATGTCTATAGAGATTGGAACGTGAAACTCTTGTTTTCAGGATATATCCTCGGACCTGAACAGGCAGTGCACTAAAAAAAAAAAAAGAGTACAGGAGTTTGTGAAGAAAGTCATTTTCAGTGTTAACTCCTCCCATCCATGACAAGTGGTATTGGTTCCAGCTTTCTAGAAGTATCCTGGTAGTACCGGTATGTTAGGGATAGTAGTGTGGGGAGCGGATATAATCATCATTTTCAGTGTTAACTCCCCCTATCCATTACATGTGGTACCGATTCTGGCTTTCTAGAAGTAGCCGGCATTCCTGAAGGAGAGGAGGAAACTTTGGGGTGTATAATTTTGCGTAAGAATCAGTTAAACGGACACCAAGATACTCCAGTGACCTGGATTCCCAGTGAAAAGGGAGATTTGATTGCAGTTGATAGACCACATCCGGGTAATGTGAGGATAAAAAGTTGTGATTTTGTGTTGTTAATTTTCATACCTGAAAATGACTCAGATTTGGTCAGTTCTGAACTTCTAACTAGTTCTGCCAGTAGGTTAGGGATAGTAGTGAGGGGAGCGGATCTAATCATTACAATGTCTGGTCTGATGGTGAACAGATGCCACCTCAATTCATTCTATACTTGGGTTGTCTTGGATTTTAATTGCCAATGGTTCCATGACGAGGATAAACAGAAGGGGGATAAGGGGCATCCCTGCCGCGTGCCTCGAGGAATAGAAAAGGCATCAGATCAGAAGCCTTAGTAATGTACAAAGGCTTTACGAGAAGCATATATCACCGGCAGCCATGTAAGGAACACAGTAGGAAGTTTCCAGTGCTCAAGAACTGAGAAGTATGACCAGTTAAGGGCATTGAAGGCTATACATTACATATATAAAGACGAAGGCCCTCCCTGACTGACTCGCCACTAATTCTCTCACTTCCCGATGTCGTAGAAACATGAAATTTGGCACGAGCATTGATTATGTCATAAATAGGAAAAGCTAATGGGTCCCAACTTGAGTATTCAATTCTAGCACAAAAGAATTAGCGTCCAAATTTTATGTACGTAATCTAATTCTCTCACTTCCCGATGCAACAAATAATTACACAAATTTTTACCACACAAATGTGAAATTTGCCATGACCATTCTTTGCGTACTAAATATTGGAAATTTAAAGAAATACAACTTGATTATTCAATCCTATGCATAAAAGTAAGTGACCCCCTATGTAATGTAACTAATAACACACATCTGTACTGCACAAACCTGAAATTTGGCATGACCATTCCTATGTTATGTAACTAATAACATATCTGTACCCCGCAATATATGAGACAAATATCTCAGCAAACAAAACGCATTTAGAAATTTGAGCATATACTGACAGGAATAAAACTGACTGTCGTATGTATGGAAGGCTGTAAAGTACAAAAGGAAGTGGACATGGACTGCTGGGATGGAGTATGCCTTTAAGTATAACAAGGGCTGCAACCTTCAGTCTGGGTAGGAAATTTGAATAAAAAGGGGCATTACCTTTCAGGGTAAAAATTAGGAGAGTGTGTGAGGAATCTATCTGATCTGTGTGTTATGAGCAGCGTGTGAGAGGTGGACATTCTGTGGGGTGACATTTTCACATACAGATAAATCTCTCACCTATCTGCCTATACACTGAGGAAACGTCATATGTAGAGAAGAGCAAGCACTAAAATGCTTGGGTGCTTGTTGCTTGAGTCAAACTTTTCGTAATGCTCGAGAGCTCGTTTCGAGTAATGAACCCCATTGAAGTCAATGGGCGAATCAAGCATTTTTGTATGGGACCGATGCTCCGCATAGCTGATGACTTGTCAAACACCAGAAAACATCCGAAAGCCATGGAAACACCACAGAAATAGATAGGGAAGGGCAGGGGCAGCATGCATGGCTGCATCTGAGGCTCCCAGGTCCCACTATTAAGCCAAAATGGGGGCAAGAGTCTGGTGTCACCCCCCCTAACAATTGACTTCTGACAAACCCTCATTAGCAAGGCACACGCGCTGGCACATCTTAGCCAAGCACTACACTACCTGCAACCAAGGACAATCATCGCCTGCAGGTGACACCGCTGCCTCTTCTCCTGGGTTACATTCTGGCATTGCTGTCTAACCCCCCCCCCCCCCCTCCGCATGACCCTGCGTCCACAGCGCACACAAAAGTTTCCCTGCGCAGTGTTCAGCTGCCCTTATGCCACACGCTCGCTTCATAGCCTCACCACCCTCATGTCTATTTATAAGTGCGTACTGGATGGTGAGGAACCGGAGGCACACACTGCAGAGGGTTAGCAGAGCCAGGCAGCGACCCTCTTTGAAAGTGTGGGTGATAGCTCACAATGCTGTTGAGAATTGATTATAAGTTGACATCAGTTGCAGCAATACTCTGTGTGGGAAGCACGTGAGCGGGCCCAGGGTCGGGCTCGGTCCCAGCCTCCATCTTGTGTGACCCAAGGTGCCGCGAGTTGCATAGCAATGGGAAATCCCTGTGTCCCCACACAATTCATTCTGTGTAGGTGTCAGATAGCTCAACACCGCAATGGGAAGTCTTTGAGTTCCTTGGGCTCGCCTATGCTGTCGGTGCACAAAGATGGTATTACACAGGAAGAAATGAGAGTGCCCAAACATGGTAGAGTTTCACCCCGCCAAGGACCTCGGCCTTTGGCCCACATTTCTGCCCAAGTCAGTGTATTTGTGCCAGATAGGTAAAACACTGCGATGGGACTTCTTTGTGCACCCACAGCATAGGCAGACCCCAGTAACATTTCTGTAGCAAGAGTGTAGGCGAACCCCTGACACATTGGTGTGCCAAGAGTATAGGCGGACCCCAGTAACATTTCTATAGCAAGAGTATAGGCGGACCCCAGTAACATTGCTGTTGAAAAAGTATAGGCGAACCCCTCAAACCATTCAGTAGAAACTGCATAGGCGGACCCCAGTAACATTTCTGTAGCAAGAGTATAGGCAGACCCCTGTAACATTTCTGTAGCAAGAGTATAAGCAGACCCCAGTAACATTTCTCTAGCAAACGTATAGGCGGACCCCAGTAACATTTCTGTAGCAAAAGTATAGGCAGACCCCTGTAACATTTCCATAGCAAGAGTATAAGTAAACCCCTCAAACCATTCAGTAGAAAAGGTATAGGCAAACCACAGTAACATTTCTTTGGTAAAAGTATAAACGGACCCCAGTAACTTTTCTGTAGCAAAAGTATAGGTGAACCTCTCAAACCATTCAGTAGAAACTGCATAGGCGGCCCCTAGTAACATTTCTGTAGCAAAAGTATAGGCGGACCCCAGTAACATTTCTCTAGCAAGAGTATAGGAGGACCCCAGTACCATTTCTGTACTGGCCAGAAAAATTGGTTTACCAAGAGTACAAGTGCACCCCTGAAAAATCGCTCAACCGCGAGGGCAGGTGCGACCCATAAACATTTTTTAAAGATACAGCTCGCTGTTGCTTTATTTGTAACAGAGCCTGGAGGCAGCCCTGTGAAAAAAATTAATTTATGTTAAAGTATCAATACATTTGAAATGTTGAAAAATTGTAAAAAACTTTTAAACAGAACTTTTTAGGACGCAGAAAAATTGGCAGTTCAGCGTGATGACATGCTGTTTTAGGAGGAGGAGGAGGAGTAATAATATCCGAGAGTGATTGACAAAGCTAATTTCCCCTTTTTTGTGGTGATAGAGGATACATTTTTCGCCTGTTGCAGCGAAAAGAATCATTAGGTCCGGCTGCTTTCCGCCGGTGGAGAAGATAAGTCTGGGGAAATCCAGGCTTTGCTCATTTTTATGAGTGTAAGCATGTCGGCACTGTCAATTGACAGGCGGGTACGCTTATCCGTGATGATTCCCCCAGCTGCACTAAACACCCGCTCTGACAAGACACTAGCGGCAGGGCAGGCCAGCACTTCCAGGGCGTACAGCGCAAGTTCGTGCCACGTGTCCAGCTTTGACACCCAATAGTTGTATGGAGCAGAGGCATCACAGAGGACGGTGGTACGATCGGCTACGTACTCCCTCACCATCTTTTTACAGTGCTCCCTCCGACTCAGCCTTGGCTGGGGAGTGGTGACACAGTCTTGCTGGGGAGCCATAAAGCTGGCAAAGGCCTTGGCGAGTGTTACCCTGCCTGCGCTGGACATGCTGACTGATCCCTGCTCCTTCCCTGCTACTTGGCCCTCTGAACTGCGTCTTCTGCCACTAGTGCTGTCAGATGGGAACTTAAGCATCACTTTTTCCACCAGGGCCCTGTGGTATTGCATCACTCTCGTACCCCTTTCTTCTTCGGGAATGAGAGTGGAAAGGTTCTCCTTATACCGTGGGTCGAGAAGGGTGTACACCCAGTAATCCATGTTGGCCAGAATGCGTCTAACGTGAGGGTCACGGGAAAGGCAGCCTAACATGAAGTCAGCCATGTGTGCCAGGGTCCCAGTATGCAACACATCGCTGTCCTCACTAGGAAGATGACTTTCAGGATCCTCCTCCTCCTCTTCAGCCCATACACGCTGAACAGATGGGAGGCAAGCAGCATGGGTACCCTTTGCAGTGTGGCCAGCTGTCTCTTCCCTCTCCTCCTCCTGCTCCTCCCCCTTTAAAACGTGCTAAGATATAGACATGAGGGTGGTCTGGTTATCAAGCGACATACTGTCATCCCCCGTCTCCTGTTCCAACAGCAAAGTGTCAGCCTTTATGCTTAGCAGCGAACTTCTCAGCAGGCAAAGCAGCAGGATGGTAACGTTAATGATTGCTGTATCGCCGCTCACAATCTGGGTAGACTCCTCAAAGTTTCCGAGGACCTGGCAGATATCTGCCATCCATGCCCACTCCTTAGTAAAGAATTGCGGAGGCTGACTACCACTCCGCCGCCCATGTTGCAGTTGGTATTCTACTATTGCTCTACGCTGCTCGTACAGCCTGGACAACATGTGCAGCGTAGAATTCCAGCGTGTGGGCACGTCACACAGCAGTCGGTGCTCTGGCAGCTGAAACCGACATTGCAGGGTCCTCAGGGTGGCAAAAAGATGCGCAGACGCGGCTCACTTTGCTGAGCAGGTCAGACAAATGGAGGTAGTTTTTCAGAAACCGCTGAACCACCAGATTGAAGACGTGGGCCAGGCATGGCACGTGTGTGAGGCTGCTGAGCTGCAGAGCCGCCACCAGGTTATGGCTGTTGTCACACACGATCATGCCCAGTTGGAGGCTCAGTGGCGAAAGCCAGAGGTCGGTCTGCTCTGTCAGACCCTACAGCAGCTTGGGGTCTGTGTGCCTCTTGTCACCTAAGCTGATTAGTTTCAGCACGGCTTGCTGACGCTTGCCCACCGCTGTGCTGCTGCGCCGCGTGCTACCAACTGCTGGCGACGTGCTCACACTTCCTAATTGAGATGTAGAGGTGGCGGAGGAGGGTTCAAAGGAGGTGGCATAAACCGCTGCAGATACCAGCACCGAGGTAGGACCCGCTATTC
This sequence comes from Eleutherodactylus coqui, assembly GCA_035609135.1. NCBI lineage: Eukaryota > Metazoa > Chordata > Amphibia > Anura > Eleutherodactylidae > Eleutherodactylus > Eleutherodactylus coqui. Next base: position 12,259,108 of record CM069409.1, read on the forward strand.
TGGGTGTGGGTAGGACGTGAGCAGTCCCAGGCTCTGACTGAGTCTCAGCCTTCACCAAGTTCCCCTAATGTGCCGTCAAGAAGATATAGTGGCCCTGCCCGCCTGTACTTGTTTGTGTCCGTGGTTAAGTGGACCTTCCCAGTAACCGTGTTGGTGAGGGCACGATTTATGTTACGGGAGACGTGCTGGTGTAGGGCTGGGACGGCACACCGGGAAAAATAGTGGCGACTGGGGACCGAGTAGCGCTGAACCGCCGCCATCATCATGTTTTTAAAAGCCTCCATTTCCACAAGCCTGTACGGCACCATCTCCAGGCTGATTAATTTGGCAATGTGCATGTTTAAAGCTTGTGCATGCGGGTGGGTGGCGGTGTATTTGTGCTTTCGCTCCAACGCTTGTGTTAGCAACAGCTGAACGCTGCGCTGAGAGACATTGCTAGATGAAGTGGAGGACGGTGGAGGTGAGGGTGTGGGTGTAGGCCGGGAGGCGCTCGTGCCTGTGTCCTGAGAGGGGGATTGGATCTGTGTGGCAGGCTGGGGCACAGGGGAAGAGGCTATGGTGTGACCTGGAGGCGGTGAATGGCCTTCGTCCCACCTTGTGGGGTGCTTGGCCATCATAAGCTTGCACATGCTGGTGGTGGTGAGGCTGGTAGTGGAGGCTCCCCGGCTGATCTTGGTGCGACACAGGCTGCACACCACTGTTCGTCAGTCGTCCGCGCTCTCACTAAAAAACATCCACACCTTTGAACACCTAGCCCTCTGCACGGTGGCTTGCCGCGAGGGGGTGCTTTGGGAAACAGTTGGGGGATTCTTCGCACTGGCCCTACCTCTACCCCTGGCCACTCCACTGCCTCTTCCAACCTGTCCTGCTGCTGCACTTGCCTCCCCCTCTGAAGCCCTGTCCTCAGTAGGCTTAGCAAACCAGGTGGGGTCAGTCACCTCATCGTCCAGCGGCTCTTCCTCCGAATCCTCTGTGCGCTCCTCCCTCGGACTTACTGCCCTTACTACTACCTCACTGACAGACAACTGTGTCTCATCATCCTCATCCACAAAAAGCTCTTGAGACAGTTACCGGAAGTCCCCAGCCTCATCACCCGGACTTCGGGAAATTTCCAAAGGTTGGGCATCGATCACGACAAACTCCTCCGGTGAGAGAGGAACTGTTTTTTCCCACTCATGGCAGGGACCCGAGAACAGTTCCTGGGAGTCTGCCTGCTCAGAATATGTCATTTTCATGAAATTAGGAGGCTGGGAGGAAGGAGGAGCAGCTGCCAGAGGATTCAGATTTGCAGTCGCTAGGCAGGGAGTAGTGGGCTGCGTAGAAGACTGGGTGGTCGATACATTGCTGGAGGCGTTTTCTACCATGGACGACAGGACCTGCTCACACTGCTCTGCTTGTAATAAAGGTCTACCACGCGGACCCATAAATTGTGATATGAAGCTGGGGACCCCAGAAACTTGCCTCTCTCCTAATCCCGCAGCAGCCGGCTATGATTCACCACGCCCAGGAACTCAGCCTGTGCCCACACCCTCACTTGGACGTCCGCGTCCACGTCCTCGACCCTTACCCCTACTCCTCATCATGGCGGATTAAGAATAGAGCAGGGTCCAAATAAATTACCCTACTGTACAGCACTGACAACTGTGGCTAATTTACCGCACACAGAGACTTGTAGATAGCGGAGGCTCTATGCTGTGACTAGAAAAAAGTAACCCGCTGTCTTGCGCTGATACCTAGGGGTAATTTACCGCTCGCAGAGACTTGTAGATTATAGAGACTGTGTGGAGTGGGAGAAGACTCTAAAGCCAATGGATAGTGCTGGTAACTGCGGTAGCACCGGTAATATTACAGTACTGTTTAGCGGTGAGACCTCTGTGTAATGCACTGCAGACACAGAACGGTATAAACAAAGTTGTACGCAGTAGGCTAGGAAATATTTGACAGCAGTTTCACGGTGAGAGCTGGTTGTACGGCCCTGCAGCCTGAGAACAAGTTTACTGAAAGGCTGGGAACAGGCCTAGATGCGTAATACAAAAATTAATGCACTACTACTCCCAGCCAGCCACAACTATAATGCACACGGTCAAATGTAGCCCTAGGAAGGACAGTTGGGGTTCTTGAAGACAGGATCCTACTCCAACACTTTCCCTATATCAGCAGCAGCACTTTCCCTAAACTCTGTATAATACACTGCAGACTGAGAACGCAATAGCTGAAATGGCCTGCACAGCCCGAGATGCTTAAAAAAATGGGTGCACTACTGCTCCCAGCCAGCCACAACAGTAATGCACACTATGAAGAGTAGCCCTAAGAAGGACCATTGGGGTTCTTGAAGACTGGATCCTACTTAAACACTTTTCCTATATCAGCAGCAGCACTTTCCCTAACCTCTGCGGTCACCTGATTGGCTCAGCCACTCACTACTGTGGGGGGCGGGGAGAGGGCTGGCACATCACAGCAGGAAATGGTAATGCCTTCCCCGCATCTCTATTGGCTAGAAAATGGCGCTAAACATGCAGGGAAGAGAAATGCAATTGACTCGAGTACCGCGTGGTGTTCGTCTCAAGTAGCGAGCATCTTGAGTACCCTAATGCTCGCACGAGTGTGCTCGCTCATCTCTAGTCGCATGGTTACCTCCCCGTGGTGTTTTCTGGGTAACGCAGAGAACTATGCAAAATGGTGAGCATATGTTTTTCCTCAGTATCTCTAAAGTAACCACGACTTCATAAGATTTTCCGTGTGAACACCAGATAAACACCAGTACCAAATTAACTCGGGCGAAGCCGGGTATATCAGCTAGTATCTATATCCATGGGAAGCAGCATGGCAGGAATTTTGGTCCTTTTCGACCTTGGACAAAACCTACTTGGTCTTTCCCGACCATCCATGGTAGAGTTGTATTTAAACATGGGGCTAAAATCTTAGTAAGAGGTTTTATGTCTATACTGATGCGGGGGATGGGGCGGGAGCTTTGTTTATCTGGTGGATCTTTCTTTGATTTGGGGATCGTAGAGATCGCTGCTAGAAGAGACGTCTGCCCTACTGGGAGTCCTCCTCGCATAGCATTAAAAATATAGCAAGATGCACACTTGGAATTGGGGATACATTTTTGTAGTAGGAGGCTGAAGGTCATCAGGACCTGGGCATTTAGTAGTTATACATGTTATAATGGCATTAGATACTTCATCGGGAGGGATTTTCAAAGCCATATGAAAAATATGTCTGCCAATGTAGGAAGTGTAATATCTTGGAAGTATATAGATAATTGTCCCGGGAAGGGGGGGGGGAGGGGTGGAGTTATAAGGTTTATCTAAGACGTGTTTAAATACTGGAAGTATAGTAATTGGTTGGCCGTCATCACACCTTGTTTGGTGCACAGCTTATAGAAGGCGGTCCTAGGAGGGTCTGAGCGGAGTCCGCGGGTCAGAGGAGTAGATGGCTTGTTGTACAACACATAATAATGTTGGCGAGACCATCGGATTTTACATTCTATTATGTCAGTAAGTGATGGATCTAATTCAGCTCTAGCCTGAGAGAGCCTGAAGATTAGAAGCCGATGGGTGTTTTTCTGCCTCCAACCGTTAGACTTTTTGTTCTAGTTCTTATCGTTGTTCTATACGTTTATGTCTGGCAGCTTATTGGACAAGGAAGCCTCGGAGTACGGCTGTATGCGCTTCCAATAAGGAAATCGGAGAGGAGACGGAGGGACCATTTATTGTGAAATATTCTTCTATTGGTGGTAAAGAGGACAAAACTACAGGGATGGTTAAAAGGGAATCATTAACCCCTTAGTGACCAAGCCTGTTTGCGCCTTAATGACCAGACCACATTTTGGAAATCTGACATGTCACTTTAGCATAGAATAACTCCGTAAAGGTTTTGCATATCCAAGTGATTCTGACATTGTTTTTTCGCCACATGTTGTACTTCATTTAGGTGGTAAAAATAGTCTGATTAGAATTTGTGCATATTTATTAAAAGCCCCAAAATTGGGAAAATTTTGAAAACGTTTTCATTTTTTCACATTTTCAACTACGATATCTCAAATATGTGCGAACATACTGTACAAATTCTTGATAAGATATATATTTCCATCTGTTTACTTTATTCTGGACACACATTGAAAAAAAGTTCAGTTTTTTTTTAAACCATTTAGGAGACATGCAAATTTAACATCGATGTTTAACATTTTGAGGAACACTTTGTTTTCCGGCACCAAGCCAAGATTACAAAGGCTCATAGGTGTCAGAATGATAGATACCCCCACAAGTGACCCCATTTTACAAACTACACCCCTTAATGTATTCACTGAGGGGGTCATGAGTATTTTTACCCCACAGATTTTTTTTCAGTTATTAATGCGATTTAGAGGAGAAAAAAATAAAATTTCATATTTTTGCAAATATGCAATTTAAAAGGCAGGATTTTTTTTCCTATAATGCACATGAAAATGCGTATTTGCACCCAAAATGGATTCCCCCGTTTGTCCTGTGTTCAGAAACATACCCATTGTGGCCCTAATCTTGTGTCCGTATGCACGACAGGGCCCAAACCGAAAAGAGCAGCCGGTGACTTCCAGAACAGACATTTTGCTTGAAGGTGATTTTGGCCCCATTGCCCACTTGTAGAGCCCTTGATGGACCAAAACGATGGAGGACCACCACAAATAACCCCATTTTGAAAACAAGACCCCTTAAGAAATTTATGTGGGGGTGTGCTGCACATTTTGACCCCATTTTGACCCCACAGTTTTTAAATGAATCTAAGCAAAGCAGGAGGAAAAAAATGAAGATTTTCATTTTTTTGGCAATTATGTCACTTTTAAAACCATTTTTTTGTACAGCATACATATGAATGAAGACTGGTACCACAAAGTGGATCCCCCTATTTGTCCCGTGTTCAGAGACATCCCCATTGTGGCCCTGAAATTATGTCCGTATTCAAAACGGGGCCCAAAACGAAAGGAGCAGCCGGTGGCTTTTAGAACAGACATTTTGCTTGAAGGTGATTTAGGCCCCATTGCTCACTTGTATAGCCCATAAGCGGCCAAAACGACAAGGGACCCCCACAAGTGACCTCATTTTGAAAACTAGACCCCTTAATGAATTCATCTAGGGGTGTACTGTGTATTTTTACCCCACCATTTTTTAATCAATCTGAGCAAAGCAGATGGAAAAAAATTATGATTTTTATTTTTTGGGCAATCGTGTCATTTTAAAAACATTTTTTTAGTATAGCACTGATATGAATGAAGACTTACACCCCAAAATGGATCCCCGCCATTTGTCCCGTTTTCAGAGACATACCCATTGTGGCCCTAATATTATGTCTGTATGCACAACGGGGCTCTAAACGAAAGGCGCATCAAACTTCAACTGTGTCTTAACTTTTACGTAATCACCATTATCTATTGGATAACGGCGATCCTGTGACTGGGGACCGCTCACTGCGGCCCTCAGTCACTGCTCCAGGCTGTTGGCTACCTTTAGTGGCCAAGAGCAGGGAGACTTTGAATTTCCTGGGCCCTCCATAGCTTTTGCGCTTGCGTCCGCCATTTTGCTAATGGGCACATGCGCCAAAGTTGAGGAAAGGTCCGCGGCTAAAGATTCCATCGGGGGACATCGCCAGAGGCCTTAGGTAAGTAATTCCACCTCCCCTCTTGAATCTGATCTGTGAATGGAGGTGAAACTTTAACATTTTTAACTTTTCTGTGATCGTCGTTTTCAATTGGAAAATGGCGATCACATGACGAGGGACCGCGTTTTGCGGGCCCCCGTGAAATCTCCAGGCTCTCGGCTACATTTGGTAGCCAGGAGCAGGGAGACATTAAATTACCCTGGCAATCTGCAGCTTTTGCACATGTGTCTGCCGTCTTGGCAGTGGGCACGTGCGCAGAAGCCGTGGTGAAGTCCATGGATAAATGCGGGGCCTTAGGTACGTTATTTCATCTCCCCTCACAAATATGATCTGTGAGGGGAGATGAAACTTAAACTTTTTTTTCTTTTTTTAAGCTTTTTTAAAACATTTTTTTACTTTACATGAACGCTGTTATCCATTGGATAGCAGCGATCATGTGACCGGGAAGTGCATACAGCGGCTCCCGGTGACATCTCTCTGTTCTCGGCTACACATGGGAGCTGGTAGCAGGAGAATTTTTTAATTTCCTGGGCCGTGCGCACCTTCTGTGCGCGTGCCCAATGTATGACGCCTGGCGCGCATGCGCAGAAGGTGCCGACGGGACCGTGAGGCCAGGACACCGCGGGTCATCGCGGAGAAGGCAGGTGAGTACTTTCAGCTGCTCTGATAGATCCGATCCATCGTGGCAGCTAAATCTTTAAGTGTTTTAAACTTTTTATTAACTTTTATATGATGCTGGCGATAATGTGACCGGGGAGGGGACCCGCGGCAAAGAATGGCAGCTCCAGGTTGCCGGCTACCCCTGGGAGCCAGCAGCATGGAGCTGTCATGTCCTCAGCTTGCAGGGCCTTAAAGGGGTTGTCCCGCGGCAGCAAGTGGGTCTATACACTTCTGTATGGCCATATTAATGCACTTTGTAATGTACATTGTGCATTAATTATGAGCCATACAGAAGTTATAAGAAGTTTTTCACTTACCTGCTCCGTTGCTGGCGTCCTCGTCTCCATGGTGCCGACTAATTTTCGGCGTCTAATGGCCAAATTAGCCGCGCTTGCGCAGTCCGGGTCTTCTTCTTTTCTCAATGGGGCTCCGTGTAGCTCCGCCCCGTCACGTGCCGATTCCAGCCAATCAGGAGGCTGGAATCGACAATGGACCGCACAGAAGCCCTGCGGTCCACCGAGGGAGAAGAATCCAGCGGCCATCTTCAACCGGTAAGTAAGAAGTCACCGGAGCGCGGGGATTCAGGTAAGCGCTGTGCGGTTTTTTTTTTTAAGTCCCTGCATCGGGGTTGTCTCGCGCCGAACGGGGGGGGGGGGGGGGGGGAATTGAAGAAAAAAAAACCCCGTTTCGGCGCGGGACAACCCCTTTAACCCCTGCAGGAAACATGTTTCTACGTCCTCGGGGAATAAGGCCCAACAAGCTAGGATGTAAAAAGGCAATGGGCTGGTCACTAAGGGGTTAAAGCACCAAGACGTATTAGTAGGTTTAGGTATTGGGGAACTACATGTGATTGACCCCGGCTGTGGTCGGACCAGGGTACCGAAGGGATTTCAGTGTGTTGTTTGCGGTAAAAAGGGAGTAGATACTATAATATGGTCAGTATAAAGGAAGGGGGGCCAAAAAATGTGTATCATCTATAGTGGTTGGATTCAGTTTGCACCAGGGGTCAGCTAAATGGTATTGAAGGCGTTTGGTAGTGGAACAGGTAGGGAGATGGTGTTCCATCAACACAATTGGAATCCCTAATAAAGTGGGTCTGCCTAGTGTTTGGGGTGTAATATGAAACAATGGTCACTGGGTTATCTTTTATGCAGCCTGTTATAAGCAGTTAGCAGCCTTCAGGGTCTACAATAGTTAATATATGAGTAAAAGAGACTCGCTGTCTTGGCTGTCATCATATCTGACAGTTTTGGGGACGACGTACCATAACAGCCCCACAGAGGGTTTATATTATGTACATTGTGTGATAGATTTAAGAGGGAAGAGAACCGAGGATAGAGGGAGAAGAAGACAGGGAAGGAGAAGAAATCTGGGGGCGTCCGCAGCAAATATCGTCCATAGCATGCCATGGAAAAGTGATTCTTCCTGCACACAAGCAGAAGCGATTTTCGCTCATGAAGGAAAAATCACAGCATGCGCTATGTTTAAGGACCGAGGTGGGAGGGCGAGGAGGGGTCTGTCTACAAATCTGCCCCTGCAGCTCTCTGTCCTGGCCTCCAGCAACTAACGTCATCTCCTAATCCAACTTCTGATATCTGCAGCACCCCGCGGCTCCAGGATCTTGAGATGTAATACACAGAGGGGCAGAGAATAGGCTCTTTTCTCTGTCCATCTACAATCAGTCCTGCAGTTCTCATTTTTGGCCGACAACATTCTCTGATTGGCCTGCCTGTGTATATAACAATGGGAAGCAGCCATAATAGTACAAGTCCTCCTGGCCGTATACTGCTGCTCTATATTGTTAGTAGACAGACAAGTTATAAAATAGAGAAGCAGTGTAGTATTGAAGGTACAAATACCCCTCTCCCCACCCCCTCCTTAATATCTACGTATATAGTGCATTATAGTAAAGCCCTCCATGTCCCTATATCAGAGTGTTGGCCGCAGATGTTCTCCTAAGAGTGTCTCTGCTTCAGATTTCCCCATAACAGTGTGTCGGCTGCAGATGTCTACTTTGTGAAACATTTTTGCACAACATTTGGTTTGAAATTTTTTTTATACTTCCAGCGTAAACTTTGGTGTCTCTTATGGTCTGAAAAATACGGTATATTGTTCAAAAATAGTAAAAATCTGTTTACTTCTTAGCAGATGTCGGTATTAGGAGCTCAGAGGGATGTCTGATATCTGCAGATTGTAAAGCAGAAGATTGTGATATCACACAAGATACATATGAAGAACCTGCCATTATCCCAGATATCCCATCAGCCCTTCACAGCAAAGATCCATCATCTGATCCGCTTATGCAAATAAGGGAGTTGGTTATGCAGGTCTCATCTGATCCTCTTCTGCAAGTCCCATCTTCTGATTCACCACAGACTGAAAGTCGCAGGAGGAATGCTAAACATCAAGGAGATCCTACAGGGGAGAAGCCCTTTTCCTGTTCAGAATGTGGGAAATGTTATAAATGCAAATCATATCTTGTTCAACATCAGAGAATGCACACAGGAGAGAAACTATTTTCATGTGCAGAATGTGGGAGATGTTTCACCCATCGCACAAGTTTTGCTAGTCATCTGAGAATTCACACAGGAGAGAATCCATTTCCATGTACAGAATGTGGGAAATGTTTTAAATGGAAACCATATCTTGTTATACATCAAAGAATTCACACAGGAGAGAAACCATATTCCTGTTCAGAATGTGGTGAACAATTTATTCAGAAATCAAGTCTTGTTTTACATCAGAGAGTTCACACAGGGAAGAATTTATTGTCATGTTCAGAATGTGGGAAATGTTTTAACAGACCATCACATTTTGTTATGCATCAGAGAACTCACACAGGTGAGAAGCCGTTTTCTTGTTCAGAATGTGGCAAACACTTTGCTCTGAAATCAGGCCTTGTTTTACATCAGAGAAATCACACAGGAGAGAAGCCATTTTCCTGTTCAGAATGTGGGAAATGTTTTAAATCAAAATCTTCTCTTGGTCAACATCAGAGAAATCACACAGGAGAGAAGCCATTTTCATGTGCAGAATGTGGGAAATGTTTTAAATCAAAATTTTTTCTTGGTCAACATCAGAGAAGTCACACGGGAGAGAAGCCATTTTCATGTACAGAATGTGGGAAATGTTTTACCACTCAATCGCATCTTATTAGTCATCAGAGAATTCACACAGGAGAGAAGCCATATTCTTGTTCAGAATGTGGGAAATGTTTTACCACTCAATCGCAACTTATTAATCATCAGAGAATTCACACAGGAGAGAAGCCATATTCTTGTTCAGAATGTGGCAAACATTTTGCTGTGAAATCAAGTCTTGTTTTACATCAGAGAAGTCACACGGGAGAGAAGCCATTTTCATGTGCAGAATGTGGGAAATGTTTTAAATCGAATTCAACTCTTGTTATACATCAGAAAATTCATACAGGAGAGAAGAAATTTTCATGTTCAGAATGAGGGAAACATTTTTCTCTGAAATCTAGTCTTGTTACACATATGAGAATTCACACAGAGAAGAAGCCATTTTCATGTGCAGAATGTGGGAAATGTTTTGCCCAGCTAATACATCTCTTTAGGCATCAGGAAATTCACACGGGGAAGTAGCACATTTTTTTCTTCAAACTAGTTTTATGGACAAATAGTACAAAATACTTGCATTCTGTATATGTGTATCATTCTGATCAAGACTAGATTTCTGAAAAGGCTAGTTACTGATTAGGGGTTAATTCACAATTGGTTTTAATTAAGTAATTAATAAAGTTTTTAAGCATGGTTAACAGATTATGATGTAGAGGTGAACAAGGTTCTAGTAAGAACTGAAATGCGTTCTCCATTATTTTTGTGAAATGCACATTTTTTATTAAATAAAGCAGGAAGAGTGACACACAAGCAGTATTCCTGACCATGAATTTTACTTGTATGAGGAAGCCAGAGTAACCGGATGGCTGATTAAAGTCTTGTGAACATACCTTCTGAAAGGAACTGGGAGCAGTGAATTGACTAAGGTGGGACAAAAAACTTTATTATTTCCTGAGGACAGTCTGGACACCTGTAGTCCCCATCTGCATCTTACGCAGACCCCCTCTCCCCTTCGACAGGCGTGGCCTCCAAATATCTGATGTTTTGCTAGTTGTCAGTGTCTGACACTGTTCCCTGTATGTCAGTTCGGTGTCTGACTCTTTCCCCTTGGTGTGAGGACACTTATGCTAGCTATTGTTTGATATCTCGTTATCTACGATTGCCAAATAATTGTCTCACTAAAAAATAGCGAGACTTTATTTGTATTCAAAATCCAGAGATGCCATATTTCTTACCCAAGATACATAAAGCCTAGAGATGAGCGAGCACCAAAATGCTCGAGTGCACGTTGCTCGAGTCGAACTTTCAGTGATGCTCGAGGGCTCGTTTCGAGTAATGAACCCCATTGAAGTCAATGGGTGAATCGAGCATTTTTGTATGGGACCGATGCTCCGCATAGGTCATGACTTGTGAAACTCTGGAAAACCTCAGAAAGTCACCACAGAAACAGATAGGGAAGGGCAGGGGCAGCATGCATGGCTGCATCTCAGGCTCCCAGGTCCCACTATTAGGCCAAAATGGGGGCAAGAGTCTGGCGTCACCTCCCTAACAATTTTTACATCGGACAAACCCTCATTAGCAAGGCACACCTTAGCTAAGCACCACACTACCTGCAACCAAGGACAATCACTGCCTGCGGGTCACACCGCTGCCTCTTCTCCTGGGTTACATGCTGGCATTGCTGTCCAACCCTCCCGCACGATCCTGCTTCCACAGCGCACACAAAAGTGTCCCTGCACAGCGTTCAGCTGCCCTCATGCCACATGCTGGCTGCATAGCCACACCACCCTCATGTCTATTTATAAGCGCGTACTGGATGAGGAGGAACCGGAGGCACACAGTGCAGAGGGTTGACAGGGCCAGGCAGTGACCCTCTTTGAAATTGTGGGCGATAGCCCAGAATGCTGTTGAGAATTGATGATAAATTGACATTCGATCATCATTCCAATCCCGTGCCACCTCCATCGCAAAATTCTCAGGAGCCGCAAACGTGGGCATAAAGGGGACTCAGGTGCCAGCACTTCTACACATCTCCGCAATGCAGCAATACTCTGTGTGGGAAGCACGTGAGCGGGCCCAGGGTCAGGCTCGGTCCCAGCCTCCATCTTGTTTGACCCAAGGTGCCGCGAGTTGCATAGCAATGGGAAATCCATGTGTCCCCACACAATTTATTCTGTGTATGTGTTAGATAGCTCAACACCACAATGGAAAGTCTTTGAGTTCCTTGGGCTTGTCTATGCTGTGCGCAAAGATGGTATTACACAGGAAGAAATCGGAGCGCCCAAACATTGCAGAGTTTTACCCTACCAAAGACCTCGGCCCACATTTCTACCCTAGTCAGTCAGTGTATTTGTGTCAGACAGGTAAAACACCGCTATGGGAAGTTTTTGTGCACTAACAGCATAGGTGAGCCAAAGGAACCCAAGGAAAGTATTAAACATGAAGCAATTACAGTGCCCAAAGATGGCAGACTTTCACTCCGCCGAGGACATAGGTCTCTGCCCACACCCTCAGCAATCATGGGCATAAAGCAGACTTTGATGCTAGTACAGCTCTGAACATCTCATTTAATCAGTTGCGGTAGCTTTCACCGCTCCAAAGACTGGATTAACCAGGAAGAAGTTCCACAGGCCCAACCTGGCGCAGTTGCATTTCCCCCAGGACACAGGACTCTGCCCACACCCTCAGCAATCGCGGGCATAAAGCGGGCTCTGATGCTAGTACAGCTGTGAACGTCTCATTTAATGCAGTAACGCTCCTCTTGTTTGGCCCAAACTAATGCCTCAGATAACTGTGGTTACATGAGAGAAAATACATGTTGCTCAGTGCTAATCCCCTGACCCCAAGCAGGAGGAGGTGGTGGCATTACAAGGCCAAGAAACCATGACCAGGACCCGCTATAGTCTGTGTGGGAAGTATGTGAGCTGGCCCTGGGTCAGGCTCGGTCCCAGCCTCCAGCTTGTGTGACCCAAGGTGCCGTGAGTTAAATAGCTATGGGGAATCCATGGGTCCCCACACAATTCATTCTGTGTAGGTGTCAGATACCTCAATCGACACCACAAGGGGAAAGACATCTACACTCTGCACCCTACCCAAGTCAGTCAGTGTATTTGTGCCAAACATGTAAAACACCGCTATGGGAAGTCTTTGTGCACCCACAGCATAGGTGGGTCCCAGGAACTTAAAGATGGTATTATGCATAAAGAAATTACAGCGCCCAAACATGGCAAAGTTTCACCCCGCCAAGGACCTCGCCCACATTTCTACCCTAGTCAGTCAGTGTGTTTGAGCCAGACAGGTAAAACACCACAATGGGAAGACTTTGTGCACCCACAGCATAGGCGAGCCCCAGGAACGTAAAGATGGTATTACTCATAAAGAAATCACAGCGCCCAAACATGGCCAAGTTTCACCCCGCCAAGGACCTCGGCCCGCATTTCTACCCTAGTCAGTCAGTGTGTTTGAGCCAGACAGGTAAAACACCGCTATGGGAAGTCTTTGTGCACCCACAGCATAGGCGAGCCAAAGGAACCCAAAGACAGTATTAAACCTGAAGAAATGACAGTGCCCAAGCATGGCAGAGTTTCACCCTGCTAAGGGCCTCGGCCTACTTTTCTGCCTGAGTCAGTCAGTGTATTTGTGCCAGAGAGGTAAAACAGCGCAATGGGAAGTCTTTGTGCACCCACAGCATAGGCGAGCCAAAGGAACACTAAGGCCGCCTGCACACGAGCGGAATTTCCGCTGCTGGAAGCCTGCATAGGATTGCGTTAACAAACGCAATCCTATGCAGACGACCGCGATTTGGCCGCGCGAAATATCACACGGCAAACAAAACGCGGCATGCTCTATTTCTGTGCGGGGCTCTGCCGCCGGTTCCGGTCTGCGCTTGCGCCGGCTGCCCGGCAAGCCGACACATTAAACAGCCGGAATCGGTGGGCGTGGGTGAGTACTCGCTGGTACCTGCAGTTGCTCGGGTCGGGTCCCGCGGCGAGAATTCTCGACGCCGGATCCGACCCGCCCGTCTGCCGGCAACCAAAGACAGTATTAAACCTGAAGAAGAGAATAACCTACAGTGCCCAAACATGGCAGACTTTCACTGCGCTGAGGACATAGGCCTCTGCACACACCCTCAGCAATCGCGGGCATAGAGTGGACTCCGATGCTAGTACAGCAGTGAACGTCTCATTAATGCAGTAACGCTCCTCTTGTTTGGCCCAAACCAGTGCCTCAGATAACTGTGGTAACACGAGAGAAAATACATGTTGCCCAGTGCTGATTCCATGACCCCAAGCAGGAGGAGGAGGTGGCATTACAAGGCCAAGAAACCATGACCAGGACCCGCTATAGTCTGTGTGGGAAGCATGTGAGCGGGTCCAGGGTCAGGCTCGGTCCCAGCCTCCACCTTGTGTGACCCTAGGTGCCGCGAGTTACATAGCAATGGAAAATCCATGTTTCCCACACAGATAGCTCAACACTTCAAGGAGAAGTCTTTGAGTTCCTTGGGCTCGCCTATGCTGTCAGTGCACAAAGATGGTATTACACAGGAAGAAATCAGAGTGCCCAACCATGGGAGAGTTTCACCCCGCCAAGGACCTTGGCCTCGGCCCACATTTCTGCCCTAGTCAGTCAGTGTATTTGTGCCTAATAGGTAAAACACCGCGATGGGAAGACTTAGTGCACTCATAGTATTGACAGACCCCTGTAACATTCCTGTAGCAAAGGTATAAACAGACCCCAGTAACATTTCTGTAGCAGAAGTATAGGCAGACCCCAGTAACATTTCTGTAGTAAAAGTATAGGCAGACCCCAGTAACATTTCTGTAGCAGAAGTATGGGCGAACCCCAGTAACATTTCTGTTGTAAAAGTATAAGCAGACCCCTGTAACATTTCTGTAGTAAACGTATAGGCAGACCCCAGTAACATTTCTGTAACAGACGTATAGGCAGACCCCAGTAACATTTCTGTAGTAAAAGTAGAGACGGACCCTAGTAACATTTCTGTAGTAAAAGTAGAGGCGGACCCCAGTAACATTTCTGTAGTAAAAGTAGAGGAGGACCCCAATAACATTTCTGCAGCAGAAGTAAAGGCAGACCCCTGTAACACTTCTGTAGCAGAAGTATAGGCAGACCCCAGTAACATTTCTGTTGTAAAAGTATAAGCAGACCCCTGTAACATTTCTGTAGCAGAAGTATAGGCAGACCCCTATAACATTTCTGTAGCAGAAGTATAGGCAGACCCCTATAACATTTCTGTAGCAGAAGTAAAGGCGGACCCCTGTAACATTTCTGTAGCAGAAGTATAGGCAGACCCCTGTAACATTTCTGTAGTAAAAGTATAGGCAGACCCCTGTAACATTTCTGTAGCAGAAGTATAGGCAGACCCCAGTAACATTTCTGTAGCAGAAGTATAGGCAGACCCCAGTAACATTTCTGTTGTAAATGTATAGTCAGACCCCAGTAACATTTCTGTAGTAAAAGCAAAGGCAGATCCGTGTAACATTTCTGTAGCAGAAGTATAGGCAGACCCCAGTAACATTTCTGTAGTAAAAGTAGAGACGGACCCTAGTAACATTTCTGTAGTAAAAGTAGAGGCGGACCCCAGTAACATTTCTGTAGTAAAAGTAGAGGAGGACCCCAATAACATTTCTGCAGCAGAAGTAAAGGCAGACCCCTGTAACACTTCTGTAGCAGAAGTATAGGCAGACCCCAGTAACATTTCTGTTGTAAAAGTATAAGCAGACCCCTGTAACATTTCTGTAGCAGAAGTATAGGCAGACCCCTATAACATTTCTGTAGCAGAAGTATAGGCAGACCCCTATAACATTTCTGTAGCAGAAGTAAAGGCGGACCCCTGTAACATTTCTGTAGCAGAAGTATAGGCAGACCCCTGTAACATTTCTGTAGTAAAAGTATAGGCAGACCCCTGTAACATTTCTGTAGCAGAAGTATAGGCAGACCCCAGTAACATTTCTGTAGCAGAAGTATAGGCAGACCCCAGTAACATTTCTGTTGTAAATGTATAGTCAGACCCCAGTAACATTTCTGTAGTAAAAGCAAAGGCAGATCCGTGTAACATTTCTGTAGCAGAAGTATAGGCAGACCCCAGTAACATTTCTGTAGCAGAGGTATAGGCAGACCCCAGTAACATTTCTGTAGTAAAAGTATAGGCAGACCCCTGTAACATTTCTGTAGTAAAAGTATAGGCAGACCCCTGTAACATTTCTGTAGCAGAAGTATAGGCATACCCCAGTAACATTTCTGTAGCAACAGTATAGGCGAACCCCTGAAACATTGGTGCACCATGAGTGTAGGCGAAGGCCAGAAAAAATTAGTTAGATAACAGTATAGGCGAGGGCCAGAAAAATTAGTGTACCAAGAGTACAAGTGTACCCTTGAAAAATTGCTCAACCGCGAGGGCAGGTGAAACCCATGAATATATTATTTAAAGATACAGCTCACTGTTGCTTAATTTGTAACAGAGCCTGGAGGCAGCCCTGTGAAAAAAATTGGTTTCTGTTAAAGTATCAATCCTTTTTTTTTTTTAACAAATAATTTTTTTATTAGTTTTTTGGTAAAGCATGAGTACATACAAAACATTGCGTATACACAAAGTAGTTGTAGACATCCTTACATACTTTTCTAATATATCGATAAGAGTTTTTAAAGTTTACAATTTGTGCAACGTTATATGCAATAGATATGATTGTTTTCTTTATGTTGTTGAGCAGTAAAAGAAAGAGGTAAACAAAACATTTTAAAACATATCAAAATGTATTTTTCAACTCGAATTGCTGCCATTTCTTCCAAGTACTATTAAAATTAGTGAGGCAGTTGTTAAATTTTGCGTATATTTATTTCGTAGCAGTAATGGTCTGAAATTGCGTCCAAGAGATCTTTGATTGAGGGGGGAGGTTTCTCTCCACTTTCTGGCTATAATGTTTTTAGCGGATAGTAAAAAATGGCATATCCATTTTATTTTATTTTTGGGGATTGATTCGCAATCAATGAGAAGAAGTGCTAGTTGAGGCGAACAGTTTAGGCGTAGACCAGTAATAGTTTGAATGGTATCAAATACCTCCTTCCAGTATTTGTGGATTTGGGGACATTCCCAGAATAAGTGATATAGAGTACCCTCTTGTCCGCAATTTCTCCAGCATGAGTTAATAGAGGCCGGAAAGAACTTTGCCAATTTTGAAGGTGTGTAATACCAATTGGTTAGTACCTTGTAATGGGTTTGAAGAATGTTAGCAGAAAGGGTGGCTTTATTTGCCCATTCGAAGGCTTTCAACCACTTTGGAAGTGGTATATTTTCTTTTATTGCGTGTTCCCAATTTAGTAGGTGTATCTTCTTTGACTTATTGGTATTCTGGATGATTGTGTTGTAGAATATTTTGATTTGGGAATCTTGGGAGTTTGTGCACTTAATAAATATATATTCCAATTCTTTCGGAAAAGAAGTTATGTATATTAGCGTGTTTGAGAAAGGAGAGAATTTTTATATAGGAGAAGACTTCTGAGTCAGGTATATTGAATTTGTTTTTGATTAGTTGGAATAGAGGGGCTTTCCTTTATTTATTATATCTGAGATAGATTTTACTCCTTTCGTTAACCATCTATTGAGATTTAAATCTCGTATGAAGTAGGAGAGAACATCCAATGGGAGCTCAGTTGGGGGGCTATTAGAGTCGGCTCTACATCCAAGTGCCAAATGGTTCCAGCAGTGAAGGGTGTTTAGCATTAATGAAGAGATATCGCGGAAATATAGCAGCGATGAAATCTCCAGAGTCAGGGGTCCAAGAATTGAGGCTTTAATTAGGGAGCCTAGGGATCTGTCTCAGTTTCTGTTTTTCTCTATGTGACACCAAGAGGGGTTTTGTTGAGATTTCAGCCAGACACTGGATTGGCTTAGCAAGGATGCTTTGTAGTAAGCTTGAAGGTTGGGAACTAACTCCAAGGCCCCCTTGTTTCCTTTGTTGGTATGATATTGATGCAGCTAACCTAGGTTTTTTGTTATTCCAAATAAAGTTAAGTAATTGTTTCTGGAATTTTTGTACCGTAGGAGGGGGGATTGGATAGGACAATGTGCGAAAAAGATATAAAATTTTCCGGAGTATTAGCATTTTATAAAGTGCTATTCTTCCGAACCAAGAAGGCTCTTTTTTACCTAACTCCTCCAATTCCCCTTTGAGGGAGGCAAACAGAGGGTCAAAGTTTGCGGAGACTGTTTCGGATAAGTTTTGGCATATTTTTATGCCTAAGTACGGTATCTCGGTTTTCCATTGAAAAGGGAACTCCCTCTGTATAGCCGATTTTAGATCTGGTTGGACATTAAGACCCAATATCTGAGATTTGTCAGAATTTAATTTGTATAAAGAGGCACTGCTATATTGAGTGATACATTTGTATACGCCCCTTAGGGAGTTCAGGGGATCTGTTATAGAGATAATAATGTCGTCGGCAAAAAGACCGATTTTGTGCTGTCTTAGACCCATTGACACACCTCTAATCTCCGGAGAGACTCTAATCATTTCCGCAAGGGGTTCTATCGTCATGACAAATAGCAATGGGGACAGAGGTCAACCCTGCCGGGTACCATTCATTATGGAAAAAGGTGAGGATAGTACTCCATCAACTAGGACCCTAGCAGAGGGTCTCGTGTAAAGGGCCCGGACAGCCCGGAGAAAATTCTCACCAACTCCAAACCTTCGGAGCACCTCAAATGCAAAACCCCAATGGACTCTACCGAATGCCTTCTCTGCATCCAGGGAAAGGAAGAGAGAAGGCGTCCGACTCGAGGTGACTCGTTCCAGCAGGTTCTGGATCTTGCATGTGCCATCCGTGGCACTTCTTCCTTTAGTAAATCCCACTTGGTCGTTATGGATGACCGTGGGTAGGACCTCCAGAAGTCTATAGGCCAATATCTTGGCATCTATCTTTAGATCGGAATTCAGAAGAGAAATAGGTCTAAAATTTGCTGGTGTTGTGGGGGGCTTTCCTGGATTAGGTATGGTGACGATCGTGGCCTGGAGCATTTCTTCATGCATAGAGCCCCGGTCCATCACATCGTTAAATAACGAAGTTAAGTGGGGAGATAATAAGTGGGCAAAGGTCTTGTAATACTCTTGTGACCCTCCCCACACTAGAACCAAAAAGATTTTTTGAACAAACCAATTTCCAATACAGAAATTTATAAGGCCATTCAAGATTTAAAAAACCATAAATCCCCTGGACCTTTGCCAGGGGATTTATGTATTCTGGTAGAAAGTTCGGTTTTAGCAGTCTATGCGCTCTATCGATTGTGCAATCCAATTCTGAAGCATCTGGAAGGATGCTTTTGATT